>OY747124.1:605000-983669 GCA_963556465.1 Berberis vulgaris | reverse complement strand
TCTGAATTGATTTTGCACGGTAAAGTTATAAAGCCATCAAAATGGTCATTGTGAGGACCACCCTCTGAAACCATCTTGAGCACTTCAAAAGGAGGCTATACACCCTGGGTTTGGCTTTTACCAGAAAACAAGTTGTGGTCCATTTTCTGACCAGGATGGAAATTCCACCCACTTACATTAACGAAGGAGGGAAGTTGACACCAACCCTATTAAGAATTTAAGATAGCACCAGAGTTGTACCTTTGCACATGTGCCCATCACCATCATCTAGTCCTTGTTTAAATGCAAGTGATCCTCAAATAAATCCACAGTGGTTGTGGATGTTTGCCCAACTGTGGAAAGTTGCTCCCAACCAAGGACCAAGTCTACATCGTTGTGTAAAAACTACAGCAGGCATAAACATGCAATCCAGAACAGAATGGCTCCACAACCCGTGGAGGTGTAACACGCCAATTCAATGGGAGTGATAGACATCTGCTCATCTTGAACACGCATCTGCCCTTTCACACAGTGGAAGGGGTCTGTGTGTTCAATGGGAACGATGAGCATAGCCATCAATGCCAGGAAGAAAACGTAAAAAAAAAACGCATTAACATTTTTGTCAAGAACTAATATACAAAATGGATCAAAATACGCTTAGCACGTGTTTGTAAACAAAAAGCTCATAAAGAAAAGCTGAGATGTGAATGTGCAAATGTGCATGCAAATATGTCAGCAGCAGTCCTGATTTTATGTCACTGAAATTTGGACCACTAGTGCACTAAAATGTTTTGTTGACCTGCGGAAATTATTAAAATGAACTGATAGTATGCTCTCCAATGCAGTTAGGTACAGAAACTGTAACAAAACAAAAAGAAAAAAGAAAAAAGAAAGGGAAGAAAAGGCCCAAGTAGGGGTGGACACGGGACGGGATGGACCTCATCCCGATCCCATCCCATTCCTTCATGCTCGGACGGAATAGACCTCAAGACCTAAATTGATGGGTTGCTCTGTATTTGCTACTGAAAGTAAGTAAATGAACCATATTGAAAAATGATGCATCAGGAATGAAGATTTTTTCCCAACACTACATTATGAACAAACAACATTCTTCCTTTTAGCAGTACAGCAACATTGGCAAAAGAAGTGTGGAAAATATAAGTTAACTAGCAGTACAACCCAGTTAAAATAGCTCATGATGCATGACTTCCTAGATTCCTAACCTGTATTAACGGCCGAAGAGGGTAAGAACTACTGCAGACACATCATAGCTAAGGAGGTTTGAGGAAAAGGAACAACTGGAATCAGAACCTTCAAGAACTGCCCTCACCTTTTTCAACAAGAGGCTTCTTTGCTGGATTAGATTCTGCATTGCTTGAGCTCATCGAGACTCGCTTAACACCTCTTCCTACCACACCAAGATCTTTGACAACCCCATCAATGCTTCCATTTGTGTGCGCAGTAGAAAGAGTTGGAGAATCAAAACTTCCACCACCATTGTTAGTAGCCATCTGTGAAGAGCTCAATGCTGAAGCAGTTGGACTCTTCCCATTGCCTGCCGCCTTGGCAGCAAGCATTTGAAAGACTTCAGGCATGATGGAAGTTGGGTGCAACACTAGCTGTTGCAGGTCTTCAAGCTGCACAAAAGAACAAGTGAAATCCTCCCAGGTTCCGTCAAGGATCAAAATAACTTCCTGTGTAACGTATTACTAAAAAGCTTTAATTGAAACGCATAAAGCTAACTTCACCTTCTTTTCTAGGTCACCGGAGAGGCTAGTAAGAGTCTTAATCTCAGCCTCCTTACTCGCAACGGAAGAATCAGAGTCGGAACCGCCCAGTGTCTGGTCTACTTGCTGCTTGCCATCAGCTGGCGCAGAAATTGTTGACTTCTTCATTTCATCCATTAGACGCTGTACTCGAGCCTTGCATATTGATATAGCTTTCTCACAATATGGTATGGCTTCTTCAGGCTTTGATCCAACTTCCAACACCAAACACATCCTAAAATTTCTGAATGATTCCCAGTTAAGGATGTAATCAACAGATCATCAGGAAGAAGTTGAATTGGAAATTTGAAAATAACTGTTACCGGAAAAAACCAAATTTTTACCATCATAAAATAAGAAAATCACTTGTCCACCAATTATTGTAAAAACATGAAAATAAATAGATAAAAACCAAAGCATTATAAAAGTCAGAGCAGTGTTATCCAAAACCCAGAGAAATTATCTCAACAGGAAAATGGATACAGTTCAGCTATGTGTCGACTATCTGGTTCACTCATACGCTCCAGAATGGATAGTGCATTTGAATAGTCACTCAGAGAAGTTTCAATGTCCTCTGCAAGGTAAAAGATGAAATCATGAAAGCACAAACTTATTAGAATTCAATAGAATCACTTCAGAGTAAAAAAAACTCTACTCATGAGACATTTTTATTCAATAGACCTTCTAAAATGATCAGTGCATACATAGGGAATATGGTTTTGAAAGTGTTTAAAATTCCATTTCCAGTGTGGAAAGGGTTAGTCTCAGGCTTCCAGTGCTCTTTATAAGAAAGAAATTAGATAAAATAAAAATAAACGAAAACAAAAAGTAGCATGAGAGAAAGAAACCTCTTTCCAAGGCGACTTCCCCTAGGGCTGACAAGATATCCACCTTCTCTATTGTATCTTCTGGGTTCTTTTCAACAATTGCCCTTGCAAGATCCAACATTTTCCATGAAAGGTCAAGGTCAGATTCATCTTCATCTTCATCTTGTTCATTCACGTCATCACCTTCACTTGCTTCACCATCATCATCACCATCATCCTCTTCTACCTGATCTTTCTTGCCAGAACCTTTATTTTATCCATAAAATGAAAACACTGGCAAGAGTAAGAAAGTGCCTATTGTAAAGAGAAGTCAAAAAAATGGGTATCGATTCTCAAATTATGCATCAAGTAGAACTAAAGCTAAAATGAACTCGTTTACTTGTATTTTGAAGCAACATACATAATCAATTTATAACCTCTTTGATTGTTTTACTTATTTAATTTTCAGATATCTCCATATCTTTAGTCAAATCAAAATTACTTAATGCCTCGACTGTCGATACTCAATCTTGGAAATCTACAATACATTCGTTACCTTTCTCTCCATATCATGGCAAGGATTTTAAACACATAACATAAGCCATAAAAATCAAACCACGTCACAACCACTTCAAAATCAATCATCAGGAGCGCAAAATATGTATTTCTCCAAACAAGCGAATTACACCTGTTACCATTCTCCATTGGTAGAAACACATCTTAAAACATGCTTGATGAGATATTGAAGCTGTTCAATCACTAGATTGGGAACTCAATGAGAAGCATACCCTACAGTATTTAAAAAAAGAATAAAAAAAATAAAATTAAAAAGATGAGAAAAATGGGTTTTATGTATAGGCACATGATGCCTCAAAATTTTGGAATATGGACCAGTAAGGGAGTGAGGGGAATAGGGAGCTTGGTCAAATCGATACAGTAAGCTTGAGAATTTTATTGTGAGAAACCTAACAACCTAAAGTATACTAGGTTGCTCATTAATCACTTGATCAAGCATATGTTTTAATTTCTAAAAGTGGTGTTTTTTATGGCCTGAATTAGAAATTTAACGAGTTGTGAAAAAAAAATTTTGATTAGGAAAACAAAGACAGTTTCATTGAAAAAAGGATGTAGATATCACAACAAAGAGCGACAGGTGTAAACAAACAAACAAGGTAAAAACTAGAGCAACTTTCAGTAATTCGTTGAAGAATGAAGCATAGTAAAAGAAAACCTCATTATATAGAGATAGGAAGATTTATTTGCTTATTCAAAATAATACTTAAAATGTTTTGGCTCTTTATAACTAGATACTGACCATCACTTGGTTCTCCATCCTGCTGACCTGGATCCTCATCTTTATTCACATCACCAGAAACAGAAGCAGCGGAATTTTCACCTTTCGACACATGTCCATCTTTCGCAGCATTTTGTTGAGAATTAACTTCTTTCTTAGGGACAGAGCCCAATGGATCAGCTTCTTCTTGGGCTTTATACAACAGTGCACACCCATATTTATAGTATGCGCTGGAACATTCTGGAGAAAGCTCGCCATAATGTCCCACCCTAAGCAGTTAGTATTTGTTCAGTATCACCATTTAATAACAACCAGTTTTAAGTGAAGAGTCATAATATGGTGCTGCAGGATGAAAAATGAAACTTTTTTTTGGGAAGTTAAGAAAAATGAAACTTGCAACCTACTCCGTGTAATAGTCATATTAAATGAGTTGTAGCGTTGTACAAAATTCATTGATGAGGTTCTTAACTAGCCTTATTTTTTTCAATAAATAGAGCCTTGGCAGATTGCAATCACTTCAATTTTGCACAACAGCTATCCCTAGCCACAAAATTGTTTTATAATTCCTCTTAATTTTAGTGGTTCTAATTTACGAATCATATTTCAAACTAATGCAAAGTATAATAACATATTTCATAGTTTGAGAGAGGACAAAGCAGGGATAGTGCGACTAGAAAAATAGTGGCTAACTTATAAACTTCCCAGTTTACAACCTTGGGATAGAAGTCATTGCTGGGAAATGTAGAAAATAGGCATTTCAAATTTATAACTTACGGATTGAATTTATAGCAAATCCAATCGTTTTTAAAGCACTAGCGGCATTTCACTCATGGTGGAGAGGCTCGCAAAGAGCACCTTAGGGACTTGTGACTAGAGGCCCTCCACCCAATTCTAAATAAGCACATAAAAGACTTGTGTCTAATTAGAGGCTCTAATTAAAGGTTGTGAATCTGTTTGTTTAAGTTCTAGTTAGAGCCTCTAACAAGAAGCAATGTGTCCAATTAGAGATAAAAGAAATGTTGGCATTGTAACTCACCAACTTATTTTCAATAAAAATAATTTTTATTGCTATCAACAAGGCAAGCATGGGAGAATTTTTATTTACTTATTGTCAAGCAAGACAAGAATTTTAGTGACTTTCATTGGCCTCACAGAACAAGGAACAATGATTATATTTCACATATTCATCACACCCAAACATGAATCTATCAAAAGGAATGTTTCTAAGCACCCGATCAGATTGGGCCCTATGCCAAATTGAAGCCTTGATATTGAGAACCATTTTTATCAAAAAAACAAGAAAATTTAATTAATATGAAAAAAGCTAGCATTTTGAGGTGAAAGACTCATAAAGCTAGACCAAAAGTATACATCAAAGTTTAAAGTTTAAGTTTGTATATCTATGACTATGTATCCCCAATCAAACATATAAGAGGAGAAGTCAGTGTCTTGAAATATGCCCCATGTATGACCCCCAACCCAAAGGTGGACTTTAATATTTGTCCACAAGTTATGTACATCTTTTGAAAATTTCTTTAAATTCTATTGTTCCTCTCTATCCAAATGACCTAAGCAAAGGCATGTAGGATCTTGCCCCAAACCCATTTCCCTATGAAGGAGAGGTTGAGGATGTCCAATTAGCAACAGTCCAAAATTCATTCCTTTGGAGGATGGATGTAGAATTGGGAACATTTACTCTGAATTCAATGAGACACTTCCTCCATAAGTCATGAGTAAGAGTGCAAGTGAGAAGAAGATGGTCTATGCTTTGGTGAGTTGCCCCACAAAACACAATGATTACGCATAACAAACCCTCTCTTGTTCAGGTTTTTACTGTGAGTATTTTGATGATAATGAGAACCAACAATGCATGGATACAGTGTCGTGTTCGACAAGACACGTGGACTCGACAATTTTAAAAAACTAGGACTCGACAATTCGGCACCATGTCAAAAGTTTTTATTTTTATTTTATAATTAATTTATGATCATAAATAAGTTCTACTAGAATATGTTGAGAAGTTAATAGAGAAAACGAAAAAACTATTTGAAAATATTGTAATAACACTCTCTGCTAAATTGAATACTAGAAATGTATTGAAAAATTATTCAAATAAATTAGATAAGATAACAACTCCTGTAAATATTTAACCTAAGTATATAATTATATGATTATTTGCACTTACAGCACGCCCCTAACAAAAAAAAGTTACTATTGGACGTGTTAGAAATGAGTATTGACCGTGTCATTGACCACGTGTCAGATACGTGTGAGGTGCGTGTCAGTAACATATCCATGTTCGACATGTCGATCTCAAACGTGGAGTTTTTTGAAAAGTCCATGCATCCTTGATGAGAAACAATTGATGCTCAAAGTTGCTGCGATCGTTGAAAACCCCTCATGTCGTTTTTTCCATAGATTCCAGATAAAAAAATAAGTGAAGAATTGCCCATATCTAGATACCTACAGTCAAGAAAGATCTTTTAGGTTTCCAATCCTGGAGCACCTCTACCCACAGGGTGGAAAGCAAAATATTTGGCTTTCTCGTGGGAAAATCCATATTTTTGCTCCCACGGGTTTAGATCCCATGGAGAATTCCACGCACTGAACCTGATTTATTCTCATATCTCCCTGCACTTCGAATGTCTGTCGTCTCCATTCAAAGTGGAGGGAGATGGAGGTAGACCCCCACAATTCCCCCTTATCTCTCCACTTTGTTTGGCTCAAATTTATTTTATGGGGCGACACTCTTTCTACCAGCCCATACTTTAAATGGCACCCTAAAATTTTACCACCTCAACCGCTACCAACTGCAAGGGACGGGTGAAGAACAAAATATCGGGGGTGAAAAAATGCACTTTTATTTGCTTTACTTTTGTTTTCCACTCATGGATGGAGATGCTCTAAGGCAGGTTGTTCAAATTGTCACTTTCAAAGGGGCATTATAGCCACATAGAATGCAACGGGTTTTTTTTTTTTTGATAAATAAGATATGGAGAGCTCATTGATAATCACAATGAGTGAACAGTGATGGAGAATTTTGTGCCAAGGTTACAAAGTATATCAAGTTAGTTGTTGATAACTGAACCCCCAAGTATAGCCCCGTACATATAGTAAGAGTTTGATGTCAGTAACCATTTGTTGCAAGGCCTCTTTTTTGCAGGTTGTCAATGGTAAGGGCTCTTCCATAGCACACGGTCCATGTGAAAATCAAACGGAAAAGAAGTAAATACAAACAACTAGGTCTCATAAACATGAGATAGCACAACGTCTTAAGGGTGTCCTTGAGAACACCCCATGTGATACCCCATAATAAAATTGACACTATAGTACCCAACAACACCTGATTACAGTCCCTTTTTCCTTGAGAACACCCCGTGTGAGGCCCTATAACCACATTGACCTTAAGTATCCAACTACACCTAATTAATGTCCTTGCCCTCGAATATACAAACCTTACAGCCACACCAAGTTGCAACAAAAACAACACCGATAAGCTTGTCTCAGAGCCATTTCTTCCTAAAAACAAAAAAAAAAAAAAAAATCAAACAGCCCACTGTAAATTGCAATCTGTCAAATTTTCACACTCCACCAATTTTTTCACCAGAGGGATTAAAAAAAGGAGGAAATTGAGGTCATCTTAATTAGAATAAGAAAAAAATTCCCTTTGCATTATTCACAAAAGCCTTGCCAATTCTTATAGAAAGAGGGGGCAAGCTGGGTTTTTTTCTTTTCAACTTTTGTTCAATTCTCATGACCCTATGTCTCGTAGTAATATTACAGATATTACTCTCATTTCTAACATTTTAGAGTTAAACGAAACACGCAAAAAGAACGAACTTGATTATCTTCAATATAGGGGATTACTCTAGACTCTAGTCATGCAATTCACTTCACAAAACACTAATAAACACCAAACTCAATCCCATTTCTAGATACACTCACAAAATTTACTCAATCAATCAGTAACCAACAAACATTCAAGATGCATGGAAGAAATTCCGCTCTTAAATCAAGAATAGTACAACAAAATCCAAACAATCAAAGAAAAGTAACGAAAAAAAGGTAAAACCCTAACCTGATTTCAACAGCACGGCTGAAGCAATCAGCAGCCTCAGCGAAATCCCCAGCTTTCATCGCGACAGAACCCTTCTCCATGAACTCCGAAGCCTGTTCGAGGGTTTTACCAGAGCCTTGGGCATCAAGAGGGGAA
The DNA here is from genome assembly GCA_963556465.1 of Berberis vulgaris. Lineage (NCBI taxonomy): Eukaryota > Viridiplantae > Streptophyta > Magnoliopsida > Ranunculales > Berberidaceae > Berberis > Berberis vulgaris. The sequence continues at coordinate 975,611 of OY747124.1, read as the reverse complement.
GAAACCTCTGCATTGGCGCCACCGGAAGATTCTTCGACACTAAACTGGCTCTCGGAGACTCTCTGAGCTTCGGTGGAAGCTAGGGTTTCTTCGAACTTTAGGGTTTCTTGCTCGTTCACGACTTCGGACTCCAGCGATGTCTGAGTTCCCTCAGAGGCTGCCATGGTTGAGACGAATTTGGTGATTTAGGTTTTCAAAAACCTTGAAAAAGAGAGCGAATTTAGGCGGAAATGAAGCAAGGGGGAAATGAATGGGCTTTTAAAAGGGTTGTGTTGGCCTTGGGTTGTGTTATTCACACAACAAGAATATATGCTCTGTACCAACATATGCCTGATCATGTACTAACGATTCTTGGTATCGGCAAGAGGATCGACAACATTACGAAAAAGGTAATGTAGAGTCGACAACAATTCTAGTCAGTCTTGTTTGTTAGTTTTTTTTTTTTTTTTTTGGATTTTTTATACTTCTGTCACTTCTATAAATAGTGTTTGTGGATGTGTTTTAAAGAGAATAGGTAAAAAAATATAAAAACACAAAAAAAATGGTAGCAAACATGGCTGGCTAGACTTACTCTTCAATCGGAGATGAGAAATGGAGACTGTGCACTCAATGCACAGGCGCGGGTTTAGAGTTGCACAAACTTACCCTGTTATGCCGGACAACTTGCTAGGGAACCGGGTTTTTGCAACTAGGACGTTGTGGCATAGTCAGAGAAGGATTTTATAACTTCGAAATATGCATAAACTCTTGGAGGATTTCATCATCATTCTGAGATCATGCCACATCATTCTGGTTGGTTGCAAAAACCTGGTTCCTATGTAATGTTTGCATATATGTCAATAACTCCGATGTTTTGTTTAAGTTAAGATTTTTTCTTACAAAATATTTCTCATTGCCATCAAAGACGCTATAAAGTTGAGCTATCAAAGATGTCAGTATAAGTAATCTGCTGGACGTATAGTTTCCGAGTTTCAGTTGGTGAAATTTCTGCATCAGAATCAGAGAAAGCGTGAGAGATAATCCGAGAATGGCTGAAGAACACGTCGAGTGGGGAGACTGGTGACACATACTGACCAGCTCCCGCAAGTCACAATGAACAATGACATTTGTGCAATTAGCATATAATGCAAATTTTCTAATTGACCTACTTAGTTAAACAATCCACCCAACAATATCTTACTATTAGAAAACAAATTAACATGATATCATAAACTACCACTAGACCTTAAAATAACATTCATTTGAAAAATACAATCAACTATTACAATTGCTGATAAGAATACACGTTCACAATCCATAAATAAATGATGAAGTCTTTATAGTCTTCTAAGATAATCTCCAGCTGAGATGTGCAGAAACACCATTATCACATGATCGATGTAATTCAAGCACCTTCTTCAGTTTCTTGTAGCTTTGGTCAATGACTTCAACGTTACAAATGATCCCAAGAATCGGTTTGCAACATCCACAGTGAATGTATCGTAACGGATGAAAAACTCTGCCACCATTACCCTCGACATCAAAACCACTAGGTCCTTTGCTGGACACTGTTTATTATTTATTGTTGGATCCTCCGTTTCACGTCCATTAGACCAATACACGTAGTTTAGCAATTTCTTTCCCTCGTCACCAATAAATCTATCACCAATGAACTCCTCAGGATTTTCAAATATGTTTGAATCTTTGGTAGCGAATGGCTGAAATCCAAAGATTGTCTCGCCTTTCTTGACTTCAAATGCCGTATCATGATTCTGAATCACCAGATCATCCTTTGCTTTCCCATACTGGTATGGAATTGGTGGTTCCATCCTCAGTACTTCGTAAACCACTGACTTGGTCAATGTCATTTTTTCCAAACAGTTCAAAGTCAACCCTCCTTCTGACGAAACAATGGCTCTGATTTCCTCGACGAGTTGCTTGTGTAGTTTTGGTCCTGCCAAGCCTATCCACTTGATCATAGCTGGAAACAAAGCTTTCATTCCACCATAAGCATTGAACCACACAAGGAAGATTAGATTATGACAAGCTTCATCCCTTTTGATTCCCATTTGTTCCGCTTCATCTAGTATTGATGTAGAAGACTCGTAAACGACTTTGTAAACCTTGTTATAATCCGATTTTATGAAAAAGGAGGGAAGTCGGAATGTGTGCAAGAGAAAATCTTCTAAATGGTTAAGAATCTTAGGCAACCCAAGTGTGATCAATGGAGCAAGTTGGAAGAACAACCATTTTGTGATAATGGATTGACCCTTTGAGCCGAGTTTGGTGTCTTGAATGTTTGTGTTGAAAAACAAACGAAATACAAAATTAAAAGACATGTTGTCACTTAGAGTGTTGAAGTCAGCTTTCGACTTCTCTGTAATCTGGCTTTCAAGATTGTTAAAGAGGTCATTTAAGCTGTTCTTGAAGAGAGGGAGGAAATTTTTGTGAAGGGAAGTGAGGAGAGATAGGAACAGTTGTTTGAGCTTTGCATGGTTTGGTTCTGAAGAGTCAAGAAAGGCACACATACGGTAACCACCAAATAACGATAAGGATGGCATGAAAGTTCCATCCAAGACGTTTTTCTTCTCGATTTTTGATGTGTCAAAGAGAATAGGAAAGCTAACGGCATCAAGAAGGACGATGACCTTGGGGTTGGAAGCTATAAATGGTCCAGGAGGCATGTTGGATCTGAAGACAGTAGATTGGTATTTGTCCATTCTAGTCTTGAAGAACTCCTGTGGACCTTGGTTGTAGTAGAAATCAAGACGATCTCTCACTGAACCAAAGAAAGGGATCCCATATTCGCCAGGGATTTCTTTGATGGGCAGCTTTGATGATGAGGAACTATCTGACGTTTGGTGATCAGCTTTGATGGAAGGAGGATGAGACATTTTTTACAAGACGAGATGGGTTTATGAAGACAGTGTCTGTCTAAAACTACGGGCAGATTACAGCTTTAAATAGCAGAGATTTCACAGAGCAAGTTGAGAAAAATTTATCATGAGGAATAGTTTAATCGAAAAGTAAATGCTCTTAGGCGGAGATTTATTTTACTGAAAGCAAAACACAAAGATAAACGACGGCGGACACACAGACTTACTCATTAACTAAAAAAAAAAACTTAGTTTCTTTGACCTCCTAATGTATCAATCATGGAATTTCTTTGCTTACTAATCAACTCTTGTTGAAGACCATGCAGTAGCGATGCCATTTACCACTTGCCTTGATTTTTCAGCCTTGAATTAGTGATTCAGTAATTCTTCCCACTTATAAACTAGTTGTCAATTGTAAACTCAATTACAGAGAATTCAAACCATATATCATTGATTGTTTTGGTATTTCACTTGCACGGTGACTAGGACTTTTCTTTCAAACAAGAGATGGTTATATAAGTTACAATTTAAATGCATATTCTACTAATCATCTCCTAATGAATCTCTTAATACCTATCAAAACCCTGCAATACTAAACCATTTTTCTAGTCTTCCATTTTACGTTCCGTAATTGTATTATCTGGTAGACCAGTTACAGGCTAGTCGTCAATTGAAATTCAGTCACAGAGAATTAATAACAAGTTAACCAAAGCCATATCATGAATTATTTACTTACAAAAAAACTTGAAGACTTTTCTATAGAAAAGAAGAGAGTTTTATCTAGCCACGACTTAACTACTAGCTATTCAATTAATCATTCTCATTTAAATAGTTTATCAGTCCGCAAAAATTCAAAAATGGAAACTAATAAATGCTTATCAAAAACCAGAACATCAGATTATATCTCTATCACCTACCAGTTAAAAATCAATTCTTCTTGAACTGCAATCTTCAGCACACGCATCTTTTCTTATCAAGTTTCATCCTGGATTCTCTACCAACTGCAACAACAGATACATCCTGATAAAAAATAACACCAAAAGAAAATTTTCTTTTTCTTTCTGTAAAATGGAATGATGTAGCCGATCTCTACTAATCACTAAATCTATTGGAGGTATTATTTATTTAGTGATTAGTAGATTCGTGGAGGTATTGTCCACAAAACGACTGCTTCAGGTTAAATATGTTATAGTAGAGATGATGCTGGTGAAAGTTATTATTGAATGAGCTAATAGTAACTAATGATATGTCATGCCAAATTGTGTTGTCGATCTTCCCTGTTTACAATGTCAATTCAGAACTCGCAAATCATTTTCGTATTCATTAAAATAGCTTTTACATTCTTTATATAAACACGTCTGATGATTATCTGATATCTCTAATTTTCTATTAGAGGGAACTGTCACATAAACGTATTTAAGACTTAAGACCCCTCCAATTGAAAGTTAGATAAATTAGCTTCAAGGCATAAACAATCTAGAATAGAAAATTTGAATTTTATTGATATAAGCATGGCAGGTTGATGAAGATGAAGGTCTGCTAGTAGACTTTGGGGATGCACATACTTCATATGATGTGAGATTTGGCCCAGTACTAATACCAAATAATACATTAATATACAGTTTAGTAGACTAAGTGTTCCACACGACAAACATTAGGCATTGAGTAATCATTTTGGCAAGTCTGACTATTTCATTGCCAAGTTGGCGGGTTACTGTTGAAGATAACTTTGGGGTTATCTAGATTTTTGTGTATTTGAAAATTTTGATTGAAAATAACAATAGGCAATGCAAATTTGTATATGCATACAAGTTGGCCTCAAAAGAAAAGTTGAAATTTGTAGTATAGTGATACGATAATGGAAAGAAAATGCAAGACGGCAAAGTGGTTATTACTTATGACCTATTCTAAAATTTTGAAATCTTGAAGTAATTGCCGGTGATTGAGGTATGTTACTACTATGCTATAGTTTTGAGCAGCTCAAGTTCTAAGATTGTCATCCATCATTTAAATTCAAACTTGAACAGAACATACAAAGTAGATCCATCAAGTTACCACAACATTATTTCATTACCATTATTCACGAACTGACGCAGGACAGAATAGCGATTATTCTGCAGGCTAATAGCAACAGATAATTGACAGGGAATAACACAAAAAGACACTACAAAAAAACGCAAAATTAGCAACGGAAATTAGCGACGGTTTTAAAAAACCGTCGCTATTTAAATGGTTAGCGACGGCATAAAACCGTACTAAAATTTCTGCTACGGTTTTAGATATATAAATTAATATAACCGTCGCTAACCTTTTTGCGACGGGTTAAAACTGTCGCTAATACAAACCTTAGCGACGGCCTTGTCACCGTAGCTAATGTTTGAAAATTTTTTTGTTAGCTACGGTCGAAAAACCGTCGCTAAATTGATTTTTTTTTTTTTTAAAATATAACAAACACATTAGCGACGGCCTTCCAGCCGTAGCTAATATTTCTGTGATTTTTTAAAAAAAAAATTTATGAAAAACACCTTAGCGACGGCGCCAGAACCGTAGCTAATGTGAATTTAAAAAAAAAATTTGCAAAAGAGTTTAGCGACGGTTTTGGGACCGTAGCTAAAGTGATTTTTTTTAAAAAAAATATAACAAACACATTAGCGACGGCCTTTCAGCCGTAGCTAATATTTCTGTGATTTTAAAAAAAAAAAATATATGAAAACACCTTAGCGACGGCTTCTAGACCGTAGCAAATGTGATTTTTATATTTCTGTGATTTTTTTTTAAAAAAATATATGAAAACACCTTAGCGACGGCTTCTAGCCCGTAGCAAATGTGATTTTTTAAAAAAAAAATTTGCAAAAGAGTTTAGCGACGGTTTTGTGACCATAAGATCCTTCTTCTTATTTAGATGTCCTCGATCTTCTTATTCTTTTTCTTCAAACCTGTGTAGATTTTTTCCCCCTTTTTTTAGCAAAGCAAAACATTAAAACCCACAAAGAATCCACAGTTTTCAACAACCCCATGAGGCCATTCTTGAAGGAATTTTAGGGTTTTCAAATGGCATTCACTGATCAGGGGTTGGTCGGCTCCTGTTCTTTCCTCTTCGCGAGGTTTTGTCCCCAAATCAGTTTTATTTCTTCATTTACGTGTTGATTCAATTGTGTTTTTTTTTATAAGAAATTGGATCTGAATTTTTATTTTCATTGTGTGTTTGACATCCTTATAGTGTGCTATTTGTTTGTTCATGGTGGGATTGTTCTATATGCCACTTATCTAGGTGGAAACAAGCAGATGATGGGTCTAAGAGACGTGGGGTAGCTGCTAAGACAATGTGGCATTTCCCACTTAATCCAAGGTTACAGAGGCTATTTATGTCATCTAAGACAGCATCAAGCATGCGTTGGCATGCAGACTCACGAGCACGGGATGATATCCTACGACATCTTGCTGATTCTATGGCTTGGCGACATCTCGATAATCAATTTCCAGACTTTGCTGTTGATGGTCGAAATGTCAGGTTAGGATTGGCAAGTGATGGCTTTAACCCATTTGGAACTCTTAGTATTGCACACAGCACGTGGCCAGTTGTCTTAATTCCATATAATCTACCGCAATGGATGTGTATGAAGCAACCTTTCTTTATGATGTCTTTGCTTATTCCTGGACCTCGTGCTCCAGGCAATGATATTGATGTATATTTACAGCCATTGATTGATGAGTTGAAGGAATTATGGGATGTTGGGCGTCTAACATACGATGCATCAAGGCAAGAAAATTTTGTGATGCGTGCAGCTATCTTATGGACAATTAATGACTTTCCTGCATATGCAAACTTGTCTGGGTGGAGCACAAAAGGCAAGTATGCATGCCCCACTTGCAATGTGGAGACAACACGTCATTATCTTAAAAACTCTCGAAAGTTTTGTTAAATGGGTCATCGTCGTTTTCTAGATGAGACTCATAGATATAGACGTCAAGTAGAATCATCTACTACAAAAAAAAGCAGAATTAGCTACGACAATTAGCGACGGTTTTAAAAAACCGTCGCTATTTAAATGATTTGCGATGGTAAATAACCGTCGCTAAAATTTCTACTACGGTTTTCGGTAAATAAATTAACATAACCGTCGCTATTTAAAACCCGTCGCTACTACGAACATTAACGACGGCATTCTCACCGTAGCTAATGTTTAGAAAATTTTTTGTTAGCTACGGTCTAACCACCGTCGCTAACGTGATTTTTTTAAAAAAAAATATAACAAACAAATCAGCGATGGCCAAACAGCCGTAGCTAACATTTCTGTGATTTTTTTAAAAAAAAAATGTGAAAACACCTTAGAGACGGCCATATAACCGTATCTAACGTGATTTTTTTAGTCAAAAAAAATACAACAAACTAATTAGCGACGGCAATACGACCGTAGCTAAGGTTTTTTGTGATTTAATAGAAAAGAGGTTAGCGATGGTTCCAGAACCGTAGGTAATGTGATTTTTAAAAAATATATATAACAAACAAATCAGCGATGGCCAAACAGCCGTACCTAACATTTCTGTGATTTTAAAAAAAAAAAAATGTGAAAACACCTTAGAGACGGCCATATAACCGTATCTAACGTGATTTTTTTAGTCAAAAAAAAATACAACAAACTAATTAGCGACGGCAATACGACCGTAGCTAAGGTTTTTTTGTGATTTAATAGAAAAGAGGTTAGCGACGGTTCCAGAACCGTAGCTAATGTGATTTTTAAAAAAAATTAGAAAAGAGGTTAGCGACGGTTTCGGAACCGTAGCTAATGTGATTTTATAAAATCAAAAAAATTTATAAAAGAGATTAGCGACGGTTTCAAAACCGTAGCTAGTGTGATTTTATAAAATAAAAAAATTTATAAAAGAGCTTAGCGACGGTTTACAAACCGTAGCTAATGTGATTTTATAAAATAAAAAAAATATAAAAGAGCTTAGCGACGGTTTTGTGACCGTAGCTAATGTGATTTTATAAAATCAAAAAAAAATAGAAAAGAGGTTAGCGACGGTTTCCAAACCGTAGCTAGTGTGATTTTATAAAATCAAAATAATTATAAAAGAACGTAGCGACGGTTTTAGAACCGTAGCTAATGTATTTTTTTAAAATAAAAAAATAGAAAAGAGAGTAGCGACGGGTGTATAACTGTAGCTAACGTAATTTTTAAAAAAATATATAACAAACTAATTAGCTACGGTGGACATAAAAAAACGTACCAACGGTTGTAGGGTCGTAGCTAATGTTTATAAAAAAAAAAATTGTTAGCCACGGTCCAAATACTGTAGCGAATACATATTTTAAAAAAATTTATAAGAAACCAATATAGCGACGACACTAGGGCCGTAGCTAACGTTTGCAATTTTTTTTTTTGTTAGCCACGGTCAAAATATCGTAGCTAAATGTGAATTTTTTTGTTAGCCACGGTTCTCTACCATAGCTAATTCTTTATTTTTTTAATTATATAAAAATAAAATATATATTTATAAACTGGATAAAATTACCAATAACCCATTACCTTCCAGTCCGGTTAGGATAACTGACTTTTACTCAGGTGACCTGGGTTCGAATCTCGCAAATGAAACCTTTTTTTTATATTAAAATTTTTATGCGACGACAAAGTGTCGTGGCTAATGAGTTTTATATATATATTTTTTTTAAAAACCAATTAGGCACGACAATTGGCCGTAGCTAATCTCTTTAGTTTTTAATTTTTTTTTTAGCTAACCAATTAGCAACGGTTTGTTGCCCTCGCTAATATAAAAAATGAAAAACGAATTAGCCACGGCAATTTGCGATCGCTAATATCTTTATTGTTTAATATTTTTTTAAACCAATTGGCCGTGGCTAATCTCTTTATTGTTTAATATTTTTTTAAAACCAATTGGCCGTAGCTAATCTCTTTAGTGTTAAATTTTTTTTTTAAACCAATTAGTCTATGCTGTTATTTGATCTGATCCGATGTTCTTTGATTTTTTTGATCTGATTTGATCTGATCTTCTTTGATCTAATATTCTTAGATCTTCTCTGATCTGCTTTATTTTTATCTTCCTTTATCTGATCTTCTTTGATCTGATCTTCTTTGATCTTATTTGATCTGATCTTCTTTGATCTGATCTGATCTGATTTCTTCGCAGATGTGTATTTGATGGAAAATTCATTTCAAACCAAAATACTCTTCTTAAAATAAGAATCTGGAATGTGAATTAAGAAGTGAAATTCTTTGGCAAGTGCATACATATTGTATAGATAACTAACCATTTGTTATTTAAAGTTCTGATTAGACCCAGGTGGAACTAAAACCACTGAAAGTGGCACCAAGTGTAAAATGAGATAAAAGAAGATCATATCAAATCAAATCAAAGAAGATCAGATCAAAGAAGATCAGATAAAAGAAGATGAGATCAAGGAAGACAAAAACAAATCAGATCAGAGAAGATCTAAATTTTTATTTCTTCATTTACGTGTTGATTCATTTGTGTTTTGTTTTATAAGAAATTGGATCTGAATTTTTATTTTCATTGTGTGTTTGAGATCCTTATAGTGTGCTATTTGTTTGTTCATGGTGGGATTGTTCAGGTTGGTAAACATTGGCTAAAATGTGTACCTTTATGGGTGTTATTGTTTCGTATCCCTGGCTTCAAAGCCAATTCACTCAGGTCGAGCTTCGTGACCTTGAAACCAAGGCAAGTGTTTTTATTGAATTGATTTGTGACTGATATCAGTTGTACGTTGATGGATTATGGGAAATGAATTTTGAATTTGGATGAACTTCATGCAGTTTATTTGACCGAGGAGTCAATTGGATGGTAAAGTCAAACTGAGAGATTTTTCACCTGTTACTTATTTGGGATTGACAAATAAAAACACTTTGGTACGTTTTATGCCGTCCATAAGTGTATATTTGAAAAAAAAACATATTGACGAAAATTTTACTTAGCCACGGTATAATAACTGTAGCTAAGTTATACAAATCCTAGCTACGGGTTTTTCCCGTCCCTAATCGAGAAAAAAAAAAAAAGACACAAAATAAAAACACTCGGCGCGAAAAAAAATTTGGTTTCCCGCGCGTTGGATTATAGGCTTTGTGAAGAGAGGGTTACTTGCAGAGGACGAAGGGGATAGAGGAAGAATCATCGAGAATCAGAGAGAGGAAGAATCATTGAGGAGAATAACCTGTGAGAGGAAGAATCATTGAGGAGAATAACCTGTGAGAGGAAGAATCACCGAGAAGAAGAACCTGTGAGAGGAAGATTCACCGAGAAGAACCTGTGAGAGGAAGAATCATTGAGGAAGAATCATTGCAGAGGACGACGCAGAGAGAGGAAGAAGGTTTGGAAGAGCAATTTTGGGAGGACGAAGGTTAGACAAAACGCGTCACGGTGTTTTGAGAGGAAGAATCTCTGCGAGGAAAACGCGCGATTTTCAGAGGAAGAAACTGTGAGAGGAAGAAGGTCTGAGAGGAAGAACAATGTTTTGAAGGGAAGAACCCTAGATTTTCAGAGGAAGAAGGTCTGAGAGGAAGAACCCGCGCCGCGTCACCTGCTGAGGGGCCTGGAATCCTTCTGCATCAGGAAGATCATCTCATTCTTCATCTTCTTCAACTTCACGGTGGGAGAAATTTGGGGTTTTTGTGCTCTAACAAGGGTTTTTGTGCTCTAACAAGGTAAGTAAAAATAAAATCACAGACTCTTAGGTTTATATTGTTTATATTTTTATATTGTAGAATTCACATGCTCTTAGGTTTATATTGTTTATATTGTAGAATTCACAGGCTCTTAGTCTAAAGATGGAAGTAGAATCTCTCAGTTAGGTTTATATTGTTTTGCAAATTTTAGTGTAAAGATCCAAATTTTTTATATTGTTATGAAGTTGATCAGTTATCTCCCAAGTGGATTTTTTTTGGAGTGCCTCCATTTCTTCATTCATTGCTTAAGTCCACTTGGGATGATTCAGGGCTCAAAATAAACACAGTGGATAATTGACACACAAATGATGCACATGACGGGATAACCTATGTAAAGATGCATGTGGATCCAGCTTACCACACTCGTGTGGATGTAAATGGACTTAAGTAACACAACCCAAGACTCATGGTTTGAGGTTTGGTGTGGACAACATGGTGAGAAGAGTACTAGATGGCATTCTATTGATGGGGCGCAACAGAACAAAGAGCCACCCAACACCCACCCCCCCCCCCCCCCCCCCCCCCGCGCTCAATTTCTTACTGCAGTACAATTATGGTAATCAATGATTTGAGAAACGAACAATAAGTCATAGTCGAGTGAAAGGGAAATTAAGACACGATCGAGGCTTAATGATGATGTGAGAGAAAGGGACCTTTATCTCATAATTGGGGATGGGGTTCCATTTGAATTAGTTACATGTGTTTTGTTTAAATGTTTAGTAGAGTGTAACCCAGTGATACTAGATGTCATGTGATCAGTAGCGCAACTATCAATAATCCATTATCTATTACAAGTAAGTGAAGGAATGATGGAGGGATTACCTAAGGTGGCCAAGGCCTTGGAGTTAGATGTGCCTGTTGGAGGCTTTGATATAAGCTCTTAGGATGATGCAGTGGATGCAAATGAAACTCTGCTCAAGTCCATCGTTTTCCCTTAATGAACCCACCCTTCTGGGTAACCAATAACATCATCACAATCCTTAATTGTGTGGTTATCTAAACCACATTTGGAACACTTTATTGGAGACCGGTTACGAGCGGGTGTAGTGGCATCAAAGTTTTGAATGGATGACCTTGATTGCTTAGACCTCATAGCAACCAAAACAACGACTTCGGGCATGACACTGGATTCAAACAAGGTTACTTGTTGGTTGCTATTTCATTTAACATGTGCATATGCAGCCTCAAGGTCAGGTTTAAGTTCCTTCCTCAAGATCTCTCAATGGATTTGATCAAAGATATTGTCCAATCCTACAAGAAATATACAAATTGGACAAGATCAATCTCTCTGCATCTAGTTTCAATGTTTGCTGGATTTTGATCAAAGATATTGGCAACAGGTGTTCCATTCTGTGTCATTGTAAATGATCTTCATGTAGATCATAAATCTTTGCTTCATCTGAACCATCAGAATATGTTTTCTTTGTTGCATCCCAGACTTTCTTTATTGTATCATAACGGATGAACCATTCCATCTGATTGGGCTACACTGCATTGAATAACCATCCAACTTAGCAATCTAACGCATGCCATTTGCTGTATGTTGAGTTTGTGACTGGATGTTGGGTGATATACCCTATTAAATGACCATGTTTCGTTTAATTTGAACTTTGGGTTCGTTTGATATATTTGGGTTGATCCTCCATTTGCATGGCTTTTAGGGATAGAGCATTATACAGAAATTTGAATATTGCATTTGAAAAACCTTACAAGAGCAAGCTTCTAATTTGAATAGTCGTAAAAGATAAAGTATAATATATACTTGTTTTACTTTATCTTTTTAAAAGAATACATTTTTGGTTTTCATAAATGTCAATTAATAAATTCATCTTCATACTATTATCCAGGCTAAGTTAGATTCCAACATGGAAAAAGATTGGATTGAGCATAATCGTCTCAGCACCGAATATGAACTAGGGCTCCACACCTTCCTTAATGATGCTTTTGCTTTGTCGTCTTTTCATGGAAAGATAAAATGTCCATGCAAAAGGTGTCGCAACAGGCATTTCCATGTACGTGACACTGTTCAGGAACATCTAATCATTTCTGGGTGGGATAGTCAGTATGCCCAAGGTATATGGGTACACCACGGTGAATTGGAAGTAATGGATGCATGGGCAGATTTTGAAGATTCAGAAGAAGAGGAAGAGGAAAAGGAAGAGGACGATATGGATGGCATGTTACATGACGCATTTGGGCATTCGCCATTTATGGGTGAAGAAGAAGACATTGACCATGAACCAAATGAAGAGGCAAGGTCATTTTACAAGTTGTTTTGTGCAAGAGGGCCTTAGTAAAATCAACTTGTTCATACCAGGTGATATATCTTAACAAGAGACAAGACATAAATGTCTAATGTCTAATTCGGATGGCATGTAGACATGAAAAACTGCTGGCACTGCAGGTCTGGAGCTAAGGTAGACGTAAACTAGGAAATGGGAATCCAACTGGGGGGTTTGGTTTGGTAGGGTAGCGACATAAAGAGAACTGCCATTCTACAGTGCGATTAACTCTGCCAATGCAAAGCTGTTATGAGTTGTGACTGTCGTCAGCAAGGTTATAGTGGTACCATTTTAGGACCACCAGAGGGCAAGCGACACCTTATCTTTGCCTGGAACTTTGAAGTTTCCTCTTATCTTGTCCCTTCGCCTACTGGCATGAGTTAACTCTCAGCTTTTAGACCTGTAACAACTCCGTTATCTATTACATTAGTTACTCTTATGACCTTATGCAAACCTCGTGGACATTACTAACTCTAAAACTATTAAATTTTGTTTTCTTTTTTGAATCTGTAATTTAGCATGGTTCCTGCAGTTGCTATTTGTAAGTGGGATGGCCCTGTCCTTTTTAGGACTCATCCTTGTGAATTGTATTTAAGAATCTATTAAGATAAAAAAGAGAAGAGTTGTTATAGGATCTTTTGACATTCAGTAGGGTTTCACTTTGAGGATTAGAATAGGATGAAATCTTGTATTTCTGTTGTTTTGTTTCCTTTCCCTTTTTATCTCATTTTGCTTGATGCTTACTTGCAGGCCATCATCTCATAGTTTTTTTTTTTTAGGGTCTGCTTGATAGCCTGAAAATTTATTTTTCAGTTAAGATTCCATTTTCCATTGTTTGATTAGCCACATAAGTAGGAAAACAAGGTACACTTGATTTTCCTGACATCCCCCATAAGAAAACTATTTTCTGGATAAACATGTACAGTATTATAAAAAAGAACTGTTAGAAAAAAAAAAACTCTCAAAACTCATGTACAATAAAGCTAGATTTAAGACTAATTTTGTAATAGGAAATTACCAATATACCCATGACACCTAACAATTTTTAATATAATTTTCTTAGTCCTTTTTCCTAGTAAGAGAGTATTCATGGTAAAGTAATTTTTAGGGGTGGGCATCCCATCCCGTGATCCCGAACCGATCCCGTCCCGATTTTTTTGGGTCATTTTGGGATTGATCAAACTCATCTCGATCCCGTCCCGATCTCGAAACATGCCTGATTCAATTCAATTCTTCTTCTCAAGCAATCTCTGTTATTGTCAGTCTTTTGTAACAGCAACTCAACTCTGTTTGTGGCTTGCAAGATTCTGTTCTTCAAGATATCAACTGTCTGACAGATCAAATTAGTCTGGAATAGCTTGATATCATCAATTCCTGAAAGAAACGTATTCAAACACAGGTTAGTTCCTAACACAAGAACAGTGGAGTATCAGTATATACATGGTAATTGAATGTTTCAAAGATTGATAGATTTATCAAAATTGTCGAGTTATTAATTCGTTTTGAATAGAAAAAAAAAAATTGCCACATATGCAATAATGTCTACTAATTAATAAATGTGTGAATTACTCCAATGGATTGTAAAATAAATGTGTGAATTACTCCAATAGATAAGATGTACTAAAATATATTTGTGCTACAGATCCGGAGAGGTTTAGATTTGCTAGAGACACATCAAACGGGAGAAGGCAGTTGAATTCCTGGAGCAAGTCACCCGTTCTCCTTTGGATTGTAAGAATCAAACCATGTTTTCTTTTGTTAAATATTATCTCTGATTATGAATTCAACACTATTATGCATTTTCCATTAAATTCTGCAAAGTATAATGATGTATAGTGCCTTGATTTGATTCAATCCCATAAGATAAATGAATTGTGAAGATATAACAAAATTTGCCTACTTAAATATGAATGTGTTCCAAGTATCTGCAAAGTATATGAATGTATAGTGCCTTATGATGTATGTGTTCCAAGTATCCAAGTATAATGATGTATATTATTAGACACATCTAGTTTAAATTTGATTCATTTTGGGTAGGGTGACTACAATGTCTGCTTAATTTTATATAGCTTTAATTATCGACGCATCAAGTGTACAACTCACCTAATTTATTATTGAAAAAAGTTGCAATCCGCTCCGAATAGATTGAAAAATACAGAGTTTGACTTGTGAATCAACAAATTGGAGACCATTCTTAAATTGGATAGCCATGACTGCTTCATGCTTCATGCTTCATGCTTCATGCTTCATGCTTCATGCTTCATGCTTCATGAATAAGTCCAATTATTATAAGCATGAATGATTAATCTAGCTAGCTAACAGTATGTTGCTTATTGTTTCAGGCATGCTTCTTTAGACAGTTCTTTCGATCTGTCGTCAAGGTCGATTATTTTACTCTGAGACATGAATTTATAATGGTAAGTCATATCCTTCGTAAAAGTGAGTTACTTGTACGAATTTTATAGATTTAGTGAGTAAAACATGTTGTTTGTGATTAACAGGCACATTTGGTCCCCCAAAACGCGAATAAATTTGATTTTCAGAAATACATCAACAGATCACTTGAAGAAGATTTCAAAGTTGTAGGAATCAGTCCAGTAATTTGGTTCATAGCAGTGTTGTATGTAAAAATTTTGTTTTATGTCCCATAGACGATCACAATTTTGTTTTATGTAGTTATTTCAATTTGAGGTTGACAGTATTTGGGATTGTATTTTTTTGTGATGGACAATTTATTGAGTATATGAAAATTAATTTAATTGTGTTCAGGTTTAAGATGTTTATAATTTGCCAAATTTTAAAATTAATATAATGACAAAAAAAAGTATATGCTCAATTTTAAAATTAATATAATTTAAATATAAAAAAATCATTTTTCAATTTTATTTTGTTAGCCACGGCTTAAAGGCCGTCGCTAAAATAAACAAAATTTTTTTTTTTAAAAAAAATCAGTTAGCCACGGCCAAACTGCCGTCGCTACAATAAAAAAATTTAATTTTTTTTTTTAAAATCAGTTAGCTACGGCTAAAAGGCCGTCGCTAAAATAAAAAAATTTTATATATATTTTTTTAAAATCAGTTAGCTACGGCTAAAAGGCCGTCGCTAAAATAAAAAAATTTTATATTTTTTTTTTAAAAATCAGTTAGCCACGGCCAAACTCCCGTCGCTAAAATAAAAAAAAATTTATTTTTTTTTTAAAAATCAGTTAGCTACGGCTAAAATACCGTCGCTAAAATAAATAAATGTTAAATTAAAAAAAATAAAAATCAATTAGCGACGGTAAACTACCGTCGCTAATATAAAAAATATTAAATTTTTTTTAAAAAAAATCTGTTAGCTACGGGTAGTTTACACTTTAGCGACGGTTTTATGCCGTGTCTAATTAGCTACGGCTATTGTGCCGTCGCTGAATCAAATAGCGACGATAAATGCAGCTACGGGATAGCGACGGTTGGTGTGCCGTCGCTGAATCCTTTTAGCGACGGTTTTGGCTCATTCAGCGACGGTTTTTAGCCGTCACTGATTTCCATTTTTTTTGTAGTGAGATTACCCAAAAAACACAGAGAAAATAACTCTACTGGTTAATCAAATTACTCAAATCAAATGTATCTCTAAAATCAACTCACAAGCCGGACTTTATAGCTAAAACTCATCAATATTGGAATTTTACCAAAAATGTCAACACCCCAATAATCATGCTAAAACAAAATATGTAAAAAAAGAAATATACTGCCAGAAATCTGGCCAAATTGGGTTCAAAATCACTTCCTAAACAATAATTGAAATATTACTATAAAGGGAAATAAATTACTAAATTTGTGGATTCGAAAGAGGAAACGGTGGATTTTGGCCTCGAAAAGATGTGCAATGAGCATGGTTTGTTGACCACGACGTGCGCGTTGAAAAGAGCTTTTCGAATTGGGGTCGTTTGCACGATTCTGATACTCGTAACCAAAGTTATGGCCAAAATACTAAAACGCACCCTAAATTGCCAAATTTGAAATATAATTATGATTTTCTGTCATTCTTGCGCTGATCTGTTAATTCAAGATATCTTAGTGCTAATAATGTGCTATCTGACGCTCAGCATCATCTAACTCAGATCCTCCTGCATCACGAACACACAAGAGTACAAAACTTTGTATGTGACCCAAAGAAGGCATTCTTGCATTCCATCTTCCCATCAAAAGCACTGTGAAATTGCATATTTGGATTCACTTATGTTTTCCTTGTTTCAAATGTGTGCCCATATTGTACAGGTGGTCCAAAACATAACAAAAAATCATTCAATGGAATGACATGTACTCGAAGGAACTGAAGTAGCGAATTACAGAAATACAAGCATATGTGGTTACAGAAATATTACTAGAGGATGAGTTGGTGACCACACTAATTGCATCCTAACATATATGGCCAAAGGCCACCAAACAAAATGTTATACATCCGTACACTACAAAAAAAAAAAGTAAATTCAGCAACAACGTTTTACCGTTGCTAAGTATAAAAAAGAATAGCTGAAATGAATCAGCAATATATAGCTGAAATGAATCAGCAATAGCTCAACGACCGTTGCAATACCGTAACTATATGAATTGTCACTCCAGTATAACAGTAACAGTGTACTAATCCATGACTATCTGACAACGGTTTATAACCGTCGCCAAGTTGCAAAAACTCCGTCGCTAAACCAATTTGAATTTCAAGGTTTATTTGAGAAAGCAGTACTGGCGACAGCTTTTAAAATTTTTGAGACGGCTAAGGCTGTCGCAAATTGACAAAATGGAGACAGTATTTGCCATGGCTATCTGGCGACGGCTTTAAACCGTTGCTAAGTTGCAAATTCTGAGACGGCTGAAACTGTATCAAATTGACAAAATAGATACGGCATTGCCGTGGCTATCTTGCAACAGTTTCTGACCGTCGCTAAGTTGGCCAAAATAGAGACGACATTTGCCGTTACTAACACTAACTTGTTGTAGCTAAAAAAATTACTAATAAAAATTCATTTTTTTAATGAAATTAGTTCTTTCTATTAATTTTCAGATTTCTCATTGCCTTTTTTTGTCATTCAGAAGAAACATTTCAAACTTGAACAAAATTATATTGATTTTCACCGTAAATGATAACTACTACACTAACCTTGTTCGTATAATCAATAACTTGTCTATCACAAAAAATACAATCTCAAACAACTTTATACTCTATCAACCTCAAATTGAAATTATATATATATGATTCAGGGGGCTACATAAACAGAAAACTTACATGAATTAACAATCAAGGACAAACTAAAACTGGCCAATTTTGAATCAAGGTTTAACAAAAAACAACAAAAAAGATTTTGGAAAGACAAATCTGGAGTGTCCATGCCTTTTCAATCTTAATAAACTTTTCTCCCCGTCCAAATTCAAAGTGTCTGCAAGTTTCATAGAAATCAAACAATCTTTCAGCCTGCAGAAAAATGAGGGCATTTCATCAGTTCAAAGAACGTTGAAACTAATTAGAAAGAGTAAAAAAACTGGCTGGGAATAGCTGTTTGCAAATATTTAATGATCGGAAAACATGTTTTGTGATAGCGTCTACATGATTTGTTGTTTTCTTATAAATTTCAAGTGCTTTAACAGCATCATCCTGCTGCATCTCGAAATATTTCAGGAATGACCTTAGCATAATGATATTGTAAAAAAGTGATGTCAGACATTTAACTTTACCTTGTCAACCAAATTGAGGATAGCATTATGTATTGCAGTATGAATATTCACGCCTTCGCTTGAAACCTGGAGAATAAAAAGACATAAGAAAGCAACACAAGAAGAAAACAACCACCAAAAACCCATTTGTGATACTAAGCAATGCTTACAAGCGAAAGTGAATATAGAATCACACTATTATAGACAACCGCTCCTTGTGGCTGCAACAATATTCCATAAGCAACATTCAGCTTAAAGCACATAAATAATACATAGAATGTCTGTGCGTTGCAAAATCATCTCGCACTAAGGAAGACTGCAGCAGACCGGACTGGACCGATCTCATATGTCATGGACTGGACCAAGACTCAATCCTGACTTGCTTATTGCATTACAACATTAGCTCAATCTAGTTGCATGTGTGTGTTGTATTCATCTAATTTACACTAACAGAGTCAGCAGCAAGGCGAGGCCAACAACAATAGCAGCAAGCTACAAGCAGCAACAAGCCAACAACAACTGCAACAGCAACAAACCAAATGTTTTATCCATGTAAAACACTCATCTCTAAAACCGTCCCTCTTAGAAAACTTTTGTCTACTATTTTTAATCTGCAACACCCTCTCATTCACAACCATTTTACATATGATCGGATACATTCAAAATCAAAGTTAGATTTGTTCTTTCGAATGTCTCATGCTTGTAGTGATTTAGGTTCAACCAATGTTCATGCAAACCAAATATTAGGAAGTCATGATCAATGACAATAACATGAAATTAAAGCTAAGGATAAATTATGCAGCAAAGACTCTGCCTAGATGGATTGTTCCATTGCTTGGCTGGACGCACTTCACTCTGCCTGGACGGCCTGTTGCTTTGCGTCCTGCTTGCTTGCTTGGCTTGTGCTTCCTGGTGCGTGCTTGCTTGGCCTGTTGCATTGTTGTGCTGGTCTGGTGCTTGCTTGCTGATTCTGGTGCTTGCTTGCTGATCTGGTGCTTGCTTGGCCTATCGGTGCTTGCTTGGATGATTATGGTGAGTGCCTTCTTGGTCTTCTAAAGGGCTGGCGAGTTCAATTTGCTTTGCAACATGACGGCTTCTTTAGTCGTCAACACTACCTTTCCCCCTTTGGGGGTTCAGGAACCTCCGGACGAGGCTCCAAAGCTCTCTTTTGCTCAAATAATTGGAAAAATTCTTGTGGATGATGTTAAGGAGTCACATGTGGAGGGAACAAGATTCCGGAAAGAAGGAGAGCCAACCATTGGGCTTACGACTTCTAATGAATCCCGTGGAGAGGCTTTCATGGAACAACACGTGATAGTTTTAAAGTTCTCTAGCTACCAGCCAACATTGGTCGATATACGAGATTCTATTCATCGAACTTGGGGGATATTAGGTGACTTTTCTCTAGGTCTTCTTGATCAACGACACGTTCTCATCCGGCTTCAGTCTGAAGTGGAAGCAAAGAAAGTCTTGTCAAGGGAATCATTCTTGATCCGAGGAGTGCGTTTCAAAGCCTTTCGCTGGCATGATGGTTTCAGTTTGAAAGCAGATCCAGTCTCGGTTCCACTGTGGGTAGAGTTGCCTAACCTGCCTTTGCATTTATTTCATCCTCCTCTTTTAAAAGCTATTGTGAATTCTTTTGGTGGTTTCTTACGTATGGATGACCATACTCGTTTATCACGTCCGGGTTCTGCTCGTGTTTGCGTGGAGATGACGTTGGCAGAAAAGTTACCGAATAGGATTTGGATTGATAGGTCTAATAATAGGGGTTTCTGGCAGAAAATTGAATACCCGGGTTTCCAATACTGTGACTATTGTTCTTTGCTAGGACATCATGAAGAATTTTGCAGGAAAAAGCTAGGTCTCAAGGGACATGTGAAAATAACCCACGGTGGAAAAGAAGCGAAACATGAGAACCATAAGGTGGAGACCAAGGTTATTAAGCAACAGTATGTTCCAGTAGCTAATAAAAACAAAGGTGCAAAATCTGATGTAGGCACGAGTGGTGCTAAAAATGATAAAGGAGAGGAGATCAAGGAGGGCATGAGTACGCCGAAGTTTTTGAACAAAGAACCGGTAAAGGTGGAGATGTCAAACAAGTTTGAGACCCTTTCAGAAAATATTGAAGACGCTGAGGACGCTTCGGCGGATAAGCAACTGGCGGGTAAGAACATGGCTCATGACCGTGCCGTGGCTAGGCAAGAATCTACGGAGGAATGCCTTCTGGAGGCGGGGTATACATTTTCGGAGATTGCTAAGGTTATTGGAAATCCAGAACAGCCGTTACAACAACAGGATGATGTCAATTCAGGGGCGAAGAGTAGTTTCTTAGACAACACGAACAAAAACATTTCAAACGGTGAGGCTCAAATTGGGCAAGCTGATTCAGGAATTGAATGTGCAACGAAGGAGCAGTGCGGCGCCCTGCTTTGCCCCAACCAGATCTAGTCTCGTCCCAGTCTGTGCCCTGCATCATAGCAAGGGAGGTCATCTCGCCCCAGCCAGAGTTCAGTCCATCCCAGCTTGGGCCCTGCATCAAAACAGGGGAAGCTTCTTCGCCCCAGCCAGACCACTGTCCCAAAACAGGGGACGTGTTACCCCAGGCAGCGCTTGATTCTCTCGTAGAATCGTCGCGAGGAGCAGCCAGTGCTTCGACTGGAGCTGCTTCGATTGGGCAGGCTGCTCCAGGTCTTCAGCGAACAAATTTGATCATGTCGCCACAGCGAGAGGCTCCAGGGATGCAGCACGTTGACAATCCAGGGAGTGAAGAGCTTGGCCACTCTGATTCTAAAACAGAGTGCATTTCGCCCAATACAGGGGACGTTGCGATAGAAACAGGGTGTGTCCTCAGTTCGCCACGATCAGTGCAGGCACCACTCAGAGCAGAAAATGTCGGGTCCTTTCCAGTGCTCGCAGCTAGTAGTTCTAGGCCAAATGGAGAACATCATATTGAACCCGTGATGTTGGAATTCAGTCGGCACAATTGGTTTCAGTTACTCATCTGGAGGGCACCTCGGTGCTACTAGCACAGAGCTAGGGGATGCTATGCAGGGTCAGCAAGTGCAGGAACCCTCGGATGATGAGTTTCAGTCTTTGCTCAGGTTCAAGAGACAGTTTGACAAATACGCTATCAAAACTTCCCCGGATTATAAAAGAGTCAGAGACAACTTGAATCAGGCTATATCTTTGCTCAAAGAAAATAGGCTACTTCGACTGCAGAAATTGAATATCAATACACTCGAAAGTACTAGTGAGGATAGTGATGAAGTCAACTCAGAATCTGAGTTTGGTCCACAGGCAGCGAACAGTGATTTGGATTTAGGGGCTATGTCAGACAGAAAGATGAATAAGAGGCGTCACACCAAAGATATCAGCATTTGTCCCCGAAAATCCAATAGAACTAGGAAAGAAAACAAAAGGTACAAAGACTGAGTTTGCTTATTGTCTAGGTTTGTATTGGTGAATCCTATCTTTTGTGAGAGTTTGTTTCAGCTTTTTAGTTAACCCTATAGGGTCAGTCATGTAGCCTTCCGACGTGGATTTTTAAATGAATAAAATGGGTCAACATCCCAATTTGATTAAAAAAAAAATTATGCAACAAATATGTTTAGCTGAATATGTTTCGAGTGCAGTTATTTCGTAGAATTTTCTATCACCTTTCCACCCTTTACTTCACACTTGGAACACACAATAAGCAAGCAAATTAAGCTAACAATACTATTCAAGCTAGCAAGCAGCAAATTAAGCTATAAATTGTATCCAAGCAGCAAACAAATTAAGCTAGCAAGCAGCAAACAAATTAAGCAAGCTACAAATTCAAATTGTATCCAAGCAGCAAGCAAGCAACAAATTAAGCTAGCAAGCAAGCAAACAAATTAAGTTATCACCAAGCAAGCAAGCAGCAAGCAGCAAACAAATTAAGCTATCACCAAACAAGCAAGCTGAAAGCTGCAGCAAACAACAATTTTTTTTTACATTGAAGACCGGAGCCTAGAAAATCAGTGGCTGATTTGTAGTGAAATGATCTCCTCACCTCATAGATCATCCCTACAAACACTCAACTCAGCATGCTACCCAGCTAAATGTGGCTTTCAAATTACAACTGAAAACTCCCACAACTTTTCAACTTGTGAACTACAATACCTATCTCATTATTTGAGTATCTGCGTCAATGATGTCCTTGTGATAGTGATCGTCCCCATCAAAACCCGACACTTTCTGAAAACTCTTATGTGCCATGTGGTTGCCAAAAGACCAGAACCAAATATTTCATTATAGATAAATTTGGGCAAAACTACTATCCCCTTGATTTTGACCCACAAAGGCTGTGTTTGGTTTAGGTTATATTAGAACCCATTCTTTTTTTCTTTTAGTTCATAACATAATCTTTCACAAATTCAAATACCATATCTACATAAAATAAAGTACAATGCTACAAGGGATTCAAAATCACCTAATGTAAGACTGGAATTTTCTTATGTATAGATGCAATAATGAAAACTTTGGAATGTGGTGTAGCTATAATGTTACTCAAAAAGCTACATATAGTTAGTCTAGCCTTAGCCAAGTGAAGATGGAAACACCGAAGAAAAATAGTGCATCTCTTGGACAACTTTCTTCAAAGAAAACATCGACTACTAATAAACTACATACCAATCACCACTTCCTCCTATGTCTCCAGGCTGCTTGAATCCTCTACAAACTTGCCAAGAAAACAACCATGATACGAGCCGTATACGACAACATATGTATACACTAGAGTAGATACACTCTTTTTCTTCACCATCATCATTCTTCATTCTTCTATCTCCTATACATCATACAAATGCAGCACCTACTACGTCTTCAGCGAACCTCTTTCTTCTTTAAGTCATAGCTCTTGCTTCGCCTCCGTTTACAATCCATGGATGCCCTGAAATTTCGGAAAACAATTCCCACGATTCAACATTTGGGGATTTCTAAGACATTTTACAAAAAACCATAGAAATTTTGTTACACTTCCATTCAGTTAATTTTCAAAGTTTTAGCTCTAAATTTACTTTAGCAAAAAAAATTATAAAATGTAAGCCTGAAAAAGTGATAAAATATTCAAGAAAATCGAGAAATGGTACTCTAAAACCCTAAAAAATCTTTAAAATGTTAAAGAACACTGAAATTTAGAGTAATTAACAGAGTGAGATAGAGAAAATGACTTACAAAGAAGTTGTTCAACAGAGAATCTCTTAGAAACATCTTTACAGAGCAATTTGCGAAGAAGATACTTGGTAGAAGCAGAAACAGAGTGAAAGATCCTCGTAGGAAACTCATAATGTCTCCAATGAAGATCTAAAAAGCCGGTAGATGAAAAAGCTCATAATGTCGAAAACTGGCGGGGAAATTTAGGTAGATATCATAATGTTTGGGCTTACACATGAGCCAATACCCAAACCCTCCAAAGTTATGGGCCTACAAAATGCACTGGATTACATTTTAGATTTATTGAAAATTTGTTAATAAGGGTGCATTTGCATGTACACAAAAGATTGTTGCGTGAGTCAGACTTGCACTCAGACTCAAATTTTTGGGATAGATTCTCCTTCCTTTCTTTTTGAATGATGAAAGCCTTATAACCTGGAAAAGTTTGTTGTTTTGAAGTGCTTGTTCTTCTAGTGCCCTAACCCACCATATCCCCCCAAAAAAAATGTGGTTTGGGTTTCCCATTGGAAATGTTGTTCGGGGTGGGGTGACAATTAGCTTGTCTAAATTTTGACAAGTTATAGGCTTACATGTTTTCTTTGGAAATGTAGTCGATTAATTTTGTTTTAGGACTAGTAGGTTCAAATGAGATTAAAGGAGTTTGTTTCGTTAAGAGCGGATGTTGCTGAAAAGTCGCGCGTTGAGAGTTTTATTTATATTTGTAAGTAATTGTTTTATTCTATTGTAATAAAATGAATAACAACTTATTTCGTTTAGGCAGAATTATGTCTTTGGGCAGTTAAATTTTGATAGAATTAGATCCAAGAGAATTCGACATTAGTTTTCTTTCTTTAGGTGCAATATTAAGTTTTGTCTTGTTTTCTATAATGGTAAATTGTGCAATTGATCATTTTTCGTGGATGCTAACTGTTACTATGCGTGAATAAATTTCATGCCTTGAATTTTGAGAAATCGATTATCCTATATAAATATTAGAATTCCATTCTTTCTTAAAAATCAGGGCGTGACATTGTCTGGTACGAAAATTTTCAAATAGTACTGGATCATGGACCAAAAAAATATTAGGTTGAGCTCAAGTTGCATCCTATTGCTCATTAAGGATTGAGAGCATGAGTCATACCTGAATGAATCGAATTTACAACAAGCAAACTAATTATGGGCAAGAGTATGTGGCTGCATTTAGAACCTGGTCATTAGTTATTTTCTCGAAATCCCAATCATCTATTTGAAGCCAGTCCGTCTAGAGAGTCAAGCTAGGCGCATCAGGTCTGTGTCAAGAAACTTCAATACCTTCCATTATTCTAGAAATCCTCATAATTCACCAATTGAATACAAACACACAGATAGAGCCCCAGTCGCTGATTTGGCGCTAGGGAACTGGCTCTCTAGAATTTTTAATTTGAAGCAAGATAACTAAGAAACTCTTTCACCTAGTGGACGACAATGTTACACACCATGAAAATATACCTAGTAGAAATATGTGGAAGTACAAATTAATTTGCATGGGTATATTACAAGTTTGCCTTTTAATCATAGTTTGAAATTGATTGGTTTCCTCTCTTTGATTTTTTGTTGGCATGTATCAAGTTTTCCTTCCCACATTTATTTGTGCGAAGTAACATGTGAGGTTCTTCTTGTTGAACAGAATTAAGGGTTAATAACCATTCATTGAACCACACAAAAAGTGTGAATTCATCAACCATATTTGAATAAACCTTCCAAGCTATTTCATTTGATCATCCTTGGCCATTCCGGCCAAAGTTCAAATATTTGGAACCGGACCTAATTCAATCCATATTGTGGACGGAACTTAGAAGGCATTGCATTTGACTCAAATTGAACGACCATATATATGCTTTCGGTATAGGAGAGAATCAAAGATATGCACACACCATCCTCATTTCGGCATAGTAGAGATGTGACTATATGATTGAAAATAGATCATATGAAGCTTTTCTCATTAGGTCAAGAGTGATTCTACATGGCGAGGAAACGAGCGAGGAAAACAGCGAGGGGATTGTTCACCCTCCTCGAGATATGTGCCATCATTTTTTGCGCACATATCCTGAAGGGGTTGAACGGTCCCCCCTCCACCTCCCTCCCCTCGCTCGTTTCCTCGTCATTTAGAATTCCTGTTAGGTCAATGTCACACCCAAGATGTAACCCAAACATTCTCAATTTGGTTTGCAATTCCAAAACCTTCTCTGTTTGAATTTTTGCTACCGTCCATTCTCTACCTAATTTATGTAGGCAAAGCAAACTGTAAGGGCTCGTTTGGTTATTCGATGGAATGAGAATGGGAATGAGAATGGTAATAGGAATGGTAATGGTAATGGGAATGAGAATGGTAATGGGAATGGTAATGGGAATATGTATGTTTGGTATACTTTTAAAATGGTAAGGTGGTAATGTAAAATTTATTTCCAAAAATACCCTCACTTAGTTAAAATGGGGTTGGGTGAGGAGGATAAAAATGGTCATTATTTAACTTTGACCATTACAATGGGAATGGTAATGGCCATTCATAGGGGGGGAGGTAGGAATGGCCATTACAACCAAATCTGTAATGGGAATGACCATTACGATGGTTTTATGTGATACCAAACGCAGGAATGCCTTTGACCCATTACATTGTAATGGTCAAACCATTACATTACGACGGTCAATGGACTAACCAAACACGCCCTAATTGTTCTCCATGCTGAAACAGTCAAGGTCAGTTGTCCTTCATTGTTTTGTAACCCCAAAAAAACAATGCCATTATGAAGAGCTTTGCTACAGAGCGAGGGAAAGGGAGCGAGGGATGGGTGGTAACCACCCATCCGCCTCGAGATGAGCGCATCAGATTTGAGATGTGTGATGACGTTCATCTCGAGGTGGATGGGTGGCTTTCACCCATCCCTCGCTCCCTCCCTCGTTCCCTCCCTCGACCCCTAGAATTTTCCCATTATGAATACACTTCCATCTTTGTACTGCCATCGGCTGTGCTAATTTGATTTCATTAATTCTTGCTGGTGCCGGCCATTTTACTGCGCCTTGAACTTTCAACTCGATCACATTTGGTAAACTTGTAAATTAGAGTGTGTTTGATTTTTGGATGTTTTATTGAAAAAGAAAATATTTCCTCCCAAATTGAGTTTTTCGGGTTTGACTTTTTGTGGAAAAATATAACTTTTTCGTCAGTGAAAAGTTTCTTGCTTTAGGCTTCCCTCGGAAAAAAATTTCATGTTCGATCTTTTCACTCACCGACGACTTTCTCCTCGAGTCAAGAAACTCAACATCTAAACATTAAAAAAGCCTCGTCGAACAATTTCTCTCTTCTTCTCAACAATTCCTCCACAGAATTAAAATATTCTCTATAATAATGAAAAAAAAAATCCTTAGTGAAATCAAACAATTAAAAAATTTTGAAATATTTTTTCCATGAACTTTTTCTTCATTAAAATTTTTTCCAAAAATCAAACACATTCTACGATTTATGAGCAAGTTCTGAAAGTCTTGTTTGGGGTTTTTTTTTACACTTTTAATTCATTCTTTTTAAAATACAACCACAAAATCTCTCATAAAAAGGGTAGAAGCGTAAAAGAAAAAAAAAAAAAAAAAATCCAAACTTCCCTAGAATTGTTGAAGATTCATTGAGGCAAAAACACATCGTTCAACAGTTCAAAACTTTGAAATCAAGAAAACCCTCACGTGCCACGCACGTGCATGAAGAAAATGCGATGCGGGCTCCACCTCAATTTCTTGCACATTTTCAAACGCACGCCTTTCACGACTCCCCACTTACAAAATGTACTAACTTGTAATTAGCTACCTCCCTGGAAATCTAAATATATTTCATTTGCCTCCTTTGACTAAGGAAAACTTGAGATGAGACCTTGAATCCATGACCTTGTGAACATTATTGATCTCTAAAGATCGTAGGTATTTCAGCAGAAAAATATTATTCTGCTACAGCCCATGACTTTCCTAACATCCTTTTAAATGTATCAATGCACAAATCCTACTATTTTTTTTTTTTTTGGACATAGGGACCGTAAAGCCATGGTACATTAGGAAGCTCCTCATTATGGTTGTACGTCGTTTCTCAAATTTTGCGCAACTTTAAAGGATAAATTCTCATATAGAGTATTAATATAGATTTTCTAGGCTTTGGTAGTTCATACAAATGTCTTTGCTCAAGAAAAGCGCGGGAAGATGATGATTGTAAATGGAGATTTAGCACCATAGTTCCATACTAGCAGCATGCATTCGATGGTGCCAATCAAGTCTGCCCTAATCCCTTTTCTTCTCCATTTTTAGCTTAGGAGAGTTACAACATTGCGCTCTTGATCCTTACATTATGCAATTATTCATCAATATTAACATCCCAACATAAATTAATTTCAACATTTACTACAAAAAAAAATACTATTTTTATCAATTAATAAAAATTATATGAAAAATCGAAAATGTCTGAAATACATGATTGAACGTAAAAAGATTTTATGTCTTACACCGTAACACATCATCTCAATTATTCATTTGTTAAAAGAAATAAAAGTTACAATCATTCATGGTGCCAATTCTTAATTGGAGAAAATAGTTGCAATCATAAATAGTTGATACATGAATCATCAACAGTTTTTACATGTTTATCTCAATCATCAATAATTGCAATCATGAATAGTTCTTACATGTTTTTAACAATCATCAACAGTTTTTACATGTTTAACACCCTACACCAGAGTAAAAAACAATGTCAATTTCTTAATTGGAAAAAAGAGTTGCAATCAGCAATAGTTGCAACAGTTTTTATATGTTTATCTCAATCAATAATAATTGCAATCATGAATAGTTTTTACATGTTTATTATCCACCTAAATCAAATTAACTTATCCTGCGAAAATTCTAAACAGCACTGCTCATTTACCTGGGATTTCGCCTGGATGGTGCTAGGCACGTGCCCATCCAGGCGTGCCAGGCACGTGGGATTAAAGTGGACAAAAAAAAAAAAAAAAAAAAAACAAGGATCTCATAGGGTATTGTGAAGAGATCTTCACCTTCTGGAAGTAGTACTAGTAGCAAGATGAACGAGGATGAGAAACAGCTTGCTGGTGTAACCCCTGGGCTGGTGAGGATGTCAGTTGGATACATCGGAACACTTGAGCAGAAATGGAGCCAATTGGAGAAGGCATTGTTGAGGATGCAGGACAAGAATCTTTATCACAAGATGTGATTGTTATGTTGTTTTCTTTGTTTAACTTTCTATGCTTTCAGATTGAATTATTAATGTTGTTGTATGGAGTTGTGGAGGGTGTTTCTTGCTTCTTTGAACATGAAGGTACCTTGGTTGCTCACAGAGTTTTAACTATTATTCTGGCCTTTAAAGAGTTTAACTTCAAATTATATCAGGTGATTCTTCTCAAATCTACCCGTAAAATCAAAGAGAGTTGGGTCTCTGAAAATTGAAAATCTTCCTCTAAAAGGACATAAGATAACTGCAACATAGGGATATGAGTAGAGAACTCATCAACCTATAATCCATTAGTAGAGACCCCAGTGATTTCCAGTCCATGGGAGACTCAAAGTTCCTCATGTTTCTCGTGTTACGAATCACACTGTTTCCCCTCATGTTAAAGAAAGTAGCACAGGAAAATCAAGAGAAAGAACTGTGGCAATATGAATTGGTGACTTGTCTTCTATAAAGATTCAACTATCTTCTTTTTTCTGGGTGGAGACGGAGACGGTGGTGGTGGAGATCCTCTCAAAGGGGTTTTTTCTGGGTGGGATCCTCTTCTCCTTCTGTGAAGATCTCTTGTGAAGAACAAGTAGAAGTAGTAGAACAGATAGATATTAAGAAGAAGAAGACCCTATGAGATCCTCTCCCCCTTTGAAGGTGAAGATCTCTTGTGAAGATCTCTTCACAGTGGGTTTCCCCTGCTTGTTTGATGAAGATGGAGATTGGAGAGTGTTCTTTCTCTGTCGATTTGGTTTCAATTTTTTTTTTTTTTTGGCCCACTTTTAAGCCCACGTGACTGGCATGTGCGGATGGTGCACGTGCTTGGCACCATCCAGGCTAATTTCCAGGTAAAATAGCAGTGCTCCCTAGCAATACGCCTTATCCTGTGCTTCTCTTGTTTCTAACACTAAGTTGCTGTTTAATAGCTTTTTTGTTTTTTTTTATTTTATTTTATTTTATTTATTTTTATTTGAGCTGGGTTTTAAGGAACCTAAACCTTGTACGACAAAATGATTCACTTATTCTTTGGTTGACCAAAATAAAACCTTCCTGGACGCAATCCAGAATTCGTCGAGTCAAGGGAGGCTTTGCATAACTTTCCCACTTCTGTTCACTTTTGGAATCATCTTTCGCCAAAAGTCTATATATAACGCTCCTTCATAACATCAACACACATCCATTGTGACCACAACAACAACACTCAGAAACACCATTTTGTCAAAAGAAAATGAACACATCCTCTCTAATTTCCACTCCCCTGCTCCAGCCAAAGACCCGGCTAGTCCGTCCGATCTCTGCGTCGGTATCAGAAGTACCCCCATCAGCAGCAGCTCCATCAACGGCAGCTCCAATCACTCTGCCGATTCGAAAGATCCCTGGTGATTGGGGGGTGCCCTTAATAAGCCCAGTAAAGGATCGTTTGGACTACTTTTATTTCCAAGGCAGGGATGAGTACTTCAAAACCAAAGTCCAAAAATACCAATCAACAGTGTTCAAAGCCAACATGCCACCAGGCCCCTTCATTTCTTCTGACCCGAATGTTATCGTTCTCCTTGATGGTAAAAGCTTTCCGATCCTCTTCGATAATTCGAAGGTCGACAAGACGAATCTCTTCACAGGGACTTATATGCCTTCAACTGAACTCACAGGTGGATACAGGATCCTATCCTACCTTGACCCGTCTGAGCTAAACCACACAAAACTCAAAAATTTACTATTCTTTTTGTTATCGTCTAGCCGTAACAAGGTCATACCGGAGTTTCACGCTAGCTTTACTGAGCTATTCGAGACGTTAGAAAGCGACTTAGCAGCTAAAGGGAAAGCCGATTTCGGAGAGCCAAATGAACAAGCGAGCTTTAACTTCCTCGGTCGTGCACTCTTCGGAACGAACCCACTCGACACTAAGCTAGGCCGAGACGGACCGAAACTTATAGGCAAATGGGTGTTATTCAACCTTAGTCCAATTCTCAAGCTAGGACTACCTTGGTTCATTGAAGATCCTCTTCTTCATACTTTCCGGCTTCCTCCATTCTTGATCAAATCAGATTATCAAAAACTGTATGATTTCTTCTACCAGAACTCTAGCCTGGTACTAGACGAAGCAGCCAAGGCCGGGATCAGCCGAGACGAAGCTTGTCATAATCTCGTATTTGCAACTTGCTTCAACTCATTCGGAGGAATGAAGATATTCTTTCCTACCATTCTCAAATGGATAGGACGTTCCGGTGCAAAATTGCACCGGAAGTTAGCGGAGGAAATCCGCTCCACCATTAGAGCTAACGGCGGAAAGATTACAATGGCTGGAATGGAGCAAATGCCACTCATGAAGTCAGTTGTATACGAAGCATTCCGCATCGACCCGCCTGTACCGTTACAGTACGCTAGAGCGAAGCGTGATCTTGTCATAGAGAGCCATGACTCTGCTTTCCAAGTCAAGGAAGGTCAGATGATGTTCGGGTACCAACCATTTGCCACTAGAGATTCAAAGATTTTCGACAAAGGCGAAGAGTTCGTACCGGACAGATTCTTGGGGCCTGAAGGAGAGAAACTATTGAAAAATGTTTTCTGGTCTAATGGACCTGAATCCGAAAGTCCTACAGTGGATAATAAGCAGTGTGCAGGGAAGGATTTTGTGGTGTTGATGTCTAGACTCTTGGTGGTTGAGTTGTTTCTTCGTTACGATTCCTTCGAAATCGAAGTCGGTGCTTCGACAATTGGAGTTGCCATTACTGTCACGTCCCTTAAACGTGCTACGTTTTAATCACGGCGTTCTGAGGTTGATCTCCGGCAAAAAAGAATATTTTCTTTTTAAATTGTTAGTTTATTGTGAGGGAAGCACTGAAAGCAGAGGAAGAAGAATCAGCTCACTGGGTATGATGAATGCATTACTTTCCCTATGAAATGATTCCTTATGTTGTGCTATAGTTGGGTGGTGGGGCTAGATAAGGAAGTGGGTGAAATTAATAAATTTTGTATTATTTTTTTTTTTTTCTGTCAACTATAACAGTATAGTTTGTGGGAGCCATGACATAAGGTTGCATAAAATGCAGAAAAAAAAAATAGTAGGTGGGTTGATTTTTTTAACGCGGTAACACGACTTATTAATGATGGATTCATAGGCCAGACTTTCCGCGAACAAAAATATAATATAAGTTAAATGAATAGAAAATTCGAATTAACGCGTGTTTCAATTAAAATTTGATTAGTGTCTCACACACGTGAAAATGATTCATTTAGTAAGACAATACAAGGTTATAATTAATTCCAACTTTTAGTTGGACACATGCTCTGAACATTTTTATATTAAGTAGTGTCGATACTATAGTATATAGAAATGCAAATG
This sequence comes from Berberis vulgaris, assembly GCA_963556465.1. Lineage (NCBI taxonomy): Eukaryota > Viridiplantae > Streptophyta > Magnoliopsida > Ranunculales > Berberidaceae > Berberis > Berberis vulgaris. Next base: position 943,324 of record OY747124.1, on the reverse strand, counting down.
GTATTTTATCCATCATATCTCCCATCACCACTTGTGGTACTTCAGTAAACAAAACAAAGTTGTCATATGACCATTGCTGAAATATTAGAATCTAGGGTTGGGTATCCCATTTTGCGATCTTAATCCTTGTTTCGGTTTCATCTCATTATGTCTCGATTTTTTTTTTTCTGGATTTTTGTGGAATTGATCAAATTCATTCCGATTCTATCCTGTTCCAATCTAGAGTAGGATGAAATCGTGATGGAGATTTTTAATCCCGTCTATTTCGAATTTATTTATTTAATATTTATTTGTATTAATTTTAATCAAACTACTTTTCTAAATGAAAATTTATGATGTGTTGAAATTAAATCAAAACATCTAGAGTAAGGCTAGATGGCGAGGAAATGAGCGAGGAAACCAGCGAGGGGAGTGAGGTGGAGGGAGGGGAACCATTCCCTCTCCTCGGGATGCGCGCATTGAATTTTCTTACACGCATCCCGAGGGGAGGGAATGGTTCCCCTCCCTCCACCTCACTCTCCTCGCTGGTTTCCTCGCTCATTTCCTCGACATTTAGAATTCCCCAAACATCTATTGTTTGAAAACTTACTTGTTTGATTTGATATTATTTTTTAGATAGAAGTTTTAGTTTTAATATTTTATGTCAAATAGAATTCATACAAATTTATGTTTTTCACATTTTAGATTAGTTATAGGACAATTATTCTTGTATCACACCGAGAATGCTTAACATAAAAACTGTAAGTTTATTAGACCATAAAGCTTATATAATATTTAATATTATTATGATGAAAATTATATGTATATAATTTAGACATTATTAGTGTGTGAGCAATGTGAGATAATTTTTTTTTGTTATTCTTCATTTGATGACTATTTAGTACATGTTCATCCCAAATCCATTTGAGATGAAACAAGGTTGGGATGAGATAATCCCAAACGAAGAAAATGAGATAGAAAAGAGGTTCATCCCATCCTGCGCCCACACTTGTAACGGGGACAAAATCCATTCTAACAATGTAACTAAATGCATCTACTGTGTATAAGTACAATATGTTCTGGTTTTAATCAACGGCTGTGTTTCGACCTGTCGACAGTATCCCTACAAAACTCCAAAACTATGTTTCAGCCTAATCACGTATTAGCTTTATGGGGTGTGTAGTACAATTATTTTGGTCATTTTCTATTCATGATTTGTCCAACTAGGCTTGTATCTTTCTCTCTTGTCGGTTTGGATCAAATAGCCATTTATGAGCACTTCACCATCAATGACCTAATTTGGAAGTACTACGTTAATGCCACGAAATAAAAATAAAAATAAAAATAAAAATAAGATAAAGAAACAGATGAAAAGGAACGCCAGGACAACGTTAAAAACACTACAAGCTCAGCAAACAGCCATCATCTCATCATCCATAACTTTCTAATGTAATTAGCCAAATTTATAATGAAAATATTAGAAAATCAGGTTTTGCGTGAATGTGATTTTAAAATAATGATGAAATTTCTAAAGTTTTTATGTGTATTTTGCAATTATAAAAAAAAATTCTTATCATCCTGATTGCACAACCTAATCGCAAAACCTAGTGTCCTTGTCTCACTCAATTGATAATCAAGAGTATTAAAACAATAGAATGGTTAATGAAGCCTTCTGAACTTGTGGGTTGGTCCATAATAATAAGGGAAATCAGAGGCCCATGGACAGATTGCAAATGGGCTTTGCTGCTCCGAGTTTCTGGCAACCTCCGCCGGGCACCCAAAATTCATCGGAACTCAGTTTGAGCTTAATGGCTCTGATACCAATTGACGAGGAGAATAAAATGAGTTATGTTCTGCCAGGCACCTAAAAGTCATCGAAACTCAATTTCAGCGTAATGGCTTACGGCTCTGATACCAATTGATGAGGAGAATAAGATGAATTATGTGGTGGATAGCCTAATTGCCTAATCAATCACTTCAAATCTTTCACAATCTTCTCAATCAATTGTGTGGGGTGGTATATCTTAACAAGTTCACAACATAATATCTTCTATCATTAATTAATTATTCAATCTTCTGCCCTGCTTGTTACACTCTTAAGATTGTCTTACCATTACTGTAAAGATTTTTTTTTTTTTTTTGGCAATGGAGAGATCAAGAGTAAGTGGTTACAGGGCAGAGTATAAGAACCTCCCTAAACCATCACTAAATACATAATACAAAAAAATAAAATTTAGTTGAGGGTTCCATCCATGGTCAAGTTCAATCCAAGAACAACAGTTTTTGTCTTGGTACTTCTAGCTATGTTTTCTCTTCATCAATGTAAGTATTTCATTCATTGTTCTCTCTTATCTAAGTGAAATCGATCCCTTAGTCTATTCTGGTCAGATTGGAATGCTTGCTAATGCGCGCGACTGGGCTAGAAAATAATCTTTTAGCCATCGTTTGCATGATGGAAACATACTCTGTAGTTTTAGACATTAGTGTGTAAATGTGTATTTAGGTTGAGAATACACATTTTTATTTTTATTTTCGGGCAGAGAGATTATGCACGGAGCTTACCAAATTCCTCAAATGGGAGAAATGGCAACGAGCAGTGCTTGTGAAAAGACATTCTGTGTTGTTGAATATACTGATTGCTGGTGTTGTAAAAAGTCTGGTATTTGTTATGCTGACGAAACTCATTGTCTGTTTGGATGTGCAAGACCATCTCCACCTTATGCTCCGTAATCTAAAGCAAGTGCACCCGTATGGTGATCATGGATCGGAGAAATACCTGCATTAGCCACACGTATGCGTCTCTGGTTACATGTAATTGGGATTGTTAGCATCTGTTCTGATACGTAATTTTCTGAATAAACGATGAATTGGATTAATCAATCCTTTCTCATATCTTGTTTGATTATATAAGCTTTTTAACTGTTTGTGTATCGATTGAATGCATTCCAGCCCAGCTATGGGACTCTCTAAACCGTCTCTAGTTTCTATTCGAAAATATGAGATAACTAATTATTAAGGGAGAAGAGAATGATCTAAGAAAGAAGAAACCTGAGCCTACAGATAAAGAACAAGAAATAGAAGAAAACATTTGAGATGAAAGTATGCAGATCATAGAAATTCTATTATTCAGAGACAACTAATTTTCTCCACAATCAGGACCCTCATTTACAGATGAAGAGAAACCAAAACTAGAAAAATAGATTGATTAGATTCAACTCGGAAATAATAGAAATTACACGAAAACATAGAAAACAAAGCAAATGTAAAATCCTAGAGGAGGTTCGAAAGAAATATCAAAATTTATTGACAGAAGCTGGATTTATGCAGTGCAATTTGTCACTACAGAGCAGACTGCCAAAAAAGTATAAACTACAATGTAAATCTCCGAATGAGGAGAAACAAAGTAGCAAACTCGACCGTATTTACATCAAGTAACAAAGACAAGGCAAGTTTTGACTCAGCTAGTTACTTTACCTAACAAGCTGTTTGAAGAAGGTGAACTTTGATCACTGAACCACGTATCCTGATCAGAAACGGGGGAGTTATCCTTCATCTCCCCTGTTGAAATGACACAATCATCTCTCTGCAACACAATTACTTTCTGACTCTCAGCTCCCACTTTCTTGAGTTTCATTTCTGTCGACATCTCAATTCCATTGGATGGAGATGAACAAAGGGAACCTACTGATGATGGTATGCAGAAATTCTCTTCAAATGGAGCCCATCCACTGAGCTTGATCTGTTCTAGTTCTGCGACCACTTCCTTCATAGAAGGCCTCATGTCCCTATGAAACGCAAGGCAACTGAATGCAAGCTCAGCCACTCTGTGTATTGATGAAAGGGTCCAGGCATCCCTATTTGGTTCCAGGAATGGATCTATTATCTCATCTAGACACCCCTTTGCAATCTTTTCTACCACGAGGGCAGCCAAATTCACCTCATTTTGGGGCCGAGAGAAGTCCAACACCTTCAATGCAGTTATTATCTCCGCAAGAACTACTCCAAAACTGTATACATCACTTTTATCAGAAAGATGGAAGTTTTGGTGGTATTGAGGATCAAGATAGCCCGGAGTCCCTTGAGGGGCAGTCGAGATGTAGGATAAGTCAGCCATACCAAGTCTAGAAAGACCAAAATCCGCCACTTTTGAGCTGTAGCTATGGTCTAAGAGTATATTGCTGGATTTGATATCTCTGTGATATATAGGTGGGTCTATGGCAGAGTGTAGGTGAGCAATGGCTTCAGCAGTTTCAGCGGCAATGTTGAGCCGAATTGTCCAAGGGAGACCTGTGCCTCTCTCCCTTTGTAAATGCTGAGAAAGAGTTCCATTTGGCATGAATTCATAAACAAGGATCTGTTCACCCTTCTCCAAACAGAAACCCAAGAGACGCACTAGGTTAGGATGGCTCACTGAAGAGAGAAGCTTAATTTCGTTCATAACTTGCCCTACTCCGTCTCTGTCTCCATATCTAATCTTTTTTATGGCAACCCATTCGTCGTCGTGGAAATTTCCTGCATAAACCGTTCCATATGCACCAACTCCTAGTCTATATTTCTCTGAAAAGCAATACGTTGCTCTCTCAATTTCTTTATAAGTATAGAATGGGACACTGAAGCCCCCGGCAGCTTCCGATAGTAAAAGTTTGGTGTTATTTCGGTTTCGGTTCGAAATGGACCGTTTTCTGAGTACATAGCAGAGAAGAACCAGACCAGCTACTAAAAGTGCTCCTGCAACAAGACCTGATTAACCACGGGAGATTCCAGATTAGACTGCAGCCGATACTGAGTGAACCATGACATACAGAATCAATAGTTCACTACATTTATCATCATCTACGCATCTCTTAAATTAGTACATAATACTCTATACCACCCAAGGATATTATATTGCGACTAGGAACACAACTCTTACTTTTGAGTAGTTCAGCAAAGGTGAGAGTTTTTGCTTAGTTTGTTTCCCAATTCAAAGGATTTAACTCGGAGGTTTTTCATTATGTTAATTCTAACAGTTCCTTATTACGTAATTTAGTATCTTTATGTACGAAGAAGATCATTTGGTCATCGTGGTCGCAACTCTATTGTGAATTTATCCTCTCTCTTACTTAAAAACAGTTGGATCATAAGCACTGGAAGTAACAGAGTCAGCAGGCCAGAGCACAGTAGCTCAAATCTACTGCAAAATGCCAAATAACATGCGACACTTGCACACCCCCCTACACTAGCTACAAACATGCCAAACATGAGGGCGGCCTTTTCATGACCATTCGAAAACAGTCCATCTTCCAGATTAACCTATTCCCTTGTCTAAACTATTTCAAAACTTGGACTAGCTTTGGTCTACCATTGGAACTATCTGTAATGTAAGACTAGACTAATCCTTATGTATCATTGGAGATGCTTTTAAAGGTCTAACAATGTAATAGAAAACAAACAGTCAAAAGACCAGGCAAGTTGTAGAACTCTTCTTGCAGATTAACAATAGCACAACCATAAAACAAGTAAAATGTACCTCCAATAAGAACACCAACTCGCGAAATTGCACCACATCGTCCGGACAAGTATTTTGAAGCATTGCAATGAGTTGAATTTGAAACTGTGAAAACAATGAAACAGTCATAACCATTATAAAGAGACCCAAAACAAAAACTATAAAACAATAAAAAGGGAAGGGGAAATTCTTTGAAATTGTTCAAAACAAAGTCAGGAATGACACGCTGAAGATGCATGGAATCAACACAAGTGCTCATATTTGCAGCCTCTTTCATATATAAATAAATAAAGACCAAAGAGCAATGTAGGAATATGGACCAATAGGTTGTTCAAAATTTCAAATAGCCAGCACTGAAAATCAATTTGACTAGGCAATTTATCATAGTAAATCACTAAACCTCGTCGCATATTTTTAGTCAACCAATCGTAGCTCAGCTCATCTCATTATTACAACAGTGGTGGGTGTGTCTAGGATGCTAACTCCACAATAATTTTGTCAAAATGCACATAAAACTAATATTTCTAAAATCATTAAAAAAATAAGAAAAATTCGGGGAATAAAACACACCTTTCCGGCAACCATGACCAGACAAGAACCCATCTCCCTTGTACCCCTCCAAACACAAGCACCGGAAACTAGGCTTTCCATTAACTGGAGAGACGATCTTTGTACAATTTGCATTCGGAGCACAGTTGCTACAATTCCCTTCCAACCACCAATCCAACACAACTGTCTGAAACGCCAGGGAAACCAAGGAACTGGAATCATTTTTATCGGAATCAACAACCACAGCTACTGACGAGTACAAGAACTTGCATCCACTTCGGCGGACTTTATCAAACACCATATATGGATTCCAAACACTACCTTGCTTCATCTCCTTCTCTGTTGAGAGACAGTAAGCATGGTAAGCACTATCACACCTTTCGTCCAGGCTGAACTTAGTTTTCAATAAAGCACGCGGAATCACACAACTGTTGAAGCTAGTAGTATTACTACAGTTATGTAGAAGTAGTCCATTTCGCCAAGTGGCTACGTAGTTTTGATGGAACAGTGGAGCTATGGATTCTATCGAACGGTTGCATTTAGGAGGAAGATGGACTTTAATAGTTTTTGGTGTTACTTTCTGGACTTCAAACTCTCCGATTCGAACACTGTTATCAGTACAATTGAGACGGATTGGGCAGCCTTCGGAGAACCCGAAGGGGTAGCGTAGGTGTTTCTTGTGACATGATCTCTTACAACTTGTCGAGGATACAACAGTGGTTAAGAGTAACAATGTGAGAATTGTATATGCACAAAGAGTGAATTCTCGGTCGATCGAAATCATCATTTTTAGCACTCAAATATCACCACTTTGGCCCAGAGAACTCAAATCTTGAGAGTGCGTTTAGATGGACAGAGTGGGGAAGTTGATACTGTTTTGGTGAAATAAAGAGAGTTGCCGTACATATGAGGATGAGATGAGCTAACCATGTCTTCACCTACTCCTTTAATTGTGCTTTGAAGAGACTTCTTGAAATTTTTTGGTGCTTTAAAGTCTGTGTGGCGTAGAGAGGTCGAAGAAATGATATGAAAATGACAATGAAAGTGAGGCCAGGATAACAAGAAAGAATGAAACGTTTGCTTTTTGTTATTATTCTATAGAGGATTTTTTTTTTTTTTTTTTTTTTCAAAAGGTCTGCGCTTCCCATTAGAATAGCTTAATTTTTGCCCTTGGAAGGAGTCATGAGTCCAAACACAGAAAATACAAAACTTCTAAACTTGTCAAGAACGCAATTTGTGTGTTTCTAGGATATAGGAATCATTGACGTGAAACTTGGCGAAAATTCTAAAATGCACTGGTTTTTTACCTGGGATTTCGCCTGGATGGTGCTAGGCACGTGCACCATCCACGCATGCCAGGCACGTGGGATTAAAGTGGACAAAAAAAAAAACAAAAAAACCAGAAAGAGCTCAAGCAAAGTTTGTTCTTCGACAGAGAACCCATAAACCCTAGATCCCATTTCTAGATCCAATCGGCTTAGAAACCCTAGATCCTTAGAAACCCTAGATCCAATCGGCTCGCAAGTAAACGGGTACACGGCTGCGAGATCATCCTGCGACCAATCGGCTTCAGCGAGATCATCCTGCGACAGCGAGATACTGCGACACCTCAAAACCAGAAATTACACCCTGCCTTTGTGTTGTGTTCTTCAAGGGTTCAAACTACCTTCAATTAGCGAACTGGGTCATCTCCTCAATCTCTAATTTCTAAAGGTTAGACATTTTCATCTCCTTCTCTGTCTGAGCTTTTTTATATAAAAATAAATATAAAAAACCCATACTTTTGTTTCAGTTTCTTATAGAGGTGATTACTTAATTTCATGTTGTTACATTGCAAAAAAAACATTTTTGTTGTTACTATTAAGAATCGCCAGCAGGAGAAATTGTTGTGGACTGTTGAGCTTCAAGTTGAATGTGTCTGCAAAATATGTATGTTCAGGCTTATTCATAAGATCGATGTTTGTGTATATAATGGACTAGAAATGCAATTTATTTGTTGTTTCTAATGCAATTTCTGAATGCAATTTTTTTGTTGTTTCTAATGCAATTTCTGAATGCTATGAGGTTGAACACTATAAAAACAAACATTTCAGGTTGAACACTATAAATGCTATGAGGTTGGCAATTTATTTTAGGTTGAACACTATTTTTTGTATTAGAAATTGCATTAGAGGACAAGAACACTATAAAATGTATTTTATCTGAAATGTATTATTGTCCACTATAAAATTGGATAAGAATACCCGTATAACAGTGTTGAGGACAACCTCATAGCATTCATAGTGTTGCATTTTTTATAGTGTTGAACATTTCAGGTTGAACACTATAAATGCTATGAGGTTGGCAATTTATTTCAGGTTGTCCACTATTTTTTTGTATTAGAAATTTTAGTATGAGGTTGTTTCTAATGTAATTTCTGAAATGTATCTCAGTGTTTTTTCTGAAATGTATTTTTTGTTGTTTTTGTTGTTTCTAATGCAATTTATTTTTATGTATTCTTGCCTGTGTCACCCCAACTAACATCTGTTACTTTGCCAACGCAGGAATGGCATACGTAGCTTATGTTGTTTATCGTGGGCATGTTCCTGGCATTTATGTTACTTGGTCAAGTTGCGCACTACAAGTAAACGGGTACACGGATGTTGTCTACAAGGGTTTCAATTCACTTGAAGAAGAGGTTGAAGATTATGAAATGTGGAAGGAGCAGGAGGCGAGAAGAGAAAGAGAACAAGCGTCGAGAAGAGAGCACCAATCAAGAACAAGAACAAGAACAAGGGAGTCAAGAACAAACGACACTGAAGAGGTGGTGGACCAACCCAATAATGCTCCCGAGGGTCGTCGCAATCAAGCTCATGAAAATCAAGTCAACGATACTTGGGCTTTTACTAAGGACCTAATCAACAGTATATTAGTAGTAGTTTTATTAATTCTTGTACTTTTGTTTTTTAAGATCTTGGATAGTATGTGAGATGTAAATGAATATGTTTTGGATGGTAAATGAATTTTAAGATCTTGGATGATATATTATTCTGTTTTGTTATTTCTATGGTGTGTTGCTATTGTATGTTGTTTCTAAGTCAATGTTGCTTATGTTGTTGTTATGTTGTTGCATAAAAAAACAGTGTTGCTATGTTTATGTATGGTGCTTATGTATGGTGCTATGTTTTTATGTTGAAAAATCAGGAAACAGAGTTGCTATGATCTTGAAACAGAGTTGCTATGTTTTTATGTCAGAGTTGGACACTGAGTTCCTGCAGTGGTGCTATGTAAGGTGCTTATGTATGGTGCTATGTTTTTATGTTGAAAAATCAGGAAACAGAGTTGCTATGTTTTTATGTTGTATGGACACTGAGTTCCTGCAGTGGTGCTATGTAAGGTGCTTGAAATTTCTGATGAAACAGAGTTTCTGAGTTCCTGAAATTTCTTGAAACAGAGTTGTATGTACAAGTTCCTGAGTTCTGATGAAATTTCTGACAGAGTTTCTGATGAAATTTCTATAGTGTTGAAATTTCTGATAAGAATTTCTGATAAAAATTCTGATGAAATTTCTGACAGAGTTTCTGATAAAAATTTCTGACAGAGTTTCTGATAAAAATTTCTTATGAAATTTCTGATGAAAAAACAGAGAAATGTTCTGAACAGTGGAATTTTTTTTTGAAAAAACACTGAAAATTTTCTGAAAAAACACTGATAAAAACACTGAGATACTAAATTTTTTTGAAAAAACACTGATAAACAATGATAAAAACACTGATCAATTTCTGATAAATGCCTGAAAATCTGTTTGAACACTGATAAATGCCTGAAAATTAGCATGAACACTGAAACACTGATGAAAATGCCTGAAATTTATCATGAACATTACTAAATTTCTGACAGTAAACACTGACAGTAAATTTCTGAAAATTGATGAAGATGCTTTCTAAGAGTTTACACTGGAAAAACTGAAAAACACTGAAAATTACATACCAAATTATACGAGTTTACACCCTGAAAAACTGAAATTACACCCTGAAAACCCGACATTACACCCTGAAACACTGAAATTACATGAAACTCATGACTTGCAACAATGAAACTGCATGAACTGGATCCTCAACGCTTTCATGTCTGACACTATGTTTGAATGATCTCTTTCAGGGTTGGAGAATTCATTTGCAATATCTGTACAATCTCTGTACGACTCCATGTCGTTGCTAGAAGTTGGTCGCTGCAAAAATAAATGATTAAGGCTTACAATCTTTATGTGGTTGTTAAAATGATAATAAGCATGTAAATTATGTACCTGTGATATAAGTGAGTAAACCTGACCAAGTCCACTAGATTGTGAATAATATGACCCCATACTTTCACCCTTCAAAACGACAAACACGTTAATCATAGTGAACAATTATAGCGGGGCAAATCAAAAGTGAATAATCTTTGTACTAAAGACAAACCTGCGTAGCTGAAAGATGTGTCATAAATTGTGAACTTTCAAATCCAACTTGGGTAGAACCCTACAAATGACATGTCAAATTAAAAATATATTATCTTGAATTGAAAAAAATATATATTCATTGAAGCAAAACAAACAAGTAAACCTACCAAATTATTCTCTTTTTGTGTTTCTTTCTTCTTCTTCTTCTTTTTACAGGCTTTTTCCATTGTAGATTGCATCCTCGAAGTAGAACGTCGTCCTTTGCAACGAACATGCAATGGACTATGAATTTCAGCACTACTTTTAGCGCCAACTTCGAACAACCCCTCTGGCTCAACATTGACATCACCATCACCTTTTGATATCTTTAGTTCACGAAGCTTCATTTGTATCCACTGTTTAACATTGTTTGTCTCCTTTTGATCCTCGGAAGCTATGTCAGCCATTTCATAAAAGAGACTGCACATCTCATCAAACCGTTCATTTTCAGGCTTCATTGCCCAATCTGAATATACAATTTTAACCTTCTTATGACACCTCTTAACATCTTTCATCCACCTTCGAAGAATAAATTTTTCTGGTAAAACATTAATCTTCTTTTGAGACAATACCGATAAAATATGTTTGCATAAAATCCCCCTAAACTCAAACAACTAACAATTGCACTGAATATTGAAGTCGTCATTATTAAAATAAACCTTAAAATTGATTGATCTGTATGCGCTTCCTATCAACCTGTCTTCCGAAACATAATAAACCTGAAAGCCATCCAACTCGTTGACATGATTAACTGCACAACATAATCTTCCTGCAATCTCTGTTTGAAACTCCTTAAATTTATTTGTGGTGTAAGCAGCTTGAAATTTTTTCTCAAATTCGTACGGAGTAATGCAAGGAAGCCAACGGTTAAAGGATTTAAAGTCTTCTTCAACTTCTTTTTGAACCTTACTTCGTAGTGCATTCTCATATTGTTCTACAAATTGCTTTAGAGTGGTCTTTGAATTTACATAACCATCGAAGAAAGCATTCATACTTTCACTCCTTTGTGTTGAAGACATTCCTGCCCAAAAAGTATTCCTCTGAAATGTTGGTACCCAACGAATTCTTTCATTGTATAATCCACTCAACCAATCATTATTTTGAAGGTTAAATTTCTCAATGAACCCATACCAATATTCTTCAAACTCTTCATGAGACAGGGAATCATAAACTGCTCGTTGCATTGCAAACTTTATAGCCTCATATTGATTGCAACCCGAAAGTTTTTCAGACAACTTTTTCATAATATGCCATAGGCACCATCTATGGCGTGTGTTGGGAAACACAATTTCGATGGCTCTCTTCATTGCTCTATCCTGATCAGTGATTATAGCATCTGGATCACGATCATTCATACACACAAGGCAAGATTTGAAAAGCCAAACAAACTCTTGTACTGTCTCACTACAGATCAATCCACATCCAAAAAGTATTGACTGACCATGATGATTCACCCCAACAAAAGGAGCAAATGGCATTTCGTACTTATTAGTTAAGTATGTAGTGTCAAAAGTAATGGCATCACCAAATTCCTTGTAAGCTGCTCTACTCCATGCGTCAGCCCAAAATACATTTCTTAACCTCCCTGTTTCATCCAAATCCATCAAATAGAAAAATTCAGCATTGTTGGCTTGCATCTTTTGAAAGTAGTTATGAAGTGCCGACGCATCCCCCTCACCAAGTCTCAACTGCCTTATTTTATGCAAATAGTTGTAACAATCTTTTTGGGAAAATGTCATATTATCATTCCCACCAGCTTCAACCACACACGAAGTAAAACTCTTATTTGGCCTAATGCCCGCCCTATCATTAAATTCAAGTCTCTTCTTCACATATTGGCTCATAACTCGATTTTTAGAATAATATCTCGATTTTTCAGGGCTCAAATCATGATTGTGATCATCACTTACTGTTGTCACTTTCACTGTTCCATCAGGGCGTATACGACCTCTAATCTTAGCCTTACAACCACATCTACCCATGGGACGCAATTTTATAACATTTTCTGCTTTGCTTTTTGAAATCTCAGTCCGACCACATGCAAGAATAACATATCTAGAATTTCCATCCACATCTTTTTCAGTCGCCCTTACTCTCACTGGAAATCCTTTTTTATTACCATAATCATGATAATACGACTGAAACTCTTCAATATTGTTAAATTCCATCCCTATGCAAGGCTCTTTTATCTCATCTAAAAATTCTTCATTTTCCATACATTCATTATTTTCTAATGCATCCATCCCTGAAAATATGAAAAATTCAACACAAGCAAAACCCCATTAAATCTCTAATACTACTATACTGAAGTTAACAATCATATATATATAGGCTAACAATACAATTGCTAATCATACAACACTCAGGAAAGCCTAAAATGTAACTAGGCTAACAATCACAAATTTCCAAATTAGCTAATTATTTTGGATTTTAATATAAATACAGTTGCTAATCATTGAGGTTAAAAGACATTTTTACAGTAGCATCCAAACTGGTTGTTTTACATCATTTTCATTTTATTTCCAAGCTACTTATCGTTTTTTATTTAACTTAACATTTCATTTTTCTATTTTAAAAATCTATTTCCTTCCTATTTGTCGACTAGGGATAGCATTTCAAAATCAAATTGATTCGGTTTGGTTGAATCAAAGTGAAAATCACCAAATTGATTCGATTTGGTTGAAAGAAAGGGATAGCATTTCAAAATCAAAAGGAGAGAAAGAAATGGAGAAAAATACCTTTGTGTTGTGTTCTTCTTGGATTGGATTGGATTGATTACACAAATAGATCTAGGGTTTTGTTGAAGAAGGTTTGCTTGCTAGAGAAAATTTCTTCTCTGTCGATTTGGGTTCATTTTTTTTTTTTTTTTTTGCTCACCTTTAATCCCACTTGCCTGGCATGCGTGGATGGTGCACGTGCCTAGCACCATCCAGGCTAAATCCCAGGTAAAACAACAGTGCACCCTAGCAAAGCTCGAAACTTGGTCATGATGCTCCCTATTATACTTCGTACTATTTGCAGTTGTTACTGCGTGTTGCTTAATGAAAAAAATAAAGAGATTTACCCCCACATACTAGTTTTATTTTTTCTCCGCATACTTCTCATCATTCTCCTACGGTACCTATAAAAGTGATTTTCTATTTGGGTGATCAGAAATATGCTCGTTTGCCGCATTCGAGTCTTTCTGAAATCTCTAACAACATTCTTTTATACCATTCTTTTTTACCAATTAACGCTTAAATTCAACTAATCATTACAGTGTCTGTACCAACCGTCTTTTTTTGACTAATTAACACTTAAATTCGATTAATATTTACAGTGCCTATACCAACCGCGTTGAAACCAACTAATTGGCATCCACGCACTGCTTCCATAGGATAAAGGTCGGATGATGTTTAAGTTACCATAGCCAGGATAAAATATATACTTCAGACTTGCAATGACTTGTGTTTACATAATCCCAAATTCCTGATGCAATATCAGTGAGCTGTTTAGGCAATCTCCTATCTAACAGTCCCATTAGCATCATAGTGCAAACATGACTACCAATTCAAAGTACAGGTTGGTAATGTACTACTTGAGGGAGGTCTAACGTGTAGAAACTGACCATCCCAGACGTTGCTCAACTTATCATGCACGCTCTGAGACTAAGAGTTCAACTTCAAGATTAGAGAAATCAAGTAATATATAACCTCTATTATTTGACAACTGCGTTTGAGACGGGGCAGGTTATATGATAATGGTCATAATCAGTAAATCAGACCACACAAATGCCTAATGAGTGGATAAACATCCATTATTGCAAGACACAAGTTTCTATCCAATTTTGGCTTTCGTAGCAAACGGGAGATTCAGAGTACGGATTTGTAGACTTGGTGTCTGATGACTGATCAAAACCACAACTGCTAACCATGTATTAATTGCTGTGTTTGTTTCAATACCGACTTTTATAGCCCCCAGTTCAGTTATACAGTATCTGTTAAATAAAAGTTACCATCTTCCATTTCGATTTACAAGAACTAAAAATCAATAAACACTGGACCTCTGCCATTTCCAACCCGGAAATAGCCTGGAGTTACTAACTCATTGACTCACTTTCGAGGTGTGCAATGGGGATCTCCTTAAATTCTCATACTCATTGTCAGATATCCAATCCTCATTTCTCTTTTTTTTTTTGTTTCGACACAGAAGCTGCAATAACTCTTTAAATAGTAGAATGAGCTGAACTTTTGAGGGAGATGGGGGGGGGAGAGAGAAAGCTGAACTTTGGATGGGAGATTTACCACAGTGAAACTTACAATAAATCAGACTAGCATCATTACAAAGGCGCATTTTTCTATAATAACCCCCAATAAACCTTGGCGCCATGGCCATTAACAACGGTACTATAGCCCCCACTCATAAGAAATGTGGGGCAAATTTATGACTAAGAACAGGTAATTCAAGAAATTCAACTATTTGACTTGAAAAAACAGGCATAACCCTTGTTTTGGGGTATATTTGACGTATTTTCTGGGGCAATGGACGAAATTAGATGTGAATGCCCAAATAAGCAGTTTCATGAAATCTTCTTATTGGAAGTTGCTATATACAAATAAGTTTTTCAATACTCCATAATCATAAATGCTTGCACGAGTTGAAGATTAGTTGCAAGAAAAACGAGCATTTCATTAAACTGATAAACAAAAATTAAAGCATACACAAGTAGCAAAAAGTCGATGCAGATTGAAGCAACTTTCTAAATAGCTCATCAATTCAATAATCATCCCAATCATGTGGCACATAAAATTTCACTAAGAAGGTTTTTCTAGGTGTCTAAATCAATTCCTTGTTGTATATGATCATTGACTTATGACTCGTAACAGAATGACATGATATGAAAGAAATGCACTCTAAAATAGTTGCTTTGTTTGACTGGAAATGTATTTGAGCAAAAATTCTAGGGAGCGAAGGATGGGTCCCTAGAAGGGCTCGTATTTGAGAGAACCAGACAGAAATGGTAGTTCCCACACTTCCAAGTATTAGAAAATAAGGATTATAAAACTATTGAGGGGAAAGAAAGTCAATCAAACATATAAAACTTATCCAAATGCAATGCAGACATTGCATGGTAGATAGTAAGAAGCCAAGGTTTCATAATCAAACAAAAGTGGACTTGAAAGGCCTAAATTAAGACCACTTGTACAATATTTCAAGAAAATTTTATCACACTATAATGAGAATTTTCCACATTGCTTCGTAAGAATGATTGAATGTTACTGTAGCAAACCTGTCATTCCATGGCAAACGAGTCCTTCCATTTGCAATCACAAATATGCCTCAAAAGCAATGAGTCTGCAGGAGAAAGTGATTACCGCTGTGCCTGGGATTTACAATAAGTGGTGAGCAAGAGGTAAAGGAGGAACTCGAGGTTGAACATTTTGATGTTTTCTCTCCTATCCATCTTTTGATTGTTTCCCAATACTTTTTTCATTAGAACCAAACATAGCCTAAGGGTAACTTCGGGATTTAGGGGGGCAAAACTTCAAAAACCTGTACCCCACATTATTAAGTGTTGTTTAACAGACACACATAACATGACTTAGACCACCAATGATGCACCGACACGAACACGCGTCTACTCAACAATTTTAAAAAAAACTAGGACTCAGAGACACGTCATACTATTTTTTAATAAGTCATATAAAAATATAAATAATAATTTAATAAAGTACTTTCCTAGAGTGTCTTGAAGAAGATGACACTGTTGCAAGAAAAAAAAATTAAAGTAGAGAAAAAATATAGTAAAGGAGATAAGAAGTAAATGAGAGAAAATAAAAAACAAAGATTAAGAAGAAACATAAACAACCTCTATGTTCAGTGACTTTATGCCCTATTTTTTTTTAATCGCAATTGAATTAGTCATTCACTTCATATGAATCAACAATCATTATATTACGTGGTTATTTACAAACATCTAAAAGTAAAAAATATAACAAAGTTGGTTTTCGAGTCTTGACTATGTTCTGACCAAGTTTCGGGTGTGTCGGGGGCGTGTACGACATGTTGACCGCATTGACCATGTGACTGACACCTGCCGACACATTGACCAAGTGTCCGACACCCGCCGACACATTGACCAAGTGTCGATACGTGTTGGAGGCGTGTCAAGCGAGTGTCGTGTGTCGGATACGTGTCGGACACGGATACGACAAGTTTTCAAAGAGCATGTGCTTCCTTGAAAACCACATAGAAAATGGAAGAACAAAACTTACTTATTAACAAAAAGCGATCAATATGTAATGAAACCTTTATCAATGGATGGAATGATGACATAGAGGGCCAAGTGCATCAGAATTCCATAGAATAATGTATAAAATATGGACATCAACATCACTAACCCATAATCAAATATTCATGTCCTCACTACTAATATTTATTTCTGCAAGTTGTTCTATAACTTTTCTAGGGTCATGCACTATAATCATTTGATAGAATCTCCCAACACCCTACCTAACATAGGCTGAATTTAAGCTTTGAATATTTTCTAAATAATATAAGATTACACAAGTCCTTATACTAAGCTATTTTCAGTAGTGCACTTAACCATGAAAAGAGGCTCACTAAATTCAATTTTTTTTTAAAGAGCAATGTGTCATGACAATGTATTGGAGGTTAAAAAAACTCAAAGAAATATATGCCGCATTCCACAAAGGCATTTTCGCTAAATAGCGGAAGCATGATAATGTCAGCCACCATTAGCTAGTAATTTAACACAGGGGGGACTTACATTTTTCACATAAAAATAAACAGTCCTCCTCCAAAAGTGTCAATTAGGATCTTCTTTTTAAGTTGGACACAATTGGTGTCCACATATTCTAAGTCCGTATTCGATATGCGGTTCAAAGTCTGATGGACCAATACAACCTAAAGTGAGAACAAGTAATAAAAGTTTATTTTACTAAAAAAGGGGCAAAAAAATAATTTAGATGGTCGATGTATATGAGTGGCGTTCACTAGGTGAACAAAATTGAACGCATCACTATGTGTGATGTTCAAGATAGGATTAAATGAAAACTTTGCGGTGAAAAAAAGAAAAGATACATTTGTGATCATAAATTTAATAAAATTAAAGTTCTGTCGTGCAAATTATAGATCAACCGTTTCAAGCCTATCAACCTCTTCACTATTTAATCTACTTCTTTCCTTTTTCTTCTTCAAAATAGTAATCTTAATTTTACGGAAGATTTTCGAAATTTTCTATTTGACATATAGCAAAGAAAATATTGCTACTCATTTAATCTACAAAATCTTACCATAACAGAGCACAAATTTGACTTTAACTCCTAAAAAAGCGACAAATCTGGTGGAGGTCCATACACAGTCCTCCATGAAAATGGAATAAGCCATCCACTGCCTTCATTGCCTGAACAATAGAGTCAGAGTGAGCTGATATCTTCAACATGAAATGAAAACTAATGCATATGCAAAACCAAGAACATACAAAACTCATCAGTACGAACATACAACGAAATTTGTATGTGGGATGTGTGAGGCACATCACTACCGTACACGTTTCCAGGAAAAAAAATACCAGATTCTGAAGAAAAAATAACTTAAAGAGTTAAGAGTTAGATTAGGCCAAGTCATAAGCCCTGTTAGGCTTTTCTGGTATAATGATAAATTCATAACCAAGTGTTTCAGAAAAGTTTTCATGTTCTATACTGGTAAACAATAATAATGATAAATAAAAATAAAGAAGTCTTTCTTCAGCATTATCACTTTTTAGGACGATTATTCACATAAGTCTGAGCTCAATAAAAAAAAGTGGATAATGTTATAATTCCAAGGATAAAGATAACACTTAGCCTAAGCCAACCATGGATTTTCTCCAATGGTGCTTGAGCTACAACCAATATATTGCCACAGAAAGCTTATACTGTTTGACACCTCCAACACCTCAAAGTTATAAAACGTACACAAAGCCAAGACAGTATCTATAAATGGAAGTACCTAATTAACATAGAAACCAACACCATACTGAGATTCCATCCTCCTAACTATACGATATCAACATCCTAAGCTATCAATATATAGATATTTTCCTCTGGCTGCTTTTTGCACTTTTCCTGGTGAGGAAGTGCAATAGACTAGACAGTTGACCTATCTTTATATTTTCTAAGGCCAAATTTCATCGCAACTGTTAACCAAGAAAACTCATCCAGCATAGGACTCCCAAACATTATCATTACATTTCAAGAGGAGCAAACAAGATATCAACAAGTACAGGGTATTCAATTTAGGATTACGGATTACAATTAAAGATGCATGGGTATACCAGAGCTTCATATCCATTTTTTAATACTATCATAGAGACCATCATACTGTGCCTGACAAGCAGACTTGGTAGAGCCAGGAAACTTTAACATCATACTATCATAGTAGTGATGGTCACTACGCTTGTTCATTGATGATTTTGTGACACAATAATTGGTTGACCACCAAAAGTTCAAGTAGGATAGAGAAGGGTGGTCAGCTAATGAGGGCTGCAGACACAAAAATGTATTATCCTTCAGATAAGAAATGCGACTAATAAAGTTTTAAATTTGTATATTGCAAAGATGCACATGACTGATATCAAATTTGAACTTTCAACAATTAAACACGTGACTATGTGAGGTACAGAACTTGTGTCTTTAGAGCTTATCTATTTTCCTTCGAGCAACGACTTCTGGAGGTAGTTGAAAAACAAAAAGCCCTTATGCGTGAAACACAAATGCCAAGCAAACTTACCACTGAGTTTGTCAGTGCTCAGCCTCAGTAGTTTGCAGGCAGCTTCCGCCAACAGGAAAGAATCTGGCATATTGTCTCCTTCTGAGCAATGGCATAATATGCAAGTCACCTTTATACCTTTTGCCTGATATAGATCATAAAAATCCTCTTAAAATGAAGTCCCCTAATCTGAAACGAAATTGTTGATCAACGTACAAAATACTAACAGCAAATCGATCGCTAGAAGCTAGTCAGGACATAATTATTTATTCATTCAATGTAGGAATTAGTCTACAAGTAGTTGGGCCTAATTAGCTTTTAGAAGAGGATTGCTTGAGAGAGAACTTCCCAATTTTCTTAGGTTTATTGCAAGGATAATCCCTCCCCCCTCTGTCAAAGGAAGATGAGCGGACCTGGGAATCTAATCCAGGAAAGTTTTCTGGTGCTACCTGCAATTAATTTCTTATTCAACCTCTCTTAGACTCTCCATAGCAAGGATCTGGATCTTGTGGAAAGAAATAAATGGAAATTTTTTTGGGGAAGTGGGTAGCATCTGTGCAAATCAAAACCATGGTGTGGAGATGAGGCGTTATATGGGGTGTGCTTAAGGACATATTTAGCATGATGAGGTGTAACTAGGGGGTTATGACTGAGCTGCAAACTGATGTATTTTGTAACCCTGGTGCTCAATAAGGGTCTCACTTTCACGAGCCTTTTTCAGTTTTAACACCTTGATTCTGTTTTTCTCATCAAAGAGAAAAAAATTAAAATAACTTTAAAACATCAATTATAATGCACTAATATGAATCTTAAAGCTCCAGTAACCCAATCTGCTAATCAAAGTATATAAACATAAAAAAATAAATAACAAATAACATTAATTAATTAATTAATTAATTAAAAACAAACAAACAAACAAAGGTAGATAAGGCAACGACTACTCCACACAACCAAAAGTGTTGTCTCACACCACCATGTACTTTTTTTTGGGTTTTTTTTTTCTTTTCTACTAACCCACATCACTCAAAAAACCGTTTTTGAAAAAAAAAAAACAGGGTAACTTTCGATCAATTTAAACCCTCAATTGAAACCGATTCTCAAGCTCATCAAAACACCAAAATTGTAGTACTCTGAGTTACCTAATAAAAACAATTTCAATCACTTGAAAATGTTTTGAAATGAGCAAGTTATGGTCATTTTACTAAAGCCGCGCAAATTGTCTTGCAATAAAAATGGGGTAGTGTCCTTGACTTTTGGCCAACTTATATGTTCAATCGAGACCGATTCTCAACCTCACCAAAACAAGAAAATTGTAGTACTCTGAGTTACCTAATAAACATAATTTGAATCACTTGAAAATGTCTTGAAATGAACAAGTTATGGTCATCCGGAAAAAAAAAAAAAAAAAAAAAAAAGTATGTTTTCACCCCTTCACCTGGACCTCTCGAGATTCTGAAAAAACCTCGCCTAGACCCTTGCGAGTGCATTGCGAGATTTTGAAAAAACCTCACCTGGACCCTTGCAAGATTTTGCAATAACCTCGCCTGGACCTCTGCGACTTGCATTGTTCATTGCGAGGTTTTTTGCAAATTCTTGCATTGTTTCGTGCGAATAGTACACTTTCTACCAAAATTTTTGCATTGATTTATTTACTGATGGATTAGTGAGTAATGACTAAATAAATAAGGAATCATCCAAAGAAACTGAAATTTCAAATGTTATGTTAACAAAACATTAATTTCGTGAATCAATCGACCCAATCGAATGGGGGAGAAAGTGGAGTTGCGAGAGAAAGGGAAGAAAAATCAAGTGCTTGCGATTTGCGTTTTGAATGCGAGAGGGAAGATGCGTTGCCTTTGCGTATTGAATGGGGGAGAAAAATGTTGATTTGCATGTTTATATTGGTGGTGTGGGAAAGCAGTGGTGGTGTGGGAAATAAAGCAGATGGTGTGAGAGAAAAAGTTGAATTGGTGGTGTGAGACAACACTTTTGGTGGTGTGGAGTAGTCGTTGCCTAAAGGAAAAACACAAAACTTCATCCTGTTTGACTTTTTCTTTTACCAAAGAGGACAATGTATAATGCTAAAATGGACAAAGACATACCTTGCAACAAGTTAATACCGCAGAAAAGGGCAAACTAGGGTAGTAATCTTCATCAAGTTCATCTTCAAAAGAAGATAGGTCATCTAGCATTGAATTTTCCTCAGCTAAATCATTTAGATACTTCCATCCCCTTTGTTCTGGGTTGTACCCCTGGAGAACCTTCCAACCAAGTTTTTCGCAATCATCATCAGTCCCGTTTGTGTTGTTAGTTGAGAGGTAATGTACTTGTGTATTACTGGCACAAAAACAAAAATATTGAATTCAGAATCCTTGAGCAATGATGAAGCATTATTCAATCTGAGATTGGTTCTGTAAGTACTCACAGTATTACCTTGAGACATCAAGTTTTTGCCTACGTCCAGAATCTAAGCTAGAAAGTACAACAATGTGCTTCTTCCTACTTGCAGCTGCAAAGTTGGCTAAATTTTTGGCAAACTCAGCCATCATTCCCTGTTATTAGTGCATCACGTGTCAACCTTTTGAACTCACAAGACATTTCTATAACTTAAAAAGATAAAACCCAAGTAACTGACATACATGTATACATTTGTATATACACATATCTACAAAAAACAAACGAGTACTTTATTTCATAAGGAAAACTAGCAATTAGTGGGGCACACTAAGCTAGGCCAAATACGAGTATTCAGTATGAAGAAATTCTATTATGCACAATGTCTCCCCAATCAAGTAACTAATATCGTTGAACCAATAAGGAAAATCTATCCACACATTTTCAAGGCCTGGTTACAAAATCTTAAAAGGAGAGTGTTGAAAACAATTAAAGAGATAAATATTTGGTAAACCACATTAAAATTTTCAACTAAACTCAGATAGGGGAAGCATTCTGGATTAGGGATAACATAACCTTGTATAATGCCAACTTATAAAATTAGCTAAGTGAATGTATGAACTTAGCCAATCTCAAAATACACTTTATGATCACTCTAGACACAGATCTAAAGTATAGTGATGCATCTGGAGGGATTCACAAAGTGAGAACAGTTACATAAATGAGCCAATCAGGATTAGCGGTCTCTATCTATCAGCTATTTAGCTCCAATTATTACTGTTTTTATTATTATTAAAATGTATCCTAGAGATTAAATAGTAAACACCACCACAGCTCTAATATAAAAATAACCAAGAGAAGGGATGGAGAATCTACCTTAACAACGGGAGACCTTTGTTGAATGAAACTCAGTCCGTTGGAAAGTGAATCATAAACTGCATAGCCAAATTTGACAATCACTATTGCAACAAAAGCTTTTGTGAAACAGGAAATACATATAGCTAATGCATCATCACCACTCGCCACAGAGGAGATGAAGCAATCCATTATCCTCCTTCGCCCACACTCCTCTCGATAAAAGTATCTAAGGGTGTGTTTGGTTGCGTGGAATCCAATTTCATGATATTTATAAGGTATCACTTGTGTTTAATACAAATTTGATCGAAATATCATGGACCACTTATCATGGATTCTACATTTTGATCAAAGGCGAGAATTGAACTTCCAGTAAAGATGAAACATAAAAATCCCAACTCCCTACTCCCCCTAAAGAATTGGATTCTCATATTTTGTGGGAGTTCAACTCACACCTTTGATCACAATCTAGAACTCATGAAAGGTGATCCACCACATTTTGATCAAATTTGCCACCGTTGATTCCCCATGTATTGCATGCAATTTTCCATGCTCCAAGACTAGTTAATCTCATATTTGGGGTATGAAATATTTGAATACAAAGCGCAAAATTAGGCTTCAAAATGATCTAAGTGTAGGTGGCCTCAAATTTGGATTTTCGTAATCTATTTGAAGACCTCATAACCACTCTCACTCTCTCTAATAATATCCAAATATTAAAGCTCTTACACATTTGTAGTAACCAAGGAATGTGATTTCTCGAAAAATGTCGAAATTTCATTAAATATTTCTTTTTTTCGAGTTACCGAAATTTCTTTTAAATTTTAAAATATTTATTTTTTAGGCAAATCTCAATTTTCATACATTTTAACTTGATATACCCTTAGTTTAGTATTAAATCTAATTATATAAGTGATCCTTATGTAGTTGGCATGACATTATGAGTCTTGTGGTACTCTTTATGTATCAGTTTAAAATGCTTAAATTATATTGATAACTTCAAAATTGTAACTGAAATTTTTACATTTTTTCTACACAATGAAATATTGAAATGTTTCTTAAAATCAATTTACCGAAATTATCTCGAAAAACCAAATCACAATATTTGGTTGTAACTACATTATAAGGATAAGTGCAAAAATTACTGATTTTCGTCAACGCTCAATATGGAATCGGGAACGAAGGACACCGAAATTTAAGCTCATAGAGCTTCCAATTGCACCTAAATTGAGCTTTCTCACTGTATTGAGTTTTGCCTTTTCAGAGAAGTTTGCTCTCTTGCAAGAGAATGTAACCCGTTTTCCGAATCAAATTTATTAATTCTTTCGATATACACCCTACACATGAGATTAACCTCACCGAACGTTCAAATCATCTAAAACCCTAATACTTCTAATATAGTGTGAGTCATTTTATCACAAATTAGTATGAAACTAAATAATACCTTCAAGAGGCAAAGCAAGAACGCCATGCGGAACCAGGCCATAAGCGTCATTGCCGACACAAGGAAGAATGGATGGATCATCAAGAAACCCAATTCTTTCAGCTCTACTCGTAGACACCAGTAGATCAATGGCTAGTTGTCCGACGTTCCCAATCGACAACGCTGGCTAGAGAAAAACCAGAAAAAAACAAACAATTACTACAATACAACGTAATCGTCAAAGAGATCTAACCGTGTGTGTTTCATAGATGAAAACCCTAGATTACTTTTCTACAAACAAAAAGCTACTAAAAAGTGTTAGGGTTTATAGATAGATTGATTTGCTTACGAGGATGAGAGTGGAGCATTCCTCGTGGAGATTCTTGCCTTGTTCGAGTACAAACTCCATCGATTTTCAAACGAATTTGATCGATCGATCCAAGAATCGAAGTGACGAGGAGAAGCTCTGAATGGTTTCTTGGCGCTTAAACCGACATATATATATATATATATATAGAGAGAGAGGAGGATTAAGAAAAGTGTGCTATGGGTAACCAGGACAAAAACCTGTTTCACCACAAGTTGTCTTTGAAAATCTATTTCCACCCCCACAGTCTAAACTAACAATCGGATTGCGTGATACTCGGGGAAGTGATTCATCTCATACAATACAAATAATGTTATGTCCAGTGTAGTCATATTATGTCTTTTTTTTAGTAGGTGTCCACAAATCCATCGCACAACATGCACACGAGATTGTTAGTCACCTAACACATCTCATCAAGATCAAAGCAACGATATTGTCCCAACTAAACAATGCAGATTTTCTGAGTGTGAGATTTTATTCGGCCTTGATGTTACTAAGGGATGTGTCCAATGCTTGTTAGTGCAATCTAATCAGACTCTTTATACCATGTGGGACTAACTTGCATGCTTAAATCAAGCCACATAGCGAAACAGGAAGAGACCTCCAAAAAATAGTTGAGCCAGTTTGGCATTTGCGATAGGAGAATGTTTTAGAGAATGCACATGCTGGTTTGGAAAGCTCGTTCATTTGAAAATTTGTAGCATTGATGTAATTTAATGTAACTCGCAAAATTTCATTCCCCTGTACAAGTATCTTCAAGTCTATTTACAAATACACTTGGAGAAAGTAGAGAAAACTAGTCACTACCGTTCTTCCCTATACACTCAAGCATTGTATACACTTTTCATTACATTACATCAAAAGTGATGTTAACAATGAACGGAGCAAAATTCATTTTTTGTTGTTGTTGTCATCAAGAAGACTCAGCAAAAAACCACTGACAATACGTCGAACTATAGCATTGGGGATGCAACAGCATAGCCGACCATCAACATATGCAACTAGACCTGAAAACACAAACTTGCGCACCCCAGCCTTTATATTAAACTTCCTTCCCTCAGTGGGAGAAGGGATGATAGCCGTAGCCGCATCAGTTCCTGATAGCCCTTTCCATTTGATATTAGCCATGACCTCAAAGGCTTGTTTTCTCAGCATACGGATTGCAAATCTGAGAAATAGGTGCTCCCACTAAGTCAAACACTGTTGGAACAATCTTCCACTCCTACAATAAAACTATGTATTGAGAACATTATCATGATTATGCTATTGAATATGGTATTGAGAATATTTTCATGATTATGCTCTCAATTATGCTATGATTATGCTATTGAATATGGTCTTTATTATGTAATATTGTATTTTAGGATGATTGCTTTGTATAAGGAAGTTAGCAGATTGTTAGGGTGATTAGGAGTTGCCTATATTGGCAGAATAGTTTGTATATAAATAGCATAGATCAATGAAAATATCAGAGCATCATTCTCACTGTTATTTGTCATGGTATTAGAGCAAAGGTTTTGCTCCATAAAAGTGTCATAAAGGGAGGAAAGGTGCCTACGTACGATTGGATCTTCCTCTAACTGGGCCTTGTAATCTCGGAGTGCAGTCTCAAAGAACTTCAGGGATCTCTTTGAATGAGCATCAGCCACAGCATTCATAGCATCCAGCTCTGGTCCCACATATTGCAATCCTGTTTTGGATGATATTATCCCTGCCACATCATCAGCCTGGTTCACCATGAGCTGCTGAGTCCGAGAAGGCCTTGAATATTACACCCTTTCGTTATTGCATTCATATGTCCAATGGCCAGGTTGAAAACACTTCTGGCACTGCGAAGTTGAGCCCCCAATAGATAACATTGATGACTTCAGATCCTTCCTCTCACCCAACTTTGCTGCCTTTTCGGTACTCATCAGCTGCAGCTACTCTTTCAGCTTGAGCACGACTGAGACCCTTTGCAGCAGTCAGAGCTACAGCTTTAGTTATTTTTGCGGCAGCTTGAGATTTCTCTTTGAACACCGATCATGGCTGGCGGTGACGTTCCTACCGGCGAAACTCGGAAGACGATTTCACATTACGACATCACTTCTCTTTATAATCCTGGACTTTCAATTACTCAGGTTCAATTGAAAGGGGACAATTATGATGAATGGGCTCGTTCGTTTCGAACGGCCTTGAGGGCTCGGAAGAAATTCAGGTTCATTAATAGAACTATCACACAACCTGGCGAGCAGTCACGAGACCTCGAAGACTGGTGGACTATCAACTCGCTTTTGGTGTCCTGGATCCGAAATACCATCGAATCTACGCTACGCTCCACTATCTCTCATGTGAAAATAGCGCAGGATCTCTGGAATGACATCAAGGATCGATTCTCCATTACTAACGGGCCGCGAATTCAACAACTGAAATCAGATCTTGCAAATTGCAAACAGAAGGGGCTGACCATAATGGACTATTATGGGCGACTCAAGCAACTTTGGGATGAACTGGGTAATTTCGAACAATTGCCGACGTGCAAGTGCGGGAAGTGTACCTGCAATCTCGTTTCAATTCTGGAGAAAAAACGGGAGGAAGAAAAAGTACACTTGTTTCTTATGGGTTTGGATGACAATTTGTACGGAACGGTGAGATCCAACATATTGGCTCAAGATCCGTTGCCAAACATGAACAAGGTATACTCAATTCTCATCCAAGAGGAGCGAGTAAAGAAAATCGCTCGCGGCAAGGAAGAACGAGGGGAAATTATGGCCCTCGCCACACGAACCCGTCTTGACGAAATAGATAAATCTAGTACGGTGTGTTCCCACTGTAAAAGGACGGGGCATGAATCTAACAATTGTTTTGCCTTGCACGGATATCCAGAGTGGTGGGGTGACTGACCCCGAAGCGATGGGAAAGGTGCTGGTGCTGGTAGAGGGCAGTCAAGTGTTCGAGGCCGTGGTCGAGGAACCAAGGGTACGCATCGTGCCAACGCTGCTCAGACATGTTCTGCTGGGGCAGGAGTGACCGAGACAGATGCATCTCCACTACCCGGGCTGAATACTGATCAGTGGTAGACACTTCTCCAAATGCTGGACGGGTCAAAATCCGCAACGACCGATAAGATGACTGGTAAGCCTTGGATTATTGACACGGGAGCTTCGAATCACATGACTGGCACGATCGGGGATATCCGTGATTTAAGGGCGATTGCTCAATGTCCCGTGGGATTGCCAGATGGGAGTAGCGCTATCGCCACTAAAGAGGGGACGGTCATTCTTGAAAGAAATTTTTGTTTGAAAAATGTTCTTTATGTGCCAGGGCTAACTTGCAATTTAATTTCTGTGTCGCAATTGACTGATCACTATAACTGTTTTGTCCAATTCACTAATGATCTGTGTGTTATACAGGACCGCACTTCGAGGATGTTGATTGGTGCGGGTGAACGACGCGATGGACTCTATTACTTTCGGGGGCTGCCACAGGTTCACGCAATAAAGGCCAATAATGTGGTGTCTCTTGATCTATGGCACCAGCGACTGGGTCATCCATCTCTACAAGTAACAAAGTTAGTTCCCGAAGTAAATTTTAGTGAAATGAAAAATTGCTTGAATAAAAATTGTGATGTCTGCCAGAGGGCAAAGCAAAGTAGAGATACGTTTCCTGTTAGTGAACATAAAGCTTCGACTATTTTTGAACTTATTCACACTGATTTATGGGGACCTTATAGAACAACTTCTTCTTGTGGTGCTTCTTATTTTTTGACCGTTGTTGATGATTTTTCCCGTGTTGTATGGATTTACTTACTTGTTGATAAGAAAGAGGTCTCACATACTCTTCAAATGTTTTTCTCGATGGTTAAGAGACAATTTGATAAAGATGTAAAAATTTTGCGGAGTGATAACGGCACTGAATTCACTTGCCTGCGACAATATTTTCTTGATCATGGGATTGTTTTTCAAACATCTTGTGTGGGAACACCTCAACAAAATGGGCGGGTTGAACGAAAACACCAACATATTTTGAACGTAGCTCAGGCGCTGCGTTTTCATGGCTATCTTCCTATTGAGTTTTGGGGAGAATGTGTGTTGACGACTGGATACTTGATAAATAGGACTCCCTCCTCGGTCTTGAATGGGAAAACACCCTATAGTGTCCTATATGGCAGCACACCCACTTACGATCACTTGCGCATTTTGGGGTCCTTGTGTTATGCGCATGTGCAGACGGGGGATAAGTTTGCCAGTAGAAGTCGAAGGTGCATCTTTGTTGGGTACCCTTATGGAAAAAAGGGGTGGCGTTTGTATGACTTGGAGAAACGAGATTTCTTTGTTTCTCATCATATTGTATTCTCGGAATGAGTTTTTTCCTTTGTAGATAATTTTAATTTAGACCACGATGGTCTGCCTAATATCGAGGCGGTTCACGAGGACTTTGAGGAGACATCTACGCCTGTTTTGAGGGGGGGTGCCGAGGAGTTTGTACAGCCAGATGGGTTTGTACTTTGTCAACGCAAATACGCGCTTGACATCATTTCTGAGGCCGGATTGCTAGGGGCAAGGCCCGCGGCTGTGCCACTGGAACAGAATCATCGACTCGCCTTGTCTACGAGTCAAGAGCTCGCTGATCCGGAGCCTTACTGTCCCTTGGTGGGGCGGCTAATTTATTTGTGTTTTACAGTTTTACTCGACCCGAATTATCTTATAGTGTTCATGTTTTATCTCAATTTATGCAACGTCCTCGGGCAGACCACTGGGAAGCTGCTTTGCGGGTGGTCCGGTACTTAAAAGGTAATCCGGGTCAAGGTATACATTTGAGTAGTAAGTGTGACATGCAGTTACATGGGTAGTGTGACGCTGACTGGGCCAGATGCCCATTGACTAGGTGGTCCCTCACTGGGTGGTTAGTGTTTCTTGGGAACTCGCCGGTAGCTTGGAAGACGAAGAAGCAACATACAGTATCTCGTTCCTCTGCAGAGGCGGAATACCGGTCTATGGCTATGACTACATGTGAGTTGAAATGGCTAAAAACTATTTTAGCTAGCCTCGGGATGCCCCATTCACGTCCTATGTCTCTTCATTGTGATAGTCAGGCGGCTCTCCATATATCTCAAAATCCCGTATTTCATGAACGGACAAAACACATTGAGGTCGATTGTCACTTTGTCCGTGATGACATTGTTGTCGGAAATATCAATCCCACCTTTGTCCCGTCCAATGTGCAACTCGCTGACATTTTCACAAAAGCGTTGGGCAAACGACAATATGAGTATCTACTTCGCAAGTTGGGTATACGGGATCTCCATGCACCAACTTGAGGGGGGTATTGAGAATATTCTCATGATTATGCTATTGAATATGGTATTGAGAATATTCTCATGATTATGTTCTCAATTATGCTATTGAATATGGTTTTGATTATGTAATATTGTACTTTAGGATGATTGCTTTGTATAAGGAAGTTAGCAGATTGTTAGGGTGATTAGGAGTTGCCTATATTGACAGAATAGCTTGTATATAAACAGCATAGATCAATGAAAAGATCAGAGCATCATTCTCACTGTTATTTTTCACTATGAGTTAAGTATCCCACATTAAAATAGTTACAAGGGAAACAAAATAAACAAAGCATTTCCCATAGTGCTCCGTGACTGATGATAAACTTGACATTGCCATGTAGAGAATAGTTTTTTGCTTGGGTAGGGATTTGAACATCCATCACCAATTGCTAAAGCCCATTTACTGTACTACCCTATGGTCAACGAATATGTAGAAATCATAGGCAGGAGTTTCAAGGGGTAGATTCAACATGAAGCAATCAAATCTCACAAGCTCAGCAAGCCTAGAAGAGTAGATCATATTCATGGATGTACGTGAATTTGAGTAATACCAGTGCAAAATCATGAAGACATGAAAAAAAAAAAATGATTGAAAGCACCACTTAATGTACAAAAATATTAATGAACCATCTTCCAAAACATTTGTGCGAGATAGAAAGATAGAGACACTTACGCCTTCTCCTTGTAGGTGGCGTAAAGGATGAGAAGTTGTTGAAGATTCTCCTCGCAGCAATGCCTTGCATATAAGAAAGCTCTTCACGTGGTCCATGATTTCATTCATGAGGGAACTGTTCGGTGGTAAGTTTTTTAGGATAACCTGCTCATAATTTGGATCCTCATTTACAGATGAAGAGAAACCAAAACTAGAATAATAGATTTCGAAGTTGTTTATGTGTATTTCAAAGTTGTAAAAAAATTTCTTATCATCCTGATTGCACAACCTTAGTCGCAAAACCTAGTTCTCTAGTCTCACACTCTCACTCAATTAATAATCAAGAGTATTAAAAAGATAAAATGGTTAATGAAGCCTTCTGAAGTTGTGGGTTGGTCCATAACAATAAGGGAAATCAGAGGCCCGTGGACAGATTGCAAATAGGCTTTGCTGCTCTGATTTTCTGGCGGTAGCAACCTCCGCTGGGCACCCAAAAATCATCGGAACTCAGTTTGAGCTTAATGGCTCTGATACCAATTGATGAGGAGAATAAGATGAATTATGTGCTGCCAGGCACCTAAAATTCATCGAAACTCAATTTCAGCGTAATGGCTTACGGCTCTGGTACCAATTGATGAGGAGAATAAGATGAATTATGTTCTGCCGGGCACCTAAAATTCATCGAAACTTAATTTCAGCGTAATAGCTTACGGCTCTGATACCAATTGATGGAGAGTTATGTGGTGGATAGCCTAATTGCCTAATCAATCACTTCAAATCTTTCACAATCTTCTCAATCAATTGTGTGGGGTGGTATATCTTAACAAGTTCACAACATAATATCTTCTATCATTAATTAAATATTCAATTTCTGCCATGCTTGCTACACTTTTAAGATTGTCTTACCATTACTGTAAAGATTTTTTTTTTTTGGCAATGGAGAGATCAAGAGTAAGTGGTTACAGGGTAGAGTATAAGAACCTCCCTAAACCATCACTAAATACATTATACAAAAAAATAAAATTTAAAGTTGAGGGTTCCATCCATGGCCAAGTTCAATCCAAGAACAACAGTTTTTGTCTTGGTACTTCTAGCTATGTTTTCTCTTCATCAATGTAACAGTTTTTGTTCTCTCTTATCTAAGCGAAATCAATCCCTTAGTCTATTCTGGTCAGATTGGAATGCTTGCTAATGCGCGCGACTGGGCTAGAAAATAATCTTTTAGCCTTTGTTTGCATGATGGAAACATACTCTGTAGTTTTAGACATTAGTGTGTAAATGTGTATTTAGGTTGAGAATATAAACGAACAAATCGAAAATATGAGATAACTAATTATTAGGGGAGAAGAGAATGATCTAAGAAAGAAGAAAACCTGAGCCTACAGATAAAGAACAAGAAATAGAAGAAAACATTTGAGATGAAAGTATGCAGATCTTAGAAATTCTATTATTCAGAGACAACTAATTTTCTCCACAATCAGGACCCTCATTTACAGATGAAGAGAAACCAAAACTAGAATAATAGATTCAACTCGGAAAAAATGGAAATTACACGAAAACATAGAAAACAAAGCAAATGTAAAATCCTAGAGGAGGTTCGAAAGAAATATCAAAATTTATTGACAGAAGCTGGATTTATGCAGTACAATTTGTCACTACAGAACAGACTGCCAAAAAAGTATAAACTACAATGTAAATCTCCGAATGAGGAGAAACAAAGTAGCAAACTCGACCGTATTTACATCAAGTAACAAAGACAAGGCAAGTTTTGACTCAGCTAGTTACTTTACCTAACAAGTTGTTTGAAGAAGGTGAACTTTGATCACTGAACCACGTATCCTGTACAGAAACGGGGGAGTTATCCTTCATCTCCCCTGTTGAAATGACACAATCATCTCTCTGCAACACAATTACTTTCTGACTCTCAGCTCCCACTTTCTTGAGTTTCATTTCTGACGACATCTCGATTCCATTGGATGGAGATGAACAAAAGGAACCTACTGATGATGGTATGCAGAAATTCTCTTCAAATGGAGCCCATCCACTGAGCTTGATCTGTTCTAGTTCTGCGGCCACTTCCTTCATAGAAGGCCTCATGTCCCTATGAAACGCAAGGCATCTGAATGCAAGCTCAGCCACTCTGTGTATTGATGAAAGGGTCCAGGCATCCCTATTTGGTTCCAGGAATGGATCTATAATCTCATCTAGACACCCCTGTGCAATTTTTTCTACCACGAGGGCAGCCAAATTCACCTCATTTTGGGGCCGAGAGAAGTCCACCACCTTCAATGCAGTTATTATCTCTGCAAGAACTACTCCAAAGCTGTATACGTCACTTTTATCAGAAAGATGGAAGTTTTGGTGGTATTGAGGATCAAGATAGCCCGGAGTCCCTTGAGGGGCAGTCGAGATGTAGGATAAGTCAGCCATACCAAGTCTAGAAAGACCAAAATCCGCCACTTTTGAGCTGTAGCTATGGTCTAAGAGTATATTGCTGGATTTGATATCTCTGTGATATATAGGTGGGTCTATGGCAGAGTGTAGGTGAGCAATGGCTTCAGCAGTTTCAGCGGCAATGTTGAGCCGAATTGTCCAAGGGAGACCTGTGCCTCTCTCCCTTTGTAAATGCTGAGAAAGAGTTCCATTTGGCATGAATTCATAAACAAGGATCTGTTCACCCTTCTCCAAACAGAAACCCAAGAGGCGCACTAGATTAGGATGGCTCACTGAAGAGAGAAGCTTAATTTCGTTCATAACTTGCCCTACTCCGTCTCTGTCTCCATATCTAATCTTTTTTATGGCAACCCATTCGTCGTCGTGGAACTTTCCTGCATAAACCGTTCCATATGCACCAACTCCTAGTCTATATTTCTCTGAAAAGCTGTACGTTGCTCTCTCAATTTCTTTATAAGTATAGAATGGGACACTGAAGCCCCCAGCAGCTTCCGATAGTAAAAGTTTGGTGTTATTTCGGTTTCGGTTGGAAATGGACCGTTTTCTGAGTACATAGCAGAGAAGAACCAGACCAGCTACTAAAAGTGCTCCTGCAACAAGACCTGATTAACCACGGGAGATTCCAGATTAGACTGCAGCCGATACTGAGTAAACCATGACATATAGAATCAATAGTTCATAACATTTATCATCATCTACGCGTCTCTTAAATTGGTACATAATACTCTATACCACCCAAGGATATTATATTGCGACTAGGAACACATCTCTTACTTTTGAGTAGTTCAGCAAAGATGAGAGTTTTTGCTTAGTTTGTTTCCCAATTCAAAGGATTTAACTCGGAGGTTTTTCATTATGTTAATTCTAACAGTTCCTTGTTACGTAATTTAGTATCTTTATGTACGAAGAAGATCATTTGGTCATCGTGGTCGCAACTCTATTGTGAATTTATCCTCTCTCTTACTTAAAAACAGTTGGATCATAAGCACTGGCAGCAACAGAGTCAGCAGGCCAGAGCACAGTAGCTCAAATCTACTGCAAAATGCTAAACACCACGCGACACTTGCACACCCCCTACTCTAGCTACAAACATGCCAAACATGAGGGCGGCCTTTTCATGACCATTCAAAAACAGTCCATCTTTCAGATTAACCTATTCCCTTGTCTAAACTATTTCAAAACTTGGACTAGCTTTGGTCTACCATTGGAACTATCTGTAATGTAAAGACTAGACTAATCCTTCTGTACCATTGGAGATGCTTTTAAAGGTCTAACAATGTATTAGAAAACGAACAGTCAAAAGACCAGGCAAGTTGTAGAACTCTTCTTGCAGATTATCAATAGCACAACCATAAAACAAGTAAAATGTACCTCCAATAAGAACACCAACTCGTGAAATTGCACCACATCGTCCGGACAAGTATTTTGAAGCATTGCAATGAGTTGAAACTGTGAAAACAATGAAACAGTCATAACCATTATAAAGAGCCCCAAAACAAAAACTATAAAACAATAAAAAGGGAAGGGGAAATTCTTTGAAATTGTTCAAAACAAAGTCAGGAATGACATGCTTAAGATGCATGGAATCAACACAAGTGCTCATATTTGCAGCCTCTTTCATATATAAATAAATAAAGACCAAACAGCAATGTAGGAATATGGACCAATAGGTTGTTCAAAATTTCAAATAGCCAGCACTGAAAATCAATTTGACTAGGCAATTTATCATAGTAAATCACTAAACTTCGTAGCATATTTTTAGTCAACCAATCGTAGCTCAGCTCATCTCATTATTACAACAGTGGTGGGTGTGTCTAGGATGCTAACTCCACAATAATTTTGTCAAAATGCACATAAAACTAATATTTCTAAAATCATTAAAAAAATAAGAAAAATTCGGGGAATAAAACACACCTTTCCGGCAACCATTACCAGCCAAGAACCCATCTCCCTTATACCCCTCCAAACACGGGCACTGGAAACTAGGCTTTCCATTAACTGGAGAGACGATCTTTGTACAATTTGCATTCGGAGCACAGCTGCTACAATTCCCTTCCAACCACCAATCCAACACAACTGTCTGAAACTCCAGGGAAACCAAGGAACTGGAATCATTTTTATTGACAGAATCAAGAACCATAGCTACCGACGAGTACAAGAACTTGCATCCACTTCGGCGGACGTTATCAAATGCCATATATGGATTCCAAACACTACCTTGCTTCATCTCCTTCTCTTTTGAGAGACAGAGAGCACGATCACACCCTTCGTCCAGGCTGAACTGAGTTTTCCATAAACCACGCAGAATCACACAACTGCTTAAGCTAACACAACTGCTTAAGCTAGTAGTAGTACTACAGTTCTGTAGAAGTAGTTTATTTTGCCAAGTGGCTACGTAGTTTCGATGGAACAGTGGAGCTATGGATTCTATCGAACGGTTGCTTTTTGGAGGAAGACGGACTGAAATAGTTTCTGATGTTACGTTCTGGACTTCAAACTCTCCGATTCGAACACTGTTATCAGTACAATTGAGACGGATTGGGCAGCCTTCAGAGAACCCGAAGGGGTAGGGTAGCTGTTTCTTGTGACATGATCTATTGCAACTAGTGGAGGATACAGCAGTGGTTAAGAGTAAGAATGTGAGAATTGTATATGCACAAAGAGTGAATTCTCGGGCGATCAAAATCATCATTTGTAGCACTCAAACATCACCACTCTGGCCCAGAGAACTCAAGTCTAAAAGAGTGCGTTCAGATGGACAGAGTGGGGAAGTTGAAAACTGTTTGGTGAAATAAAGAGTTTTGCTGCACAGATGAGATGAGCTGACCATGTCTTCACTTACTCCTCCATTAATTGTGCTTTGACGAGAGTTCTTGAAATTTTTTGGCGCTTTAATGTCTGTGTGGCGTAGAGAGGTCGAAGAAATGATATGGAAATGACAATGAAAGTGAGGCCAAGATAACAAGAAGAACGAGACGTTTGCTTTTTGTTTATTCTATACAGGAACTTTTTTTTTTTTGTTTTTTCAAAAGGTCTGCGTTTCCCATTAGAATAGCTTAATTTTTGCCTTTGGAAGGAGTCACGAGTCCAAACACAGAAAATACAAGACTTCTAAACTGGTCAAGAACGCAATTTGTGTGTTTCTCCGATATGGGACTCATTGACGTGAAACTTGGTCATGATGCTCCCTATTATACTGTACTATTTGCAGTTGTTATTGCGTGTTGCTTAATGAAAAAAAAAGAGAGAGTTGCCCCCACATACTAGTTTTTTTTTTCTCCGCATACTTCTCATCATTCTCCTACGGTACATATAAAAGTGATTTTCTATTTGGGTGATCAGAAATATGCTCGTATGCTGCATTCGAGTCTTTCTGAAATCTCTAACAACATTCTTTTATACCTTTTTTTTTTAAAAGTATTTTATGAGGGGAATACTTCTGAATGCATCATCCCCATCCTTGGCTATAACATTTCCCCCAACTTTTGTCATTTTTTTTTACCATTTAACGCTTAAATTCGACTAATCATTTGTGTCTGTACTGATGACTAATTAACGCTTAAATTCGACTAATCTTTACAGTCTCTATACCAACCCCGTTGAAACCAACTAATTGGCCTCCACGCACTGCTTCCATAGGATAAAGGTCGGATGATGTTTAAGTTACCATAGCCAGGATAAAATATATACTTCAGACTTGCAATGACTTGTGTTTACATAATCCCAAATTCCTGATGCAATATCAGTGAGCTGTTTAGGCAATCTCCTATCTAACAGTCCCATTAGCATCATAGTGCAAACATGACTACCAATTCAAAATACAGGTTGGTAATGTACTACTTGAGGGAGGTCTAACGTGTAGAAACTGACCATCCCAGACGTTGCTCAACTTATCATGCACGCTCTGAGACTAAGAGTTCAACTTCAAGATTAGAGAAATCAAGTAATATATTACCTCCATTATTTGACAACTGCGTTTGAGACGGGGCAGGTTATATGATAATGGTCATGATCAGTAAATCAGACCACACAAATGCCTAATGAGTGGATAAACATCCATTATTGCAAGACACAAGTTTCTATCCAATTTTGGCTTTCGTAGCAAACGGGAGATTCAGAGTACGGATTTGTAGACTTGGTGTCTGATGACTGATCAAACACCACAACTGCTAACCATGTATTAATTGCTGTGTTTGTTTCAATACCGACTTTTATGGCCCCCAGTTCAGTTATACAGTATCTGTTAAATAAAAGTTACCATCTTCCATTTCGATTTACAAGAACTACAAATCAATAAACACTGGACCTCTGCCATTTCCAACCCGGAAATAGCCTGGAGTTACTAACTCATTGACTCACTTTCGAGGTGAGTAATGGGGATCTCCTTAAATTCTCATACTCATTGTCAGATATCCAATCCTCATTTCTCATTTTTTTGTTTCGACGCAGAAGCTGCAATAACTCTTTAAATAGTAGAATGAGCTGAACTTTTGAAGGGGGAAGAAAAAAAAAAAGCTGAACTTTTGATGGGAGATTACCACAGTGAAACTTACAATAAATCAGACTAGCATCATTACAAAGGCGCATTTTTCTATATTAACCCCCAATAAACCTTGGCGCCATGGCCATTAACAACGGTACTATAGCCCCCACTGATAAGAAATGTGGGGCAAATTTATGACTAAGAACAGGTAATTCAAGAAATTCAACTATTTGACTTGAAAAAACAGGCATAACCCTTGTTTTGGGCTATATTTGACGTATTTTCTGGGGCAATGGACGAAATTAGATGTGAATGCCCAAATAAGCAGTTTCATGAAATCTTCTTATTGCAAGTTGCTATATACAAATAAGCTTTTCAATACTCCATAATCATAAATGCTTGCACAAGTTGAAGATTAGTTGCAAGAAAAACGAGCATTTCATTAAACTGATAAACAAAAATTAAAGCATACACAAGTAGCAAAAAGTCGATGCAGATAGAAGCAACTTTCTAAATAGCTCATCAATTCAATAATCATCCCGATCATGTGGCACATAAAATTTCACTAAGAAGGGTTTTTCTAGGTGTCTAAATCAATTCCTTGTTGTATATGATCATTGACTTGTGACTCGTAACAGAATGACATGATATGAAAGAAATGCACTCTAAAATAGTTGCTTTGTTTGACTAGAAATGTATTTGAGCAAAAAATCTAGGGAGCGAGGGATGGGTGTAACCACCCATCCTCCTCGAGATGAGTGTCAGCGCTATTGAGATGCATGTTGTCACTCATCTCAAGGAGGATGGGTGTGGGCTCGTATTTGAGAGAACCAGACAGAAATGGTAGTTCCCACTCATCGAAGTATTAAAAAATAAAGATTATAAAACTATTGAGGGGAAAGAAAGTCAATCAAACATATAAAACTTATCCAAATGCAATGCAGACATTGCATGGTAGATGGTATGAAGCCAAGGTTTCATAATCAAACAAAAGTGGACTTGAAAGGCCTAAATTAAGACCACTTGTACAATATTTCAAGAAAATTTTATCACACTATAATGAGAATTTTCCACATTGCTTCGTAAGAATGATTGAATGTTACTGTAGCAAACCTGTCATTCCATGGCAAACGAGTCCTTCCATTTGCAATCACAAATATGCCTCAAAAGCAATGAGTCTGCAGAAGAAAGTGATTACCGCTGTGCCTAGGATTTACAATAAGTGGTGAGCAAGAGGTAAAGGAGGAACTCGAGGTTGAACATTTTGATGTTTTCTCTCCTATCCATCTTTTGATTGTTTTCCTACACTTTTTTCATTAGAACCAAACATAACCTAAGGGTAACTTTGGGATTTAGGGGGGCAAAACTTCAAAAACCTGTACCCCACATTATTAAGTGTTATTTAACAGACACACACATAACATGACTAAAACCACCAAGGATGCACCGACACGGACACGCGCCTACTCAACAATTTGAAAAAAATTAGGACTCAGAGATCTGTCATACTATTTTTTAATAAGTCATATAAAAATATAAATAATAATTTAATAAAGTACTTTCCTAGAGTGTCTTGAAGAAGATGACACTGCTACAAGAAAAAAAATTAAAGTAGTGAAAAAATATAGTAAAGGAGATAAGAAGTAAATGAGAGAAAAAATAAGAAGCAAAGATTACAAAGAAACATAAACAACCTCTATGTTCAGTGACTTTTTGCCCTATTTGTTTTTAATCGCAATTGAATTAGTCATTCACTTCAGATAGATCAACAATCATTATATTACGTGGTTATTTGCAAACATCTAAAAGTAAAAATATAACAAATTTGGTTTTCAAGTCTTGACTGTGTCCTGACCAAGTTTCGGGTGTGTCAGAGGTGTGTCCGACATGTTGACCACATTGACCATGTGACTGATACCTGCCGACACATTGACCAAGTGTCTGACACCCGCCGACAGGTTGACCAAGTGTCGATACGTGTCGGAAGCGTGTCAAGCAAGTGTCGTGTGTCGGACACGGATACGACAAATTTTCGAAAAGTATGTGCTTCCTTGAAAACCACATAGAAAATGGAAGAACAAAACTCACTTATCAACAAAAAGCGATCAATATGTAATGAAACCTTTATCAATGGATGGAATGATGACATAGAGGGCCAATTGCATCAAAATTCCATAGAATAATGTATAAAATATGTACATCAACATCACTAACCCATAATCAAATATTCATGTCCTCACTACTAATATTTATTTCTGCAAGTTGTTCTATAACTTTTCTAGGGTCATGCACTATAATCATTTGATAGAATCTCACAACACCCTACCTAACATAGGCTGAATTTAAGCTTTGAATATTTTCTAAATAATATAAGATTACACAAGTCCTTAT
This sequence comes from Berberis vulgaris, assembly GCA_963556465.1. Taxonomy (NCBI): domain Eukaryota; kingdom Viridiplantae; phylum Streptophyta; class Magnoliopsida; order Ranunculales; family Berberidaceae; genus Berberis; species Berberis vulgaris. Next base: position 903,759 of record OY747124.1, on the reverse strand, counting down.
ACTAAGCTATTTTCAGTAGTGCACTTAACCATGAAAATAGGCTCACTAAATTCAATTTTTTTTAAAGAGCAATGTGTCATGACAATGTATAGGAGTTTAAAAAAACTCAAAGAAATATAAGCTGCATTCCACAAAGGCATTTTCGCTAAATAGCGGAAGCATGATAATGTCAGCCACCACCATTAGCTAGTAATTTAACACAAGGGGGACTTAAATTTTTCACATAAAAATAAACAGTCCTCCTCCAAAAGTGTCAATTAGGATCTTCTTTCTAAGTTGGACACAATTGGTGTCCACATATTCTAAGTCCGTATTCGATATGCGGTTCAAAGTCTGATGGACCAATACAACCTAAAGTGAGAACAAGTAATAAAATTTTATTTTACTAAAAAAGGAGCAAAAATATAATTTAGATGGTCGATGTATATGAGTGGTGTTCAATAGGTGAACAAAGTTGAACGCATCACTAGATTACTTTTCTACAAACAAAAAGCGACTAAAAAGTGTTAGGGTTTATAGATAGATTGATTTGCTTACGAGGATGAGAGTGGAGCATTCCTCGTGGAGATTCTTGCCTTGTTCGAGTACGAACTCCATCGATTTTCAAACGAATTTGATCGATCTATCGAAGAGAAGAATCGAAGGGAAATGTAGAAGTGACGATGAGAAGCAATGGTTTCTTGGCGCTTAAACCGACATCTATATATAAAGGAGGATTAAGAAAAGTGTGCTATGGGTCACCAGGACAAAAACCTGTTTCACCACAAGTCGTCTTTGAAAATCTATTTCCACCCCACAGTTCTAAACTTGAAAACAATCGGATTGCGTGATACTCGGAAAAGTGATTCATCTGTGCAATTCAAGGTGTGGTTGTTTGATTGCTTGTATGCGCAAAGGTTGGAGTACTACTCCGCAACATTTGGGATTTTTATTGCACACAATACAAATCATGTTATGTCCAGTGTAGTCATATTATGTCTTTTTTTAGTAGGTATCCACAAATCAATCGCACAACATGCACACGAGATTGTTAGTCACCTAACACATCTCATCAAGATCAAAGCAACGATATTGTCCCAACTAAACAATGCAGATTTTTGAGTGTGAGATTTTATTCGGCCTTGATGTTACTAAGGGATGTGTCCAATGCTTGTTAGTGCAATCTAATCTGAGTCTTTATTCCATGTGGGACTAACTTGCATGCTTAAATCAAGCCACATCGCCAAACAGGAAGAGACCTCCAAAAAGAAGTTGAGCCAGTTTGGCATTTGCGATAAGAGAATTTTTTAGAGAATGCACATGCTGGTTTGGAAAGCTCGTTCATTTGAAAATTTGTAGCATTGATGTAATTTAATGTAACTCACAAAATTTCATTCCCCTGTACAAGTATCTTCAAGTCTATTTACAAATACACTTGGAGAAAGTAGAGAAAACTAGTCACTACTGTTCTTCCCTATACACTCGAGCATTGTATACACTTTTCATTACATTACATCAAAAGTGATGTTGACAATGAACATAGCAAAATTCATTTTTTGTCGTTGTTGTCATCAAGAAGACTCAGCAAAAAACCACTGACAATACGTCGAACTATAGCATTGGGGATGCACCGGCATAGCCGACCATCAACATATGCAACTAGACCTGAGAACACAAACTTGCGCACCCCAGCCTTTATATTAAACTTCCTTCCCTCAGTGGGAGAAGGGATGATAGCCGTAGCCGCATCAGTTCCTGATAGCCCTTTCCATTTGATATTAGCCATGACCTTAAAGGCTTGTTTTCTCAGCATACGGATTGCAAAACTGACAAACAGGTGCTCCCACAAAGTCAACACTGTTGGAACAATCTTCCACTCCTGCAATAAAACTATGAGTTAAGTATCCCACATTAAGATAGTTACAAGGCAAACAGAATAAACAAAGCATTTCCCATAAAGCAAGGCGATCGTGACTGATGATAAACTTGACATTGCCATGTAGAGAATAGTTTTTTGCTTGGGTAGGGATTTGAACATCCATCACCAATTGCTAAAGCCCATTTACTGTACCCTATGGTCAACGAATATGTAGAAATCATAGGCAAGAGTTTCAAGGGGTAGATTCAACATGAAGCAATCAAATCTCACAAGCTCAGCAAGCCTAGAAGAGTAGATCATATTCATGGATGTACGTGAATTTGAGTAATACCGGTGCAAAATCAGGAAGACATTAACAAACAAAAAAAAAAAAGATGATTGAAAGCACCACTTAATGTACAAAAATATTGATGAACCATCTTCCAAAACATTTGTGCGAGATAGAAAGATAGAGACGCTTACGCCTTCTCCTCGTAGGTGGCGTAAAGGATGAGAAGTTGTTGAAGATTCTCCTCGCAGCAATGCCTTGCATATAAGAAAGCTCTTCACGTTGTCCATGATTTCATTCATGAGGGAACTGTTCGGTGGTAAGTTTTTTAAGATAACCTGCTCATAATTTGGTAGGTACTTCAGATGCACAAAAAATAAATAAATAAACGAAACAAAATAAAATAAAATAACATAATAACTGGGACTACTCGATGCATCAACAAAATGTGCAGTTGAGATTGTGTCGTCATTATTTTACATCACAGAAATTATCTACGATTATATCTCTATTGAGGCAATATTGGACCTAATATTATTGTAAGTTCCACATTGCCAATTCAAGTAATAAAGCCATTCCAACATTTAAAGCATTATTGTCAACTCAGCAAATGTGATGAAAATCAACTGGTAAATCAGTGAGAAGCATACGACGGAATGAGAAGTTGTGGGGAATATGAACCAAATAGAAAAACCAGGGAAGTTACCTTATGCGATCAAGTGGGATAGCAACCCTCGCTCATAATCATTTTAGGCTGGCTACTTCTTAAAGATAAACAACAGTATCAAACTTTTCTAAGATTGACATGTCACTGTTACTACTTGATAAATTCAGGTACTGGGCCCTAATTCATCCAAATACATATCCCCCAAATCATGAAAATCCCAATGTTAATTTACACTTGGTTAGGCTACAGATGTTGGATACCAGCTGTATTGATGTACCGAAAAGGAAAAAGGTTTGCAATACAAATATCTTAACACTGAAATGCACACCTTGAAGTCCTATGAACATGGTATACAAGCAGGTCTAGTTCCCAAAAGAGTATATTCCAACACAAGAAATTCGAGCACTGCCACATCATCAAAGTTCAACTCACTTGAGAGATACAGTGTGTCAGAGGGGCTGAAAGAAGAGAGTTAAATGTGCATCCATCTTGGGAACGGCCTTTTTATATTGCTAGGATGAATGAGTCAATCGGTTCGAATAATCAAACACAGGTGGTTTAAGTGATTCGCCGCGTCATCAGACCATACATTATGAAGGTGAGGCAATCAAATGCTGTTGATGGGGTTTATGGGTGGTGGGAGTACGGTTATCTTGATTGTGCATGTGGGTGTTATTATTGTGACAAGAAACAAGTCAATCACTGAACTTAGTAATTCTTTCTTGAGACTACAAAGTCAGTCAACTTGCGCAATGTAGTAGCATCATGACATAAGAAATACTTCTCTCTCAGATAATGCATGTCCTGAATCTACCACGAGCATTAGTAGCACACCACCTATGCTGAATTGAACTAGCAATTTGAGAGAGCGAGAGGACTTCTTGAATGAGTGGTACGTCTTCAATTTCAGTCAGTCACTTAAAGTGCTGCTATTTTATATTCATCATAGAACTAGTAGTATGTGCATCCTCCAAGGACTTTTCAGCTCGCAGTATGGCAGTCTTCAAGTGATCAAGGCCTAACTACGCTTATAGGTGTCAGGTGTTGAATGGTAAATTGCAGGCATGTCACACTTGTCTAAATCTATATTTTATTTGATTCTTCTCTCACACTCATAATCTAGGATTTTTATTGGATCCCAAAACCATTAAAACACACACACACACACATTTTTACCCTGCTGAAGGTGTTTAATGGTTCTGGGACCCAATAAAAACCCTGCTCACCCTTCAAAACAGGAGGAAAAAAAAATCTAGCATCTTTACCATGATGTTACTATGAAGAACAGAACAATAACGTCTCAAAGAAATGTAACTGAAACATAATAAAATTTCCAGCAAACAGACTTTTGGCCAGATACATTACGAACTTATGGAGAACATGTAAATATTGAAAAGTTGTATTTACAAGAAAGACAAACATTTAATTGTTAATGACAACAACCTCTCCACGATTTAGATCTAAGCAGGAAAGACTTTCACTTCTAGAAGTTAAATTTGATGGGTGTGCACAAGCAAGTTAAATGTGTTTTTATTATATAATTGAGGATATCTGAATATAACATTAACTAACTCTACTTACCTGGTCATCAATGACTCGCACTCTAAGATATTCTTGTTTATACATTGTATCCAACATAGCTTGCAGGTATCCTTCTATATACAACTGCATTGAGTTTGCAACTGAATTCAGAAACAATGGACTTACAATAGATCACAGGTACATCTTATTATTTTGTTTTCTGTTTAGTTTTTGTCGTTATTTTTCAAATGCTCGTGACTAAAGAAAATCAATTAGCAAAATTTACCAGAATTTGGATCTATCAAAATGCAAGAATTTGGTCAAGCATAATTGAGTTTGATATACGAATCTGCATGAACTGGTAAAAGTTACCTCATCAACCCCAGGGCTTCGATCAAGTTTGATTTTCCTATCTGGACCACCTTCCATAACAGCGGCTCCAAGTAGTGATGGCTCCATAGCTAATTTCAATATTCCATGGTGAAAACCAGTCACCTAACAATATACCATGTGGACAGACAATGTTAAGGGTATGCTTATATTCCATATATGCACGAATTAAGCAGGTGGTTTTTGTGGCAAGAGTAGACAGTACCATGCCATTAAAACCATTTGCTTCTGCTCCTTTCAGAACACTATCTGATATTTCGGTAATAGCAGCAAAGATTACATTTGATCCAGCTGCCTTTATCTGAAAAATGAAATACAAATTTAAATCCTATGACATTTATTCAACAACGAATTACATGATCAAAAACAAAAGAAAACAAAAAAAAGAATTGTAATTCTTCATTTCCAAGTAAGAAACTTACAGTTTTTCCTAGATCACCAAAATAACGTTTTGTTCCTGAAAAGCCCTTCTTATCAATGCATTTACTGACAAACTTGAACATACCTGTCCCCATAAACATTAAAAATAAATCAGTGGGTAGATGCTAAGGGGCTTGATCCTACAAGGTTTCACAAGACTAGAATAGCTCTAACAGGAAAAACTATGATAAATTTTATGATATATGAAGGTGAAACAGCATTATATACCACTGATGTTCTTATTTATCACAAAACTTAATGATTTGTTTTTAAAGGTCACATGTGTTTCATACAATAAAAACTATCATTGCGAGTGAGAATGTTTCCTTTTAGTTGGAAGAAAGAAAGCAACCAAACGAGTCCAAAATCTTTCAGAAGTCACACAAGATAGTTTGTTCCTCGCGGATGCTCAACGCCGAAGCAATAGGAGGCATTGCATGGGTATCTTACGATTCTTATCAACATCCACTGTAATGATCAACTCGTATCATTGATCCTATGCCCACTTAACCACCACCACAGATAGTTCAAACCTAGATCTTTCCCTTTCACATTTGTACATCTGTTGTCGAGCTGAAAAGACCTTGGTGTCATAAAAGTGCAGGTTCACACTTTAGAATCTTCACTTGAAACAAGATCTAAGCATGTGGAACACAACCTGAAGCAATGATCATCACTCCACAGGAGGCACCTTTCCAACACAACCCCCTCCCTCCCCTTCATTGGGAGCAGGGTGACACATCCACATAAATTCCTTCAAAGATTCTCTAATTTCTCTCCTTCCAGAGAGTCCAATAAATTGGATCCGGTGAGGATCAAACCGCTAAACTCTGGTACCATCCGCTAGAGTTTTTGTCGTTGAGTCGAAGAGGCCTTGGTGTCAAAAGAATGCAAATCATACTTATATATCTACCATCGGTTGGTTGTCTAAGCGTGAGGGACACAGCCTAGCGCAACAATCGACGATGGCGAGGTGGTGGTCGCCGTGGTGGCGAGGTGGTGGTAGTCGCCGTGGTTGCGTTAATTGTGGTATAGTAGTGGTAGTGGTGGTTGCAGTGTTGCACTAATGTGGTGGTAATAGTAGTAGTGGCAGTGGTTTTCTAATGGTGGTGGTGGTAAGGTGGTTGTAGTGTTGTAGCGATCATGGTGGTGGGGCAATGGTTGTGTTATTGGTGACAATGGTCAGGTGTGGTGTTATGGGTGGTGGTGGTGTTTGTAACATGGTGGAATCGTAATGGTGGTTGTAACATGGTGGAGTTGGTTAGTGGTGGTGGATACTAGAAAATTGAAATTATGAGAAATAAAGCTATGGAAAATTAACATCACATAAAAAAAAATTGGGGGAGGTTGATTTTCCTCCCATGAAGCTCTTTTGGAATAGAATTTTTCCAATGATTTAAGATTTTCCATGAAACAAATACTAGAAAATTTAAATTCTAGAAAATAAACATTCTGGAAAAGATTTTCTGATAAACGAATGGAGCCTTAATGTACTTTATCATTGGAAAATAAAATTATGGTTTTACGTAGGGTCCAAATTAGGCATGGACCTTGGTCATTCTTATTTAATTCGGTGAAGTCTAGACCCACAATTGTTTGGCCAGGATTTGGATCATGACTTCCAAAATCCTATATGTACTTACTAGCTTCATCGTGGTTAATTGTGGATATGAGCACGCTCACCCCCGAAAAGTGAATTAATCAAGAAAGTTTCTAAAATATTCTTTAAGTAGTTGGTTAAGTAAGCATTGGGAGCATTAATTTCTTCAGTGAATATTTGCCCATTTAAGGTAAGGCTTAAAAATAAGATAATACGTTAGGGTTAAAATGTGGAAAAGCTCAAAGATAAAAATATAGACACCGCGTCATGGTTAAGAAAGTGAGAAGACTCAAAGATAAAGATAAAGACACCACGTCAGGGTTAAGAAAGTGGGAGAGGTTATATAGTAAGACATGGAAAACCACCGGCCTCGCACTTCAGCCAGCAACATAACACCTACAGTCATGGAGGGTTTCAAAAATGTATCTCATGCAACAATCAATCTTGCTTTGGTGGTTTTTTCCCTTCGGGTGTTATGTGGCAAGTGCACTTTGGCGTCTACAAACATTAGCTTGGATAAGTGGGAGTTTAGCACGAGGCATGTGTATGTGACTAACGATCTCTTCAAATGTACTCCACTAAATATCTATTGTTCAAAGCAGAAAGGCGGTAAAATATCTATTGTTCAAAGCAGAAAGGCGGTCACGATATGGCGACAGTGCTTAATTACCAAGAAACTTTAGAATGGAAATTTAGAGTCAGTTACGGATATGACACTCAATATTGGTGCAGAATGAATTGGTTGGATGACAAATATAGGCAAAGGCTACAAGGAATGTATAGAGTTTTTGACTTCTATGAAAATATTCCGCATAAAAAATGTTTCAACTGCTATTGGTCAGTGTGATATGATGGCATATATTCCAAGGCCAGAGATAACTCATATGTATGGTACTATGCATGGGAAAGGGCACCGAAAAATAACTAAGATCAATGATCCAATCGAAAAATATTTATGTGCATTGAAAAATGAATTTCTTTATAAGAAATTACATACTTATGCTTTATTACTTCCCTCTTCTTTAATATTACCCATTGAAATGGAAGTGTGTTTAATTTATTTACTTTTTTCCTAAAATTAACCAGAGGTCTATGTTTGGAAACATTTACTGCTATTGGTCTTATTCTAACTTTGGATGAATCTACTTATTCTTATTGGTCTTATTTACCTCAATCAACTAGAGAAATTCCTACTATATACTAACATCATAGCTTATATAATTAGCAAGCATATGCTCTGTCATGAGGCCTATTTTCCAGCATGCAGTTAATTGCCATTCTTCTTTTTTTCTGGTATTTATGTTTCAGCTCACAAGATCATTGAGTATTTTTGTTTTGATAGGTTTATGTTTGGGTGGGATAATCTCCTGTTCTTGTAAAAAAAAAATTGTTTTATCTTCCAGTCTTCCCTGCATTGTGAATTTCTCACTCACGTTTCCTTTTTGATCAATAAATTTGGTGTGTACTTAAAAACATGTATGCTAGGAAGAAGGGGCACTTAGTGAGAATCAATGTGTACATATCGAGTTTTGCACATCTAATCGGTTGTACACTTCTTAGAATTCTTCATACACACCATAGTGTTATTTTACTTCTCCAGCATTAATGAGATGCGCTTATCAGCGATGGGGGAATAATTTTCTCCAAAACACTCTATGCCATCACTACTCTTTACAATATAACAGCTGGTCATAAATACAGTTTAGCATTCCTATTAAAAGGGCGCATAATCCTTTGTAGACGAAACAACAAATAACATAAACACTAGGAAATTGTATTATTCATCCGGTTGGCCAGTAACTGTCTTGGGAGAAATATTCAAACTCATCACAAGTTTTTATCGTTATTATTTAAAGTGAGGAGGAAAAGGAATAGAAATGAATTTATCCTAATACTAGAGAGAAGAAATTAAAATACACACCTAAGGTGAGCCCTGGAACATTGACTAGGCCACTAGAAGGGTCAAAAAAGACATCAAGAGATGATGAAGCTGAGTCATCAAAAATAGAAGCAAAAGCTGGCGGAAGCAGTGGACTCCCTTTTGCAATGTAAACAGCCCGCATGCCATACCTGAACACCGGTAGAATTCATAAGACACAAGCTAGTTTTGTTTAAATGAAATTTCAAAAATGACAAAACAGGCTTACCATGAATAATGTTTTGCGCATTTAAGAACTAATTCACGCAATGTGACCAGAGCATGTGTGACCAGGATGCCATTTAGCTCTACCCTCTTACTTTTTATGGCAGGTATCTAAAACAAAGTGCAAAAAGAGAAGATAAATATTATAACAAGCAATGGCAGATTGATCAACTGCAACAATTGTAATAATTTTACAACTCTTGATAGGGAATTCAGTACCTTTATCACACTGTGCATAAATGATCTAAGCGTTTCCTGAGCTGAGCTATATTTTGAATCTGAGCTTCCTGGTAGAAAGCTTGCCACAATCTTGTTTAGCAAACACAATTTCCAAGTCAGTTGGGTTCAATGGAAGATAAGATATAAACTATGTAGATCAAAGAAAGATGCCTAACCTTAATTGGGTGTATCTCAAAATGTTCAAAGTAATACTGCTGGCTTTGAGTACTTCTGCTGAGGGATGTTCTCCAAAATGGAGCAAGTCTCATCAGTGTCTCCTCATCAAGATTCAAATCAACAGGCTGTAAAGTGTAATGACTGCACTGCTTTAGCAAATGAGAATGTATTCTTACCTAATATCATATCTCCATGTGTTTTGCATTTATGTGTATTGCTATGTGTCTGAAATCCTAGAGGCAATTATTTGTACATCACAAATACGATATTTCTGTAAAGCTAACAAATACATGTAGAATTGTATCACATTTTATAGCCAAGATATATTATTTGTTTTGGAGATTCTTCTTTTTGCCAGTATTGATAAGGCATGTAAAGCACACCTACAAAGCATGGAAGTTTTTTAAATACTGTACTTGGCAATAAAATAAATAAATTTGACATTATTCTCGTTACCAAATGTTAAAACTCCAGTGGTTCGGACGTGGAAATGAATGACCATCAAACTCTGTAACTATGGCAAGTTACTCAGTGAGCACTCATGACAAGGACCTAGAGCAAATTGAGTATTGTATTACTCGTTGTCCATTGTACTTGACTATTACAAAGTTCCTTAGCACTGAACAGTTTTTCATATTTTTTTCCATTTATTACTTGTAGCTTGCTACTTTATTGAAGTTTTATGCTTTCTTCAGCAGCTTGATGGTATTTACGACAATAATCAGGATTTACTATCTAATTGTATTTCTTTAAATAATTGGGATTGGACCCACCATGTTTTAACTTAGGATTAGATTTCAAATTCAGGGTTAAGGTTCCACTTTGGGATCGTTGGGGTTAGGTTGCTCTAAGGTTAAGTTAAGTTTTTCTTATAATTAGTTGCATTGTAAGACGTTTTGGGGTAAAGTTGAATTAATTGAAGTTTCAACTTCTCAAAGCTTTGTCAAGTCGATCTTCTTTAAGTTAGATTAGGTTTTTTTATGCAATTTCCACCACAACCACCCTGTGATGATCCAACTATTATTCCTGCAATATTCCATTTTTAAAACAAAATCTACCCAGAACATAGCATTCGCGTGATAACATTACCTGCAAAACAATGGATGAGTATTTAACTTGTCTCACACCAGAATCTGCTGAAAGTAGAATGAAGACAATTTGTAATACACTCTCATTCATGTCGGTGTACTCTGAGCGATTTCTTCGGAGCATCGCAGCAAACGGAGCTCCAACCCATTTTTCATCCACATCAAATGACTGCAGTAGTCATAAAGTCACACAGACTGGCAGTAAGATTTCTATAAGCTCCTCTCATACTTGAGAGTTCGAAAAAATATTGCACTGGAATCATATGAAATACATAAACCTTTAGAAGGCACGTGAAAAGATTATCACCTGTATTCTAATTTGATTATGTTTACTCTGATCAGTAAACACTGAATCCAGGTTCACATTTCCTAGCCTTGCAACTACAACTGGGGAGTAAATTGACTGCTCACTTGGATCTTCATCCTTGGAATCGGAACATGAGAGTCAAAATCTAACATGAAGTAATTATGCACGGCTAGAGTATAACATGTAATTTCAGCATTATCTTTACACTGAACAATAACTCTATTGTGACTCAAAAATGGTATTCAAAAGTGGTACTCACTGATGTGGCAGTGTGTGTGGTACAATAAATCAGCATTTGAGTCAACCCAATTTTGAAATAAAGAAAATAATTATAATTAAAAATTAAAAATTAAAAATTAAAAATTAAAAATTAAAAATTAAAAATTAAAAATTAAAAATTAAAAATTAAAAATTTAAAATTAAAAATTAAAAATTAAAAATTAAAAATTAAAAATTAAAAAACTATCTTTCTTCTCCGATCAACCCTTACCCCCATCCCTATCCCTTTCCTCTAAGACTTCACTTCCCCTTCATCAACCACTCACAGTGAAAAGTTTCAATTTTGAGTCCTTGGGAGAGAGTAACTTTTAATTTTGGATTTTTTGGGTTGGTAGAGGAGACGGAACACTGTCGCGGGTAGGGTTGCGAGTTAGGTGGGTACCACACTAGCCCAAGCCCTACCCAAGGTAGGCATACGTATGCCCATACCCTAGCCCATGCCCATTCGGGTAGGAAAAATCTTGCCCAAGACCAAAACCATGTAAGTATTTTGAACCCGAGCATGTCTTGGATAGTTCGGGTGATTGGGGCAATCCAATTTGATCGCATTTACCCATTATTATATATTCAGATGCCACTAAATAAATAGAATCAATTGTGCTTGATTAGTGTTCTAAAAGGGAAGTTTCTTAATGTGGTTGGCTAAGTTTTAGAAAGCATATAAAATATAAAATAAGGAGCGACACTTAATAAAATGATATAAAATAAAATAAAAATTTTTATTTCATTTTTTTATTATGATTTTTTATGTGTTTTTGGTAACGAATCTTGGAGGAAAAAATCATAAAAATATAATTGGTTAATCAAACATTTTCAAGTTTAATTTATTTTATTGATCTTGAACATTTTTAGTATATTTCAAGTATTCGGGTAAAAAAATCTTTGGAGAAAATAATCACTAATATAATCTTATGTATTGAATTTTATTTTATTTTATTCAATATCATCTTACCTATTTAAGCTTATTTTGTTTTATTTTTACGAGAAAATAATATTTTTTGGATGAGTATATTATATCAATATTAAATAGCTCATGGGTTTTGGTATCTTTTGGTACCCAAGTATTGCCCAAAACTAAGTCGGTATAAAATATATATACCCAAGTATTGCCCCATTACCCATGAAACTATGTCCAAACCCTTACCCATGTCGGATTTGCCCAATTGGGCTTGGGTATACCTACCCAACTTGCATGCCTAGCCATGGACCATGAGGAAGGAAGATGGGAATGACTGATAGCTAGAGAATTTGCAGAGAAGATGAAACACTTGCTCAAGATGAAACCGCCACAGACGAAGAGGATCCAAAAGCAAAGATCCGAAAGGAAGAGTAGACGAAGCTACTGCAGAAACAGCAAAGAATTTGTGCCAAAGCCACTCAATGGCGAAGTTATGGACGACAAACCGAATGAGATGGAGAATCTTGAAGCGAGGGAGCAATGGTGGTGGAGGTCTGAAATCTGAAACCAAGGGAGAAGAGCTATGGTTTTAGTTTTAGAGACAGAAAGAAGGGAAAGGAGAAGCGGATGCGGAGGTGGTGAGATGCGGAGACTGACTGGTGGAGAAGAGCGAGGGGGCTAGGGTGTTGGTGGCCAATGCAGAGGAAGAAAGTGGGTTAAAGGACAAGGTGGATTGGGTTTGTGAAGATGAGGAAGAAGAGGATGAGGTTATGAAGGAGGGAAAGTGAATCATGTCCTGATATTTTTGTTTCCCTTCCTTCCTCTTCTCTGATTTGGAGGTTTTGGTTGGGTTTGATGCGGGCAATGGCGGTGGACCGGTGGTGGTGGAGGAAGGAGAAAAGTGAGAGAGATAAGAAAAGAAAAGAAAAAAAATTTAAGGCCCTTTTGTAACTCAAATGCTGACTCAATGTGCCACACACTCCAGTCAGTGAATACCGGTTTTGAGTATCAATTTTGAGTCAGTGTAGAAGCACTCTACACTGACTGTTGCTTCCTATTGTTCATTTACTATAAAATTGTGTGTTCTGTGAAACTGTGATTGATAGATGTTTCCATCAATACTCTTTTAGTTAGCCAGCCATTATAAATTCCACATTATCTGTGTGATTTCAACATTATCTCATGTGGAAGCTTCTCTTCTACCAAAACTTCAGTTTAAAGTAATTGGATAGAAAAGACACAATGATTAGGAGCCAAGTAGATCTTGCCCAAATTTTGTGTATCCTATCACCAGCATAGTTCCATCAGTGAGCAATAGTTTCATCATAAGTGCAAACTGCTAAATATTCCGACATCAATGATGTCAAACAGAGAATGACAACATTTTTCTGACGATAGGAGTTCACAGAAATGTAGACTAACCTGCTTTCTATTCTCAAGTAAATGAACTGCAAAGTTTGAAACTCTAAGTTGAATCTTTACACATGGATGAAAGCCTGCAGCATTTTTTAAACGACCAGGAAATTCTGAAATGCGCAAAACCCGTGTAGGACCGTCTGCATATACTTCATACCCTATCTTTAGGGTCTCTAAGTCATGCAATTCATCTTTGGTTCTTCTCTGGTCCTTTTCTACTTTTAGAGGTAAATCCAATGCCAAGCCTCTTTGCTGCCTAACTTTAAAGAAAGGTTTCCATGCACGCATCTTGTCCATGTTAATCTCACGTGAGAGATGCATATCTATATTAGACAACTAAAATAATTAATACGATGATTAACCAGACACATAAAAGACTTCGAAACGTCTATCATATATATATTATTGATGACCAATTGACTATACTTATCAAAACGTGATAAAGTATCATTGTATCATCTATCATGTATCGTAAGATATTGTGCAAATATATAGATATAAAAGCTTCGGGTAAAATTTAAGAATATATAAGACATATTTAAGACCTGTTCAAGGAGGTACCAAAAACACAATTCCATTGATATATGACTCAAGTAACATATACAAGGAGGCTATTGCCTATTGTATCGATGTACTGTCCTTGTATCATGAGACACGAATCCATGGGTCGATAAGATACATATCAAGATCTGTATCGTGTGCATCGTAGATAAGAATAACTATGTTGTTGAGCTACTATTGTAGATTAGTTTGCACAAAGTCAAAATTCTTCTTATCCACTAGTTAGACCTGATGAGCTTTGGCATGCATCTTTGTACTTAAGTCAAATTGATGCCCATTACATTGAAAGTTAATTATAAACTACTGATGAAGGAAACCAATTGCCCATGTTTTTTGTTCTAAAGCTCATCCTAAGAGCATGATACATGACCTGAAAATCCGTGTGTATATGTGCATATATATATACCTTCTTCCTCATTATTTACATGTGAAGATCCAGGAAGAAAAAGGGAGGAGGGAAAAATGATGAATGAAGCTAATATTTAAATGCAGGTTCAGATGCCTATTTTCCATAAAATAAAAAATGAAATGGCAAAACAAACAAGATTTGGGATGTAAGAAATTATGCCCAAAAGGTTCTGCAGTAAGGTTATTACCCAGATAGTTGAGGATATATAAGCACCGGAGTTGGACTTAAAAGCACATACCAGTAATATGAACGACCAATTGATGTGGCAGACTCAAGTCATCCCAGACATAATTGACAGAGTCTCCAGGTCTTAAAATTTCTGAAACTAAGGAATCCTGGAAGAAAATAAAACAAGATTAAAATGTTGCAATCATATTCAGTAAAAAAATGTAGCCAAGATGTTAAGGAGACAACCTTTTGATAGTATGTAATGCATACATTACGCAAGAAATTTTCAATCCGATAAGGTAAAACGATATGCGTAGGTCTCTGGAAATGCAGAACTAGAGTAGAACCTTCTTCTACAATGTGGACCACTGCATACTCTGTGATTTTGTTTTCTTGCCCGGTAACTGGTTGCAATTGATGCCCAAGAAGATCTACTGACCTCCTAAACTTCAAGTAAAAACGTCCTAGTGAAGCAATACATACTGGCCCTGACCAATTCCATCCAATGTCATCCAGGCGAAATTGAATATATGTTGAACATTCATCATTAACAATTCTGTGTTTCCTGAGCAAAGAGTCAACGAAGCTAAACTCTCTTCTCTTGTTCGCCACAGTCTTTGTGCGCAAAGCTATTTTCTGTTTACTTCCAATAGGAGTTATGCCATCCATATCATTCTGCTCAAGTAGAGCCAAATGCATATAAGATGATAACATTCAGATGCACCACATATGAGGAAAGGAATGTGCATGAATTATCAACAAATGAAGTGATCTAACTCAAGATACAAAAGCATACCTCCAAATAACACTGACGGACAAAAGCAATCTGCTGTGTCTCATTTGAAATGACGTATCGTGGGGCCAACAATATTGCTTGAGATGGCACTGCCATTTTACCCTGACATGGTTTTAGTGAAACACCCAACCTCTCCAGATGTTTGACTCCAGCTCCTTCGTTGATTTCAAGACATAACTCTGTAAATCCTGACAAGGCATCCAGGTCTAGCAGTGACACAGATGCATTTTCTTCCAACAGTTTAAGGCTTACCTTGTTTGATCTGGTAAAATTATTCAAATAGAATTAAAATCAGCGACACTATATTGTATTGAGATATTTGAATATACATAGCCCATACCTCTAAAAGGACCTATGACACTTTCTTTTTTTGTTTTGTTTTTTTTTTTTTTTTTTTTTCTGATCAGCAAAACAGAAAGGTATCGCATTAGCAAGTGAAATAAAGAGAAGACTCAGTGGAAAAAGAACACCGGATACTCTCCACAAAGGTATACATCTTATCTATGTATTCAATACTATAGTATCCCATCTAACCAATGTGGACATAGAACTGAACATTCTAATATCTAACATCTAACCCTTGTTAAACATGTACACCTGCTATTTCTAGCACAACCCAAGTTGAAACATGCACGCTCCATCTACAACATGATGTACAATGAAATTCCCAAACAATCTTAAATATTTACCAATATCCCTTTAAATTAGAAAAACATCACCTACAAGTTTCTTCCCCTTATATATCAGAAAAAACTTTACATAAAAACTGCCTAGCCAATATGGACTACCTAACCCATGCAGACCGTGTATTAGTATTACTGAACAATCATAAATTCTTACTTCAAGAACCATGATCTGGTTGACTTTGGTGGCAAATATGAACCAAGCTCAGGAGAAATGCTTGAACCTGATTTTTCTGCTTCTGTCCTGCAGAGTATTTAAGTGTTCAACTTAGTCAAGTCAGATACGTAGTTATGAACCAGACTACAATTTTAGCGTTCAACTGAGTCAAGTCAGATGCGCAGTTATGCACTAGACGATGAAGATGAATTTAGCTACCTTGAAAGCGGCTTCTGATTGGATGCAAAGCAAAAGAGGGCGAGATCAGTCTCATTTTGCAATACATATGAGGTAAATATGCTAGCCTGCATGTCAGCACGCTTTACTGAGTCAATAATCTACTATGACATAGGTATCTAAAATTAGCAAAGTACCAAGAATTTTTAGCAGATGTGAGCATGTCTCTGGCTGCATTTCTTATTGAACAATATAAGAACCCTGTGGTATGAAAAATGGTATGAATACAAGTAACTTTACCTCCAGAATACCCCTATCCCCACATGACAATCTCAAGGAGGAATAGAACTTCCCACCACCAAAATCCAAGTCTATGTCCAAATAATGAGCATCCTGTTTCTTTTTCTGCAGCTTCTTTATCCAGTCAGCACTATTCACAGGTTTGCACCTTGATCCAAATGCATTCAATGTAACTGTGAAGTATATCATGGAAGGATTTGCATACAAATAAGCACTTGATCCGCATGAAATGATCGCCTGCTTTCCAAAGTTATTACAGCTGTCATTGGCAGTCGGATCTGCAAGCAAGGTGAATGTTTACAAACAAAAATATTATCAAGCAACTCAAAGTCCAATTATAGTCCTTGTTATCACCTGGATAAGTTTCACTTAGAAGCACATGAATTTCTGATTGCAAATGATTGGAGACCTGAACAGTAGGAAAGAGAAAGATTTCCTTCTGCTCTTGTAATGCAACTGGAGCTCTTCTAATTTCTGATGTATCTCTGAAATTGTCAGGCTGCATAACAGGTACATCTCTTCCAATGGTCTGAATCAGGAAATGTAGATCAGTAGTGCGTGCAGCTTCAACATTGACAGAACAGTGTACCGTGCTAAAGGAGCATTTTTTCGATTCAATGCCTAAAGCTTTCCTGAACCTATAACCTAATTTGTCAAATATCCCAGAAATACGAACAGCCTTTCCACCTTTAAGATCTTCCGACCACTCTGCGGAAATTGATTTTCCAAGAACTTCAGGATATTCAGTTACTTCAGGTCTAAAAGAAAATAAAAAATTTCCTGCAATACAAAAGCAGATCATAAAGGAGTCATTAGAGAACAATATGACGACATGAACAAGTAATGAAATCATTTCCAGAATGTGTTAAAAAAAAAAAAAAAAAAACAAAACAAAACAAAAAAAAGCACGACTTATCAGCTTGATGAATTAAATTACAACCTATATAGCAACCAGACAAACGTGTAAATTGTGGAAAGTAAAGGAGACAGGTTTTGCGTGATTCACTACCAGTTTGCAAAACACTACTAAACTGTGCCTAGTCCACAAGGGAGTAGCAAACATCCATTAGGAATTGAATATCATGCAATATGAATTTCTTACTTTAATAACAACCATTATAAATTGACACCAAGAAAGCACAAAAACAGTTGAACTATGCTGTGGAAATCATTTCAGGTCCAAGGTCTGGTGTCACAAGAACAGGGAGGGAACTAACGAGGCTGAATACATGATCTACAAAGCAAGGATTGTGATTTCGTTTTTCGAGTTAATTTCGGTCTCCTGATTTTAAGGGTGTAAAGAAAAAATGTAAAATTTTCGAGCATGCGTGAAATATATAATAAATTTCGAGAATATATTAAATATGCGAAAAAATAATATGCAAGTAAATAAATGTATTAAACACATTAAATAAAATCAAAATACATATAATTAGAAAATCAATGGGTAGATAAAAATTTCAATATATAAGTAGAAGTGATAATTAGGAAATTAGGGGTTGGTTTCAAAAATCAATAGATAATTACAATAAATGATAATTAGAAAAAAAAAAACTCAAAATTTACGAAATTTTCCGAAATTTTTCGAAAAAATGTAGTTGGTTTTTGTATTTTTACCGGAAAACAAAATTTTTAAAAAAAATCTCAAAATTTACAAAAAACCCTTGAAAAAATGTAACTTTTTCTTTCGCCCTTTACTTTTCGTAATTTCAAAAAACAAAATTTTCGGCGAAATTTCATATAATTTTGCGAAAAATTTTCCAATAAGTGCAGAATATTCGCTAAAATAATAATTGTGTCATAGTATGAATTCCTGTAAAATATCCAGAGAAATAAGTCCTAGTGCCCTCAAAGGAATTTTCATCGAGAATATTTAAAATGATATTTCATGAAATAAAGGTCTTTTGTGCGTTGTTTCTTCTTCGAATAACTGAAGCTTAGGTTTTTTATTCGTCGCTTGAATTGTTGACCATTTTCAATGCAATTTGAGACTGCTTCAAACTTTATTAAAAAAAAATTATCATTTAGTAACCGCAAAATTTGGCGGTTACACAAAATATGAAAGAATAACGAAGTTTTGATTCCAAACAATCAACCTGCAGGATTAGTGAGAATGAGGGCCACTTTTAAAACAATAGAGATACAGTTGATCATTACTTAAATTTGAAACTGTTAATATCCGTATATCCCAATCTAAACAGTATATCCCATTAACATCAATATATCACAATTTGAACCATAGAAAATATATAAAAGTATAATAAAAATAATGAATAATAAAAAAATAAAAAAAATTGAACCTTTCCAAGAAAAATTATAGTATGCAGAATTGTTGATGCTTACAGAGTGAATATTAAGATTTTTAATGTATCCATATCAAGCGAAAAGGGATCTGTACTCTTTTATGTTGTCGTTGTGTCTGATAGATCTAAATGGCCTAGTAAACAACTCTTTAGTCTCCCAAAAGAATATAACTTCGCTAATTTCTTGAAACAGAGTAGAAATTCAGTACAAATAGAGTAAACCGCCTCAAGTGATTGAACACATCTTGAGCTGTGAAACGGTCAAATAAGTTTCAAAGGATCAGAATGTAATCCTGAATCTTGAAAACATAAAATCTAAGGAAACTATGTTACCATGTGTTCATACTTTATAGGTACGAATGTACACAAAACAGCTCCAAATTTGAATGAGTCCTAGACAGATAATAAGATTATGTCATTACTATGATTACAAGAAACTGTATCAGAAGTTCAAAACAAGTCAATTGTGCTGTATCAAATTAAAGTCACATGTCAAAACTCGCATTTGACACAGTTAATCAATGGATCATGTCGCATTGTCCACTTTGGCCAACCCAAACCAGCTAATTAGTAAGTCATGTCATGCCAGTAATTGTGTTGGGGTCACAATTGCGACCCCTATAACAAGGACTAAAATATCAAAGTTCCAACATTATCTTAAAAGCATTCAGTTGTTATTCAAAAAGTAGTAATTATTTGTACCAAAAAATTTAACCAACATAGTCAATTTCAAAGAATGACAAAGCTAATCAGTTTACTTTTTAACATGAAACCTTTATAAAAAAAAAGCACGACAGATATAATGCTTACCAAGACTTAGGGACATCAACGTTTTCTTTGGTCCCCCAGATAAATTTAGAGCATCTACGGCTGCCTTAGAATCATCATACGTATCCCCAGTTCTCAGGGTGAGAGAAGCTGATTCAGCTTCGTTTTGTTGAGATCGGCGAAAGCGTAGTGCCATGGAGAATCCAGTTTCATTGTGTATCCGCAGTAAAGGAGAAACTACAATGGATAGACCATCCTACATACAATCCAATAACAATTATGATACTGTGGAACATCACAAACATATTTACGAGAGAGACAATTCCGGAAGATACCTCAGCTTTTTTTGATACATCGACCACAACAAATGGTCCAGGGTAAGTTCTTGAATCTGATCAAAGATGATAGAATCAGGGCAACAACGACAATCTGGATAACTAGGAACATAATAAAATAACAAATAAATTTCTAAAACCATTTAGATGAACTAGCAAAATTTTCTCAGTTTGTTCATCAGTCAAAGCACATGTATATAGAAGCTTTCATTACTAGATGCTGCATGTTTACTGCATTTAGAACAAAATGGAAATTGTCATACAATGAAAGTAAATAAAATAACTCTGTAATGGACACGCAAACTATGTAGAAACAAATACGCCGATAAAAAGGAGACAGTGCATACTGTTCAGAATTCAATTTTGGAGACACAATTAATTGATAAGCATATAAGTAACTGAGAACAAGTGAAAAGCATAAAAGCCAACAAAAATTTTTTTGGAGATTATATCTTAGCAACAGTGAAATGAAATTATTTGGGCAATTTGAAGGAAGAAACTCCGTCCCTATATTACATTTGGAACATTCTCATCCCAGTGGAGAAGATACAGCAACTTAGGTTCTGAAAAGTGGTGGATAGAATCAATATACTTTCCAGCTATACCAGAAAAAGTGGAATTGGACCCTGAGCATGGATAAACTACATAAGTCCTGTTTACACTCTAACATTCTTCACAAACAATTTACCCTTTCCACTAGTACTTTCTAAATGGAAAAATACCTCAATAATTCTTTCAGTAGAACATTAAGTCAAATTTCTAACCTAATTAGGCACACAAAGGCCAGGATGGATTATAAGATTTAAAAGTTTACAATTTCAAATATGCAACTTAACCAACACTCAAGTTTTGTTGTCAATTAGTATCAAATCTCCATCAGATTCTAAGTCTTTACAACTGTATTTGGTTAAGTTATGCAATCAGAGCCAAAAAGGCATCTTAAAACTGAATAGGGATTGCATCACAGTAGATGCATGAGTGCACCTGGTGATCGTTCAGGTAAAGACAACTAGAGGCCCTGATGCTGAAAGCATGACAGTATAAGATATTAAGATCTTAAATATGCATGTTCGCTAACCCCTGAGGATTATGCGCAATGGTTCTTAAAATCCATAGTTTGTTTCTTTCTTATTCATTTACCAGTTACAGCTTTGATTGGCAAAAAACATATACATGGAATTGACTTGGCTGGCCTATAGGTTTCATCTAGAATGTTTAAGGAAGTAAGATCCTTGAGGCTGAGTTACTTCACATGGATTTTGCTCATAGCACGATCCAGTAACCTGACCTATTAC
This sequence comes from Berberis vulgaris, assembly GCA_963556465.1. Lineage (NCBI taxonomy): Eukaryota > Viridiplantae > Streptophyta > Magnoliopsida > Ranunculales > Berberidaceae > Berberis > Berberis vulgaris. The sequence continues at coordinate 882,556 of OY747124.1, read as the reverse complement.
ACACTAACAGGAGTTCGGCACTGATTCGCTGTTGCTTTTATTTTTTGGAAGCCTTAAGGAGTGGAATAATATGCACTCTGCTACGAATTGACATTGGTCCAGGCTAGCCTGCAGTGATGTAGGAGCCAAAATGAAACGACACCATATCATGGTCAAATACCTCTTGAATTGACAATCACTTACACATCATCCCACACCCAAGAGCTACTTAAATGTTTACAAATTATACCTTCTAATGATATGAAGCGCGTTCTCCATGCAAGTAATCGGGCATTCAGTAGAGAAACATTAATTGGAGAAGTGATAAAAGTCCCAGGTGCGGCAAGCTGAACTGACACAAATGAAGAATTTTCTGGAAGCCGGTTTGCTAATGCGCCATGCCTCACAAAAACACAACAACAAAAATAAGTGTGGCTCTTGTGAAACTGGAAGAAATCATAGTATTTAGAAATATTATCAAGTTTTGAAGCTGCACAAAAAAAGCACTTGCACTTATTGAGAAGACACTAGAAAACATTTAAGATAAATCTAATCAAGTGAAAATAACAGATTAAATAATAAATAATTGAATAAAAAAATAGGCACAGGAATGTTTAACAACACACCGTCACCGTGAAAGACATACCTTAAGAGAATTGAAGATACTTGCTTTCCACCAATGATTGCATCTTGGCTATCATAAAAATGGCAAGCAAGGCTTAAGGTTGTCTTGTTTTCCACCTGCACAAAGACACCATTAACCATATGTCTGAAGAAAACCAGTTTTAAGATGTGTCGAAACATTTAGCAATGGATACGGGTCAAACTAAACTTAAGGATTTTGACCCAAAAAAGTAGAAAAGTGAAGATGGATGGAGAGAGAAAAAGTATGAAGAATAGATATGCTTCACAAGTTTCCAACTTTTTTTTTCATTTGTTAGTTTCTTACAGAAAATATAGAACAGTAAAATAAAAGGTGAACATGTGAAACATATGGTACATGAAAATACCACTGTTTAATTACTTGAAATGAAACATTTAAACAGTAAATTAATTAAAAAGAAAACAATAGTTAAGTCAGGTGCAACTTTCATGTAATAACAATGAACCCAAAATGTATTGTACTAACAATTTTTCTATAGTGGTAATGGCCACAGAATGCAAGACACCAAAATTAAACATAGTAATACATAAATTAAGAAATACAAGAGAGAAAATTGAGTTAATGGCCAAAAATATAAATTTTATCCAACAAATGTATTCCCAACTAGGTAGGTTTACCCAATGAACAATCCAAAGCTTCATATGACAATTTTCAAGCAAACCAAATGAGTAATTATTTGGAGCCTTGGCTGAGAACGCAACATCTTAATATTTTAGTATCAATCTTAAGTCACAAAACACAGTTAGCAAATGAATCTTGTGTTTTTCATCGTGTTTAATCAATTTGGCCTAGTGTGCATAGGAATACAACATTCTTGCAGGCCCTAAAAATATCAAACCATTCCCATGTGAAGGTTTCTTCAACATTGGAGCATTTGATGAGAAAGTATAATGTATTGAGCAATATGAGTGAACTAGCTTGATTAATAGTAGCATAATGACGATACAGAACCTTGCAACAATTAGTGAGAATCAATGAGCTCTTCACAGCGTAAGGACCAGCCAAGTCCAGATTTCCAATAATAAAAAGAAGTATATCCAATGATAACTCAGTCAAAGATACATCCACCTGCCAAAAACACCCCCAATAAACTGTGAGAAAACCATATACCTAATGCCACTTTTGGGCAAACATAACAAATTCTTAAAATGGATTAACCACAGTTGAGCTGGGGTATCAGTGATTGGAAATGGTCCAATGCTTGTGGAGTTCAAGTGGTGGTTGTAACGATATGGGGTTAATGATGGTGGATATTAAAAAATTAAAATGGTGAATTGGCTCTTGCAAAGTAATTCTGTAAACATTTTCCCGCATTAGAATGCTTAGCTTTATTCAAGAAAACACAGAGGTTGGTAAATGCAATAACCGAATTTCGCAAAATGATAGCAAGCGCAAGTTGTGGGCCAACCCGCAAACAAATGTTCTATGAAAAGTTCTAGCGGAAACAACACAACAAACTCATAAAATCTAGGGTTCTCAATTCATCTTCTTCAAATCTCTCAAATCTTACAAGTCTTAATCTCCAAGTAATTGAACATCAATCAAACACAGAGGTCCTAACCTTATTTATACACTAATGGCATTCCAAGAAAAGAAATGAGTGAGAATAACTTAAAATAATAAAGCTTGACACATTATGCACATGGATGCACAATTAAGGTGGCGTGTCTATTGTGGCCTGATTCACATCACAACTCCAAAAAAATTCAGGTATGAGACTTGCTTCTGAGACATTTGCATCAAGAACACACAGTATTGACATGCACATAAACATGTAACACTATCTTATATGTGAGGATGAAATAGATTTCAATGCATAAGCTAAACCAGTGGAATAGATAACAATACAGCTGCCTTAATCAGAGAATAAATTGGGAACATCTAAATTGAGAATAAGGAATGTGAAGTACTTCAAGTATTTTGATGTTGCTCACGGAGACAATCACATATAAATGTGCTTGAAATAGACAAACTTATTAATAATCAAATGATATTTTAGATATCAAACTTCTGACCTGTTTAGTTCTATAATATAAATGGGTGGGTGCTCTTTTGGCCATGAGTTCTGCTCTTTGGGGCCCAAACCTCGAATGGTAGAAAACACACATTTCAACAGGGTGAAGGAGCTCTCTCCTGCAACAAACAAAAGAGAAAGAACAGAACACATTTAGTTATTTATGGAACAGATCATAAAAAGGGATTTCTGCATGATAGAAAGAAGAGGGAATTATTCATTTGGAAGCTCTTTGGAATAAATGTTTATATGTTAGTTTTCAGTTTATATCAACTAACACAGACAAAGAAAGAAGTGAAAAGGGAGAGAGGGAGACAGATAATGGCATAAGCTTGTATTTTCATGATTAAATGCTCACCACAAATTTCCTTGAGCATCAAAGTAAGAGATCACAGAAGTAAATGTACTTATAAGTCTGGCTTTGGAAGATAGAACTTGTACAATAAATTGAACATCATTGACACAAGCCTGAAGGAGTGGAAACTTGTCATTTGCATCTGGAAGTTCATGAACAATTGTCACAGCAACCTTGTCAATAGTAATATTTACACATGGAAAATTGTTGTCTTCGTCTTCAGAAGCAAGTCCATCCAAATGGGTATCCAGCCTCAAAACATCACGTGCTAGAGAGAAATCACTGAACACTTTCACCTTAAATGGATTTCCGGGCTTCTTGACAAACTCGGGAATCCCATCAATGAAAGCAACAGCACAACTGCATTTCTTGTTCACAAGGTAAAAAGTCCTTTTGGAAGTGTGGTTGTAAGACTCTAAGTCCCCATCAGCCTCGTAATTTTCACACTTATATTCAAGTGTTCTCCAAAGAGACCCACCAGTATCATCAATTCCAGAGATGTCAACAACACCTGATCCAGAACGGTAATTCAACCGCAATGGTTCTGCTGAGCTGCTTTTAGCATGTAATGATATCAAGGTGAAACACAAAGCAGGTGATCCCCACTCTTTTGTATTACAATACTTCACCTAAACATAAGATGATTTTACGAAAGAAAGACATAAGGGCAATGCACTACATATAAAAGAAAGAAAGATGTCCATAGGTCGTCCTATATGCATGTACATCTAATTGAAGCTACATCGGTCATGTCATATGCATATGAATTCAAAAACATCATACCTGTGAAGCACACCAGAAGATGGGAGAAGGAGCAACAAGGACTATTTTTCAAATATAAATAGGAGCATGATGTTCAGACTATCAAAAAAATTATAAGCTTGACAGGCCACAGAAAGTGAAAAGACAATGGAAGTGCCAGTGTATGCACCTAGCAATTGCCAATAGCATCTAGTTTTAGTTTGCACATCAATGATCACATTTAATGAGAATTAAGGGACTTGTTCTAGTCTTGGAAACTTGCTGGGTCACAAAATTTAATATTTCGTTTGAAGTTTTCATGAACTTTCAGCTAACTATGCGCCATGATCAGAAACTGACTTCTAATACTAAGCTTCAGTTTTGATATGGTAGTATTTCATGAACTCTACCTTGTTCTAACCTTTGAAACAACTAGAATGTTTCATATGCTGATCACATCATGGAAATTTTACATATAATCTCATCACATTGGAACTTCCATGAATGCATCACATTCCATTGCAGGGTAACAATAAGTTACTTGCTCCCTACAAGCTAGGTTGAACTAAGCACCAACTCATACTACCTAAGAAGAATAGCTGACTAAAACATCAAACAATATATACTCGCATACCCTGAAAAGAGCCCTGTCTCTGACAAGAGAATAGTGGATTGCTCCCATCACTTGGTACTTATTTTCTAAACCTTGAACCGCAAGATACATATGCTGGTGAATATCTTGAATAGCAACAACAGCTCCTGCTCAAATAATCAAATGAGATTCAGCTTAAAAACACAGCTTTTCAAAAACATGCATTTCACACCAAAAAAAAAATTTTATTTATAATGACAAATAAATAAATAAAATAATCATGTAGATGGTTACCATCAGGAATAAGATCTTCTAAAATGTTATCCCCTTCTTCATTTCTTGACAAGTTTTGTTGCTTTGATTCACCAGTTGCCCTACCACTCAAGTCACCAGATAAAGGTGCCACAAGAGAAAGGAACATCTGAGGCAATACAGTAAAGTGGGCAGCTTCAGATAATTGCAAACAACAAAGGAAAAAAAACTACAAACTGGATGTATTTTAGTGACTCAATAACTATGAAACTCATTAGTATTTCATACTCATCGAATGAAATTAGGGTTTCAAGGAATAAGAAGCTAGAATTGTCTAGACGCAACTCCAAGGACTTTGGTTTCTGCTATAAGAATACATTTTGGGGGCTTCACCTCCAAAAGGGAACACACCAGCTTAAAAGGCATGTTTAGATTCTCACGACAATTGGAGTTTGTAACCAATTTGGGAAAAAAGCAGCTAAGAATTTGTGCCCAAAAGCACAAAACAACCATAACTCCAGCACTTTGCTGGAGTTGAGCCCAAATGTACCCTTAAGCATAGTTGAACATCTTCAATAAACACCATGAAACACCAAAGAGTGAATCCTATCAGAAGGCCTACAATAATAATGAAATTAAAAATCATAACCAACCTGTATTTCAGATAAAGAGATTGTCAACTCGAACCCAGAAACAGAACCATGGCCAACCCAATTATTATCCAACCACACTCCATCCCTGGCTGAAGGCTTTTCAACTAGAAACGAAGCAGCAAGATGTTTTAAGATATAACTTCCATTACTGAAATGAGAATGCTCGTGTACTTCATTTTCCACTATATACTTTTGCTGGGGAACCGGAGAACTCGAAGAGGAGCACCCATCACAGGAAACTGGAGATACACTACCTAAGCGTTCAAATGCAAGTGTAGGATCTCGAAATACAGAGCGATATGCTGACTCTTTGGCTACAGCTGAAGAAAAATTGAGGATTTGAATGTCCTTTGTACCCTCTGGAGAACTGGCATGAAGGTGCTGGGAGAGGATCATCAAGCGATGTAGATCAAATAGAAACTTTCTATTTAAATTTGTCAGCTCAATGTTCAAATGGAGGTCGGCTTCTAGCACAATTTCCCACACTCCACCTGTGATACAATCATACAATCATGACGTGTTACCGAGACTATTGGAAGCACCACTCACCCAAAGACTAAAGAATTTACATACCAGATTCATCTGCAACAACAAGAACAAGAGAAAACTGAGACAATTTCAAGATAAGAGCCTTTAATGGAGGCAATCTTGATCTGGGGGATGGAATCCGAGTCTCCACCACTGATAATGAAGACGATGATCCGCACACATACTCCTTGCCAGGTTCAGTACCTGGTCCAGCCATTTCTCTGCTAGATTGAAGTTCTTCAGACTGTCTTCCAGATGAAATGGGTTCCCGCGATGGCAAGACAGAGGCAATATTTGTGATGCATAAAATATGCGCACAAAAACAACGAAAAAACATAGCAAGTGCTGCAGTTTCCAAGAAAATAATACCGCCCTGTGGAGTAACATCACGTGTCATTCCTTCAAGACTAGTCTTTGAACAGATATTGGTAAAACCACATACTATTACCCCATTTCATCATAAAACAAAAGAATAAGAACAGATAATTAAACGAATAAAGATAAATTTTTCATGCATTTAGGAAATAGTGCTAGGTGGAGGAAACATGAAATAAAAAGCACAGTTGATATTTGTCATGAAAACTAAAAGAAATAAGTTTCAATTGGCACCTGTATTGTACATGAGATTGTATCAAGTTCCCCGCCAATTGAAAGTGAACATGAGATTTCTTTTTGCTCATTTGATCCAATCAGAACTTCTTTCAAGGAGTGTGTTGCCATAAAGACCTCGCCCAGGATAATGTTCACAAAAAATTGATAACTCGGTGACGCTGGAAGATGTGAAGTTACAGACTGACTATGTCCCATGTTCTTATGAGAGTCGCAAGAATGGACATCAGACCCTTGACCAAGAATATTCAAAGGAGGAGCACCCATTGAATTAGATTGCTCACTAACAGAAGTGGGACCATCAACTGCATCATTGATTCTCCCAAGAGATGAAGTGTCTTTGCAGGATATGGTACATAAACTAAAAGCGAAATCAGAGAGGGAAAATTCATACAAGCAATTAGGAGACTGAAGAAGTAGATTAAGCTCATACTCATCAATGCATTCCCCAATCTGACTTTGACATCTGAATACCACAGACTTGATTTCTGATAAACTAATCAATGTCTCAACATGCCCATCTTCACAGAAAATTTGAGCACTTAGTCTGTGAATAGTGACCACAATGCCTTCTTCAGGAACATCAATTGCAGTTAGTTTTTCATTACTAGAGACACCACTGAATTTCTTACAATCCTTCATGACGTGGCTTTCCCTAGATTTGTGCATTATGATATCCAGTGAACTCAACTCAAAAGAGGCGTCAATTACAAACTGTGTGTCCTCAAGAATCAAGTTTGCCCCCTTTCCAGATCCTTGTGCGAATCCATCAGGATCCTGTTTGCTATATTGTTCCTTTTTCAGAATAAAACACAAGCCATTTGCAGTGTCCAAACTTGTGGAAGCAAAATATATTACTGCAGAAGATATATATTCAACGACCTGGGAAAAGTTTTAGCACATGTCAGAAGGTTAGGAAAGGGTTGAAGCTACTCATATAATGGAGAAAGCTGGTCCTTTTTCTAAATTAGTGAACATGCTGCAGATGTCGAGCATTTCAAATACCTAACATGAAATAGATGCAGCAATATGGAACTCCATCCTCCACACACAAAAATTATGTCAACAGGCTAGCTTCCAAATAAAGCAGATTTTGATGAAATCTAAGAGGTCAATTGAGATATGTTAATGGGGTAGCTGATGCATACATGTGAACGTGTTGCACAGGTCAAAGCCAAAACCATTAATGCTTGCATAATTTAAATTGCTTATCTGTTTTCTTTTGAGAGCAGAACTATCAAATTATCTCCTTCCACAAAGTAGGATAGTTATTTCGAAAGTTCACCACAGATCAAGGCATAATTTTTTTAGTTACATGCTTTTGCGGAATTAATATGATTCTTCTAGAAGACAACTTTTGGTTTGTGTTTAAAACGTACAATTTTAACGTGGTTCGATTTCCCAGTTTACATACAAAGAATCAACAAAGACAACACTAATATGGATTTGGAGAACTCAAATGCCACAGTAGAATCATCATCTCCATCAACAAATCCAAAATATGTGACTCTGGCTTCTGCAACATCTCAAAAGAGATTATGTAGAAACAAGCATCACCCAAGTAATACATTTTGAGATTAGTTGTTATGTTATTGTAGTGTATGTGTCCTACTTTTTGAGATTTGTCGTATCAATGTTGTGTTTATGTTCATGCTTCCTAGCTATCAAGTAATACATTTTTTATGATATATAAAAGAGGCCGCATTGTTGGAGTTCACATCGGGGCCCCAAAATCTCAGAACAAACCTTGGTGAAGCCCATTCTTTCAATACCAAAATCCAAATACGACTATACATCAAAGTCAAGCTTGTGTTTGGTAACAATCGAGGGTTTCCCTCTCTTCTTCTAGAATCAACAAGCTCATTAGCACTTAAAGGATTGTTGTCACTGACTCCCAATAACCAAAGTACATTATAAGGGGTGAATGAGCCCATGCTTCACAAACTTCAATATAGATGCAAAAAATTTTGAAATAATTTTGTAGACACCATATAAGAAACTAAGGACTTAACACCATAAGATTTGGTGATCAGGAAGATAATTTTTTTGTTTAGTCTCCTCAAGGAAATAATTAAGGTTAAAATCCCTAATTACATTCATAAAATCTCCCGTAATGGATCTCCAATTCTCGTTGACAACAAGGTTTAATTTAAAAAATCTTAATCAAGAATTGTGGCGTGGCCATTTCACGAGGCATGAGGCGTAAGTGAGGCGCTCAATCATTGAAGGATTTAATAACAATATTTGGATCAATTGATATTGATTTAATCAATTTTTGAAACACCTATGAGATGTAAGCCTCGATTCGTTAACCATAAACCTCACATTGAGGGGCGAAACCTCATAACGTTTTTTTAAACCATGGTTGAGAAACATAATGATATCAAATTTTATAAATATTAAATAAAATGAAAGTATACTTTTTGCTCCTAGGCTACTGAACTTTGTGACTTGTGAAACAAAAGATAATTAATAGTAAATAAAATAATAATAGTAGTAGTAATAATAATGAGAAGTAATACTGTAATAATGATAATAATAATAAAAATAATATTAATAATACCAAGAAATATATAAACATTGGTTCGTGCAAAAAGTGAGGCATTGGATTTTAACTGAATCATGGTTGAGCTAAATTCCAAAAAAAAAAAAAAAAAAATCATCAGTAAAGCAAATTCACTACTAAAAAAAGTACAAGAGGGAGGCTAAGGTAGGTAGCCTACAAATCAGATACGAAAAACAGAAAAATCGCCCAGAACAGCAAATATTATTAGCCTTCCAGTGGCCCATGAAATCATCAAAGTGTAAGCTACCACAAGTATCAATGTCAAAAGTTCACAAATTCATAACCAAAACATGAGTTACATAACATAAGCGTAAGTGTCTAAATAACATGATATATGCATTAATATGTCAAAAAACGGGTAACTTCATAAATTCCTAGAACAAAAAAACATAACAAAAGCATACCATAACATGGTGCATGGATAATAACTAAGTCATGTGCTACAAGTCTTAAGCCTCGTATCAGCTCAAAATGTAGGATGTATCAAGAGGTGAGACTTGAGCCTCATATACTACAAGGCTTAAGCCTTGATTCGAGCTTGTAATCGTAATCTCAAGAGATTTTCAAAACAAAGCCTATGCTAAGGGTTATAGCCAATATACATGGATACATCAAAGACATACAAAGATCCATACACCGTTTAATATAAGTTCTTCAATTTGATAATGTCTGGGGAATATATTAAGACACGTTTCCAAACAGGATATTGAAAACTAAACATCTAGCTTCAGAATCCGTACAAAAAAAACTCAAATTTTAAAGGAGAACTCTTAAACTTCCACACTTACCACAAGATTTTGATATTTTGACAACCTTTTAGTTTAAAATGAACCATTTTAGTGAAGAAGGGTTATGGCATCTCAGCATCAAAAGAAAGCAAGAACGGCACAGCGTAGTTTTATCAAAGTATGATGTGAATCCAACCTGGGAGCAGAGAGTTTCAAATCAATTCCAAAAGGAAATAATAACAATGCACCACCTGAAAGAAAACCAACAGCTCATCTGTGTATGTAAAGAAAGTGATCCCTGTAGCCATCACACACAAAGACGTTGAAAAAGCAGTAGCACTTGTCGTAAGTGAATATACGTACTCCCTGCAAAAGATCACTGATTGCTTAATGGCAAAGAGAAAGGGGGAGAGATCTGCAACCTTTTTTACGCTCGACTCACATGAATTCACAAAGTTGGGTAGGAGAAAACTAAATGCATAACAAACCATATAAAAAAAGAAAAATAAGTAAATAAATAATGATGACTCATAATTGTCTTGACGAAGCCCAAATGCATGTTATAAAAATCAGCAGAAGACCAACTGTGACTAATTGACTATAGATTCACCTGGCATGTGACACAAAAGATGACTCACCAAGTCACCATATAACTTCAACTTAGCAGACGGTCCATACTTTTGTTGCATGCCATAATTGCAAACTATGTAACAAGGATGCTCTATTCATATGGAAAAAAAAAAAATAGTGTGTCAACACATATCGTGTCAAATATGCATGTCAACACTCATGGATACTCCATACTTGTATCATCAACTTTTTCACATCTTTGAAAAGTTTCAATTCTTTATAAATATTACAACCATACTATGTCTAGTTAGTAGCACATGTGTAGCAATATGGACTGATAACTTATCGTTGAAAATGAAAATAATACTAAAATGTATGTGTGTGTCCCCAGCATATCCTATATTTTTTATTTTTTTTGCTGATGTGTCCAACGCCAAGCATCTGCGACGGATACTTGCGTCGAATACTGATACATGTGTCCGTCTCATTGTTACATACATTTTCTTTTCCTTTTTTTAGTTCAAACACACTATAATATATTGATGAAAAAGATGATTATAAAGTGAGTAAGCTGCTCACAGAACAAGAACAAAAAAGTTAAACAAGAAAGAACTAGGCATTAAACATTGACCCAATTATCCCAACTAAACATAAAGTATGGCTCTGTCAGTTATGCCCCACTGCCACACATCTTCCTTGATGGTTATTAGACATTCCTAAGGACTCAGCAACTTCCCATCAAAACACATTTTGTTGCTTTCCTTCCAAAAAATATTTTGTTGCTTTCCTTCCATTGAGCCTGAGTGACAAAGTGAACTCCCATTTTCCAAATCCATTTCCCCAAATTGGAGAGGTTGGAGTTGTTACATAGATCGCAAGTAATTCAATTATATGCACCTCACTAGAAACTAGTAGAAAAACATCTTTGTCCTGGAAATGAAATATTTTATCTAAAGAAAAGCACGCAAAATGGAGATTACTAAGGAATCAACATTTCCTTGAAAGTTCATAGTGGAAGTATGAATTCCCTTTCAGGGACGACCTCCAAAGAATATTATTGGTAGCCTCTGTTTAACTTCTAACTGGAACATCTAACTAGGAGTATTGTTCAACTCAAGTAGATCGGATGCTAACAAAAATATGTTAAGGATCATGGTCTACAATGCAGATGTAAAAGTTTCTATCATCTACCTTGTACACATTGGGAACTGTTTCGAGCTGCTTCAGTCCGCATATCCAAATACTGGTTAATGGTGTCATAGTAATTGCAAAAAAAAAAACAGGTAAACCTCCAAATTATGATCTTTCTTTCGGATAATATAAATGGTTTACACCTCAAGACAAGGCTATGAAATATAGTGTTAAGCCCAAACGCAAACTCAAAGCCGTTGAGGCTTAAGTCCCTATTCCGCACACTAAAGGGGTGTTTGGTTGCATGGAATCTTACTCCATGAAAATCCATGAGGGAGCCCCTATATTTAAGACTACTTTGAGGTAGCACTCATTATCCACTATTAGATCATGTGATCACTGATCAATGATGGAAATGAAAATCTCGTGAACATAGGAATCACAATCTTTGCTCCTCCCAAAGCATGTGATTCTCATGATAATGGGACTTTCATTCCCACCATTGATCACAAAATCTAATGGTGAGGAAACCACAAATTAGCTTAGATATAGGTGACTCCCTCATGAACTCTCATGGAATAGAGTAAGTCTAGCCAGCCTTGTTTGCTGGTCTCTTTTGAGCATTTTCTTGATTTTTTTTACACTTTTACCCTTTCTCTTTAAAACACAACCACAAACACCACTTATAGAAGGGGTAGAATTGTAAAAAAAACCAATAAAAGGCCCAAAAGAAGCCAGCAAACAAACCCTGAGATCAATTATAGATACCTATTTTGCTTTTGTCTTTTTCTTTTTATCTTCCATTTTTCTCCATCAAAAATAACAATTTTCCATTCTTTGTAATAGTAAGAACATACCAAATAAAGGGACCGTATATTACCACACCAGCCTTTCTATCATGTCACGGACATAAATAATTATTAGTTGATTTTTATCAAAAACACCACCACAAAGTCAAACTTTGTCAAACATTGGTTAGGTTTTCTTTTATTTATTTTAAAAAAAATTATATTCAACCCTAATACAAGTTCAAAAAAGCATGTGTACAAACAAGAAAACAAAACAAATCATGTCCCAATTACTATTAACCACATTAACCTAATTAATCCATCTTCCCCAACCCATCCGAAGCATTGTTACCAACATCACATGCCTCCACTTATCTCTCCCTCCACAATTGATCAATTTTTCTCTTTTTCTCATACTTCCATCAATTTTAGATGTAATATATTATTGGCAAGGACCCGAGAGTATCAGGAATGGGCTTTGATGATGATGATGATGTTGGCAAGGGATGAATTTGGTCTATCTCCACAAACAAACCAATTCTATCTCCACAAACAAACCAACTAATGTGAATCTATGGAAGTAATGTGGTTAACTGGGTTGCGTTTACTTGGGTCATATGAGGTGATGTTTATTTGATTTTCATTACGAACTTGGTTATTAATTTGTGATCCAAACTTGAAGCTTTGCTACTTCATAGTATGTTCAAATGACTTCACACTATCAATAAAAAATCTTAAATGACTTAAGTTTAGTTATTCGAGGAAAGGCGACATTACTAATGTGTAATTCAGCATATAAACTGGTGCTTAGGTGGGTTGGGAAAGATGGCTTAACCAGGTAATGTGGTTAATTATGATTGGGGATCTGACATGTGTTGTTTTGATTGTTTGTACATGCTTAAATAAAAGGAAGAAAACCTAACTAATATTTAATGAAGTTTGACTTTGTGGTGGTGTTTATGATAAACATTAATAAGTAATTATTTACGTGGATGGCATGATAAAAAGGTTGGTGGTAATATACCGTCCCTAAATAAATCTAATCAAAACAATTGAAATTCACTTTTTAGGCGGAAAATTTGATATTGAGCTCTCAAACATAAATTTCCAACTTGGGATATTTTATGATTGTTTGCTGATTTTATCTTTGACTTGGATAATGAATAGATACCGCGGCAATGCTCAAGCGGAACACAGCCAAAAGAAATTTTTCTGATGATGAATGGTGACTCCAACTTGAGAACACAGATTACTAAATCCAAACAAACATCTTTTGAACACAGTGCATGGGAAACTATGCGAGACAATTTCTAAAACAGGAAGAATAGAAACTACATCGATAAATAATTAGAAAACATAAACGAGTGGTTCTATCATTTTCTGAGTTTCAGTGCCATGTTTCAAAGTACTTGAGAGTGCTCCATATGGGCTATTTTACTTCAAACTATAGTGCCCGCAAAGTTCAAAGTACAGTGATCAAAAGACTAAAACCAGGTTCAATACCTTTCTCGTTACTCGATATCTGTGTACCTAAATTTTGCTTACTTAGATTAAAATAACCCTGACACTAGAGAGCCTTTAAAAAAATTAAAATAAATAAATAAATATTATTACTATAAAAAAATTTAAAAACCCATGTATAGATGACAAACACAGTCATGTCACGAAAATATGCATCATTCAGTCACATCAACAGATGATGAAGAATAACAGAACTAATCCTGCACAGGCAAAAGTAACAAAGATTCAAAAGTGGAAGAGGTAGGAATTGCCACCTGCAAAATGACGATCGCATGCTTATTGTCTTCAATCTAATGACTTGGTACTGCCGATCTTCTACTGAGTCATCCCAGTAAACAGTTGAGCCTTTAATCCATAGACAAGAATTAAGTGTCATCTGCCCCGGACAAATATACTTTTTATTGTAATCCACTTGCAGAATGCTTGGCAATCGAGGTCTCTTTGGTGTGATGTTCTTTGTTTTTGATTCAGCTTCTCCTGGCTCTGCAGTAAATGCTGCCAAGCTAGCTTTTGAAGTTGGCCAAACAATAAGTTCGATATTCTCCAAGCCAAGTACAATACAGTTGTCACCACTGCCTTGAGAAAAATTTTGACTCACATCACGCCCCTTTGCACCAAATAAGCCCAGTTCTTGCATTGACATTCGAATTTTAGCACCAGCAATGACCACTCCAAGTTCTATTTTCTTTTCCGGTATCACCCCAAGCATGGCCATCTTAATACGAGAAGCATACAAGTTCTGGAAGTCTCCCCTTTTGACTTCTATAGGCTCCCCAATGCTGCTTGGAGATTGTGAAAGGACCCTACTCCCAGAACTAGTAACCGCATGTAGTGCATGTTGCATCTGCCTAAGCAACAAAGACACAGAAATTATAGATGAATACTCCAAATCAAAGTTTAATCTTCCCATGCACAAAATACATTTCCAAATCCCACAGTCTAGCTTGTGGAAGCAAGGAACGATAAGAGAGTTTTTTATCTCACAGAGAAGGAATGGATTGTGCAAATCTTGGATATTACTTCTTTGAACTGTATTTTGAACTTTTTTCCAGTTTGACCATAACTTTTCTAGATAACTTTCCATATGCAAGAAACTATCATTTTCAGTGGCATTAACAGCATCGGCAACAATTCTCTCTCGGTGGAGGGACATCAAAGCGGGCTCGCTCCACACAACTGCCTTCACATCACTACCCTGCTTGAAAGAATGCTTTGTCTCTTTTCTCAAACTTCTCCCCTTAAGTAGGAGTAGCGTAGCATGTGAGCTATTCACTTTGAGATCTCCACAGGACAAAAATAAAGATTGTTCAATGTTGCTGGTGTTGTAGATCAATAAGAAAGTATCAACTGCTACACAAAATGAAAGTAAAGTCAACTTAGACGTGTCAATAGGACACTCTGGATCTCCAACACTGGGACTGGGAATGGCATTTATTGGAGAAACAGTGATCGATATTTTGTTAATATTGAAGCCATACTGTGAACTGAAATCTTGAGAAGGAACTCCCGAGGTTTCGTCGACTTTTGAATCTCTATCCAAGATACCCAAGGAGCCTATAACTGATTGGAATATGATGCATATGATTCGTACCAGAGAAGAGAAAATTGAGAACAACTTGCGCAATAATTTTCTATAAACCCCTAACTGTTTATCTGAATTATTTTCAATGTGTTCAACATACGCTGCTGCTCTGTAACGTCCTATTCGTCGAGCCCGTGCCAGAGCCTCTACAGGCAGATCCTTCTCAATTTCAGAGATAGCTTTCCATCGGTGTTTAACATCGGTTGAAAAATTCTCGTTCAATAACATCTCATTGGAAGATTTTTCCAAAATTGTCTCCGAAGGATAACCAACCAATAGAAGCAACGATTCATAAGCATGGACATAATGCAGCCACAGCGTGACAACATCAACTAACTTGTGCAAGCATAACCTTGGATTCGAAGTCATACAATCAAGTTTTCTTGCAGCAATCTTCCATAATTCCCTCCCATTTCGAATGTGCTTCACTTTTTGAGAGGATAACATACTGAAAGCAGTGAGAACAGGAAGATCAACCGGAGAAATTGTAAAATCTAATTGCGGAGCGCGAACATCAAGGTCCAGAATTTGAAGATCCTTTAATTTCAGGCAAGAGAAGAGGTCACAATGGGATAGAAGGAAGTTGACATGTTCCTCCCTCTTCAGTCCAATCTCAAACTGACTAGCATTAAGAGCCAAAGAACATGAATTTTGGGGCATGAAAATACATCCAAAAAGTCCTTTCAGCAAACAAGTACGTGAAATATGCGCAGCTTTCACAGTGAATTCATTTATCTTCAACATAGAAGAAAGGGAATTGTCCATGGTAGGTAATTGCACTTTGAAATGAACATCACTTATTAATAATTCACTGTGTCCGAGGATAAAATTCCACAATGATAATGTGAGCCAATTTTTCCCCAATGTGACTATGGAGATCCGCTCAATGACATCGTGTAAAACAGTACCCTGAAATTCACAAGAGTGGCATTCAGGATAGTTAGCTGATATAACAACCAAGACTGTGTGAGTATATGAGTTAATGTGTATAATAGGAGTAAGACTAGGGTGCCTGGTACCTGGTACTATGCCTGTTACACTTGTCTCGATGCAAAATCAACGGTGCTGGCACCCACCAGGCATAGTACTAGGCAGGGTACCAGGCATCCTAGATTTTCCCGTATAATAGATCTACCAAGATAAAGAGATGATATAGTCTCAAAATTTTGGACCTCTCAAGTCATGAATTACCAGATTCAAGACTAGTCCGGATGAGTTTGCAATAAACATCAACAAATAAAGTAAACTCCAAGTCACACAAAAGCGAAGGAGAAAGTAAAGTAAGATTTCAATCAATGACTGATTAAGCCTCTCTAAAAACCAGACGACGGTCTTCAAGTTTTTTTATGCACATCAAATGAGGTTTATTCATATTTTCTTTATAACAGGCACCCCAACTATGTGTGCAAGCTAAAGAAAGCATTGTATATAGTCTCAAGCAAGCACCAGGGGCATGATAAGGGCTTACACTTCTTGTCTATCAAAGTTTTGTTCAAAAACCTCGAACGAGAACTTGTATAGACTAACTTTCTTTCTATTATTCGCCATAACCCCATTTAGGAATGAATTGTGAACAGAATGACTGATTATTACACCAAGCCTAGTTAGGTTTAGGAGATCGCATTTTTATTTTTATTTTTGTCGACAGCCGCAAATAAGAACTTTGGCAGACTGATCAAGCTGAAAATGTGAGCTCCCCCTACTAGCAAGGTTCATTACCTACATCAGTCGTGTTATTCGCTTGTATAACTAGTTGCATGTTTTATGTTATTTGACTGCAAAAAGAATGTATTAAGCAAAAACATTGCCATAATTTGAAACTAGGAAGGTTGTTACATGGCAACTAATCAATACAAAGGTCATTTTGTTCGTTTATCAATTAGAATTAACATATTTAACCACAAAATTTTGGTGGTTGTGTTATCTTGAATCAAAATTATATTCCAACCTAGTCACATTTAATGCCAAGCAAAATAAACGGTTAAATTCCTAATCTAATCCATTCTATGACTCCCAAATCATCGAAATGCAAGTACCTCTGGATCGATGGCAGCAAGAATTTCCTTCCTCTCCCTATCAGTTCGATCAGTTGCATACGAACGTCTTTCACCAGCGGATTCCCTTCAAAACATCAAGCTCAATCATTAACCAAGAATCGAATCGAATTTCGAGAAACGAAACTTTGATCATCAACAACAATAGGAACGTACCTAAATGCCATTGTGACATCAAGACCGTCGACATGGATGCTAAGCGCAGGAGCAGACCACGAAGTACATCGAATGCTAATGCCCCGAACCCGAAATTCTTTGAAACACAAGGCGCCTGAACCGCCAATCTGGCGGTTGAGAGCTGATACATCGAAAAGAAGGTCCTTTGCGGTTCCATTTGCGCGGAGAAACCCTAGTTTGAGTTCCAGGTCTGGCTCCGATTGCAACCATGGTTGTAACAGAGCAACCAATCTCGATCGAACGGAGAACATTCGAGAAGACGTTTGTGTTGTGCGAGGGTTCTTCAAAGTCAATCAATCCTTCGCCATTAAAGATGGAAAAAAAAAAAAAAAAAAACGTTCCCGCGAAGTTCTGTATATCTAAACTCACCAGTCACCAGTGAAGCCAGCGAGCAAGGAAGATAAGTTATTGTAGGAAACTGCTAAATAACACCACCAGTTCTCCCGTTGGACACCACCCTTAAGGTTAGGAAAAAGAAAAAAAAACCATAAAAAAAAAAAAAAAAAAAAACCAACTCCTCGTCTCTTCTTTCTCTCTACCTCTCTCCCTCCTGTCATCAAGAACCATCACCACCGCATCATCACCCCGCCACCATCAACTGAACCACCACACTATCGATCGGCCTCCTCAATCTCCTCTCTTCTCATTTTTCCCTTTTTTCTTTTCTCCATCTCTTCTCCGTCAAGAACCATCACCAGCCCATCAACTTTCTACACCACTTCCTCATCTCTCCCTCTCTTTCTTATGCATTTTTTGTTCTTCTCCTTTCTTATTCTTCTTCTTCTCTTATTTTTTTCACAATACAAGCACAAATTGAAATTTTATAAATACAAGCAAAATTTTACAATACAAAACACACAAAAATAAAACATTAACGCACCATCACGATCATATGAAGACGATGATGATTCACTGTCCTCTACCTCATCTGATAGATTTCCACTCTCATCTCATTATTCGAGATCTTCAATCTCATCTCATTATTCGTCAGAGGATTCTTTTTTTAACATTAACATTTTTATATTCATCTTATATTTTTTCTCTTGAATTGTTTATGAATACTAGTAGGCTACTCCCCTTTTATAATGTTCATCTTAAATGACAACTTACATGAATTGATTATGAATTTGTCTTCCCAATCAATTCTATTTGTCTTCTCAAGCAATTTTATTTGTCTTTCCAATGAATTCTATACGTCTTTTCAAACAAATTTATTTGTCTTTTCAAACAAATTTATTTGTGATTATGCAACCATGGTAGTTTTTCCAAGTATGTTTGAATGTCACAGACAAAAAAAAAGTGAAAAAAAAAATTCGGGATACTCAAAACGCAACGGCAAAACCAAGCCCAATAATGACAATCGCGGCATATGGACAGAGGCATGTGATCTTACAAATCGCAAAATTTCAGCAATTGTATGAAACAAAGTCAGATTTTTGCGCAAAACGCAGTGGCTCAGGCGAGGATAAGACACATTATCGGCGGAGCCTCTGCGTTTAGACATAAACCAAACTCTTTTTTTGTCCTAAACGCAGCGACTTGTGCAAGATGTGTTCATATCCTCGCAGTTACTGCTGTGTTTGGACAGAAAACAAAGTCTGTCCATTTTTTAGATTTTTTGTATTTGAATATTTTTTGGATTTTTTTTAGGTCTTATAGTTGGGGTGTTCAAAAGTGAGGTTTAGAAATAAATCAAATATGTCAAATACTGTATCAAACTAATAGGAATTGAAAAATGAAAAAAATAATTCAAATACAAAAAAAAATAAAAAAATAGACAGAGTCTGTTTTCTGTCCAAATGCAATGGACAACGCGAGGAAATGAACAAAGCTGGCACGATCAGCTGCGTTTTGGGCAAAAACAGAGTCTGATTTCTATTCAAACGTAGCGGTAGCTTCGAAATCTATTACTATACTCGCGGTGCCCGCTGCGTTTGGACAGAAAACAGGTTTTTTTCATTTATTATTATTTTTTGTATCTAAATATTTTTTTTTTCAATTTCTATAGGTTCATACAGTATTGACATATTTGATTTATTGCTAAACCCTACTTTTGAATGGACCAACTTGAGATAGTCTAAATTAGGATTTAGTAATAAATAAAAAATGTAAATATTGTAGCAAACTCATAAGAATTGAAAAAATCAAAAAATAAAAATAAACAGTTTGTTTTATGTCCAAACACAATGGTAGCGGCAAGGATATGTATATTAGTCGTAGTAGCCGCTGCGTTTGGACAAAAACCAGACTATGTCTTTTGCCAAAATGGCAAAAACATAATGGATCGTGCGATTGTTTTCCTTGGGCTCGCTTGTTCCGCTGCATTTGTGTCACGCCCCGATTTTGGAGAAAACGAAAATCCTTATATCCGCGTAGGATTAGGATAATACATTTTCTTAAAACTCGGGACGTGAAAATTTAACAATAGAAACATTAAACAAAATTAACATAGACAAAAATGCTAACCAGGTTAACTCTTTAGAGATTATGTCCCACAAGTAAACCTCCCATAACGCCACAATAACTTTCTAATCTGAGAAAAACTAAATGGCTATGTTCCAATAATAACGTACCCAATAAGCAAAAATTTACATGGGTCGGCGAGGTAGCAGGTGTGAGTAATCTCAATTTTCTTGTAAATAAAATAATTACATGTTTTAACATGAAATGTTCCAACACAATAAATAACACATCACTAACTGGTAGTTCCTTCATGAGGTAAACATGTCATAATACAAAGTTTTATCATATGTTTAAAATATTTATTTATTTTACCAACACTTACAAAGTAAAGGTCGGACGTGGTAAGTCAGACAAAAGAAAAATGTTAGTAGACTTACCATCTTGCACAGAACGTTTAGAAATAAATGAATAAAATTTATAATTTATAATTTATCGGTCATCATCAATACAATTATTTTCAAATAAATACAGATCATACTCATAATCACCATTATTTAAATTTCAACCAAATACATTTTACCTTAAGGAAGAGATGTAGTTTTCATTCTAAGGTCGAATAAGCATTTAGTTTCTTCCATTAAAGCAATCATGCACATACACAAATATCTCGATTCTTTTCCACAATCGCACTACCCTCCTTGTGCCGAACACACCTCACCCAAGTGTGCCTCCCTTGCTTTCGAAACCACTCGGAGCGTAGATGTTCTAAGTGGGGTGCCACATCAAAGAACATGTAATCTCACCCGAAATTCAATCCATGACAAATATTTTCTAAATACTACACGTATTACCAAACTCACATGGAACGGCGTACTGATATGCATGCAAGTCTGCACACCCAAAAATATATCACACATATACAAGCAAGTTTGCATGCAAAAAATAAATTTTTTTTCGCATTTTTTTTTCAGAGTTGTGGAAAAGAGCATTAAAATCGGTTAATTCTAAAAACTCTTTTATGGTGACACTTTGTCAACCATAAACACATCGGCCACAAATATTCACCATTTCTTTTGAGGAAGCAAATTACATTTTCAGAAGTAAATTTTATATAACACAGCATGGATCACACTTATTCATTATAAGGATTAACATGTCAATTTGCATAACCATAAAATTTAATTAAGTTTATAGTATAATCTCATACTAAACACGCATTTCAAGTTATAACGCAAAAATGCAAATACGAATTTACAAAATAATACTAATACTCAAGTCATCCAAAAATCTCTTCTTACTATAATATTTAAGAATAACCAAAAACACCTAAATTACTAAAAGAGAGAAAAATGAGAAACTCGCTTAACCTCTCACTTGGTCATAAGAGTTTTAAATAGAGGTACACAATAACAAGTAACATGCATGATGGTTACACAAAAAGACATGATTTATTCTAACAAACCAAAACCCCATCAAAATAAAATTAACCATTTCAACTGACCATGATCTCTCAAACTCTCATTCAACTCATCTAATTCCTACGAAAATACAATAAAAATTTCATATTTCAGATTTATATCCGTATTAAACTCTAACCTTAATCAATTGATTCATCTAAAAAAAATGAAGAAGACTCACATTTATATATCCAAAATACATAATAAAAAAATCAAATAATAATCAATATCAAAGATTGAATAATTCGATAGAGTTTAACTCACTATTTTTTCGAAATTCACAAAATTGAAACAAACTTTTTATCTTTGCCTCATTTTATTCTACGTAGGTTTTATTTTTATTTTTATTTTTTTCTGTGTGTATCCAAATAGAAGATGTAGCTAGGGTTTTCTGTAAAAGGGTTTTCAATTAGAGGTTTACTAGCTTTAGCTAAACACACACACTACTCATCTTTTACCCACCACCAATCTAAACCTAGGATTCAAAATTCATATCATAAAGTACTTACATATTTGTAAATACTACCAATTAATAAATATTACCAATAAATAAAAATTATTAATGATTAAAATTGTAACATTATATTGGCAAGTGATTTGGTGGGTATTACAATATACACATCTTAAAAGAATCTCGTCCCGAGATTTGGAAGGTAAGAGAGTCATGCGAATATTAAAAATGACATGGCAAACGAAATAAGATTTTAAAATATATTTTCAGATGAAAAATTACTCGGATTTTATACTCATATAAAAATTTCAAATCAAACAAAGCAATACACCATACATGCATACACACGAGGCCACTACATGCATATACATATATTATTTTAACAAGAAATTAAAATTAATAAATTGGAATACTATGTACAAAAATATTATTAAGGTCAATGAAAAGTATGAGTGTTACAATTAGGGGTGGGCATTTCAGATCGAACCGACAATCGGACCGATCGGGTCAATTTGGATCGGGTTTTTATTTATTATTAAATTTTCGGTTTTAAAATCTGGCCCTGCCCGATATTTTTGGTCCTGACCTCGGTTTGAATAAATAGAACCCTGAAAAAAAATTAAATGCAGACTCTGTACTAATACACTTACTCTCTCAAGTCGTATTTTAGCTGCATTTAACTCTCTCAAGTCAACCCCCTTGTCCTGTCACTCTCTGTGTACTTAGCAATATCAATTCGAGTACCTAGAGTTATCACCAAAGCTAAAGTAAAAACGCCACATTTTTATCTCCTATTCTGCAGCTCTCTCTTATCCTTTTTTATTCTCTGTGTGTAAAAGTGAAGAATGTGTGTAGAAGTTAACGATCTCTCTCTTTCTCAACCCCCCTTTATTATGTTTTCTCTTCTTCAATCAATTATCTCAGTGTGTGTTGTTATTTTTTATTTTTTTTTATCGATAGGTCATATCTAAATATCAAAATGAGAAGCAATAAACACATGAAATATTTTCAGCAAGACTCGGGCCAGTACCCCCATCACTGCAATTCTCAAGTTCTAATCACATGATCTAACCTATGCTGCAACTAATGGCTTAGAAGCGGCCGACAGCCTGAACCTTTTCTTTGCTAAGCTCTCACTCCTACGTTCTCGCTGCTCCTTCAATCTGGTGACCAAGAGTTTCTGGTAGTCGGCTGCCTCAGACTTGTCATTTGCAATCCTCTTATTCTTCTCTGCAATTCTTGCACACTTCCTCTGAAAAGTCAATGTGTTGTTAGTTGTTCTCTTTTTGGGTCTCTTTGGGGTTTTGGGACTCTTTTTGTTAGTTTAGTGCGCTTTGGACCGAGATCAGCCGTTTGATTTTTAATTTTCGGGGCGGTTACCCGGACCTACCCAGCCCTAGTTACAATATATACACCTCAAAAGAATTTCGTCTCGAGATTCGGTAGAGATTAGAGAATGGTAAGTAGGTAATTAATTCTACAATAAACAAACTACCTTTCGAATGAAACAACACTAGAGTCCAAATAATAAACCATTCAAAAAATAAATTTTCTACTAACTCTCCATAAGAAACAAAGCACACATCACATAGACAAACAAATAGTTCATGCCTATGCCCATAACTTCATAAAGACAATTACATAAAATGTATATTATAAATATTCAGTAAGTATAAAAATTACGGGGTGCTACAATATATACAACTCAAAAGGAATCTCGTCCCGAGATTCGCTGAAAGGGCTAACTAAACTTTTTGGACACAAAACCACTAAATGAAAATCTAAACGTAATAATGTCACCGACTACTGACATTAAAAATAATGTATGATTAGCCCCGTACACACAAGTCAAAGGAATCTCATCACTAGATTCACGAAGAAAATGAAACAATACTAAAAGTTCAAGGTTCACCCTTGTCACTTTATCTCTAGACATTTACACTACTACTCTCCCATATCCACATTCTGATGATCGCCTAGACTCTACCTCAGCCCAGGCTAACCAAATGCTCTGATACCAAACTGTCACGCTCCGATTTTTTAAAAAACGAAAATTCTTATATCTACGTAGGATTAGGATGATCCGCTTTCCCAAAACTCGGGACGTGAAAATTTAACATTAGAAACATTAAACAAAATTAAGATAGAAAAAAATTCTAACCAGGTTAACTCTTTAGAGATTTTGCCCCACAAGTAAACCTCCCATAATGTCGCCTCAATAACTTTCTAATTCTGAGAAAAACTAAATAGCTACGCTCCAATAAAAACGTACCCAAGAAGAAAAAATTTACTTGGGTCGGCGAGGTAGCTGGTGTGAGTAATTTCAATTTCCTTATAAATAAAATAAATTACATGTTTTAACATGAAATGTTTCAACACAATAGATAACACATCACTAACTGGTAGTTCCTCCATGAGGCAAACATGTCATACTACAAAGTTCTATCAAATGCTTAAAATATATATTTATTTTACCAACACTTACAAAGTGAAGGTCGGACGTGGTAAGTCTGACAAAAAAAATGTTAGTAGACTTACCATCTGCACAGAATGTTTAGAAATAAATGAATAAAATTTATAATTTATCGGTCATCATAAATACAATTATTTTCAAATAAATACAGATCATACTCATAATCACCATTATTTAAATTTCAACATAATACATTTTACCTTAAGGAAGAGATGTAGTTTTCATTCTAAGGTCGAATAAGCATTTAGTTTCTTCCATTAAGGCAATCATGCACATACACAAAAATTTCGGTTCTTTTCCACAATCGCACTACCCTCGTTGTGCCGAACACACCTCACCCAAGTGTGTTTCCCTTGCTTTCGAAACCACTCAGAGGGTACATGTTTCAAGTGGGGTGTCACATCGAGGAACATGTCATCTCACCCGAAGTTCGATCCATTGCAAGCATTTCCTAAATACAAAACGTACTACCAAACTTACATGGAACGGCGTACCGATATGCAAGCAAGTCAGCACACTCAAAATTATGTCACACATATACAAGCAAGTCTGTGTACAAAAAATAAATTTTTTTTCACATTTTTTCCAGAGCTGTGGAAAAGAGCATAAAAAATCAATTAATCCTCAAAACTCTTTTACGGTGACACTTTGTCAGCCATAAACACATCGACCACAAATATTCACAATTTCTTTTGGGGAAGCAAATAACATTTTCAGAAGTAAATTTTATATATAACACAGCAAGGATCACACTTTTTCATTATAAGGATTAGCACGTCAATTTGTATAACCATAAAATTCAAGTTTACAGTATAATCTCATACTAAACACACATTTCAAGTTATAACGCAAAAATGCAAATACGAATTTACAAAATAATACTAATACCCAAGTCATCCAAAAATCTCTTCTTACTATAATATTTAAGAATAACCAAAAACACCTAAATTTCTAAATGAGGGAAAAATGAGAAACTCGTTTAACCTTTCACTTGGTCATAATAGTTTTAAACAGAGATACACAATAACAAGTAACAATGCATGATAGTTACACAAAAATACATGATTTATTCTAACAAACCAAAACCACGTCAAAATAAAATTAACCATTTCAACTGACCATGATCTCTCAAACTCTACTTCATCCCAAATATCATTTTTTTACAAATTTATTTGGTATAAATAAATCCATATCAAATATAAAAATTATTTCAAACAAAAATATATGAAAAGAGAATGGAGGAAAAACTCACTAACTTTTACTACTAAATTTTTTTTTTTTATACAAGGGTTTCTAAAATTTTGTCAGTGACATTTTTCTCTACCTCGAGGGATATTAACCGTTTGATGGATTCCAAACCAACGATATATTTTTCATACTTGTGTTATTAATCTTCAGATTTAATTTGAAAGGATTCTACTACTATAAGGTCTCAATCCACTGCAAACACCAAGACTGCGTAGAGCTGTTTTTATTACGGGAATTAAATAAAACCTAGTTTTAGGTTTTCTCCTTCAACTCATCTAATTCTTACGAAAATACAATAAAATTTTCATATTTCAGATTTATATGTGTATTAAATTGTAACTTTAATCAATTGATTAATCTAAAAAAAAAAAAAAAACTAAAAGAGAACCAAAAAGACTCACCTTTATATATCCAAAATACTAACAACATACATAATAAAAACAAATCAAATAATAATCAATATCAAAGATTGAATAATTCGATAGAGTTTAACTCACTATTTTTTCGAAATTCACAAAATTGAAGCAAACTTTTTTCTTCGCCTCCTTTTATTCTACGTAGGTTTTTTATTTTATTTATTTATTTATTTATTTTTTCTGTGTGTGTATCCATAGAGAAGGGGTGGATAGTGTTTTTTTTAAAGGGTTTTCAATTAGGGATTTACTAGTTTTAGCTAAACACGCCCACCACTCCTCTTTTACCCACCACCAATCTAAACCTAGGTCCCAAAATTCATATCTTAAAGTACTTACATATTTGTAAATACTACCAATTAATAAATATTACAAATAAATAAATATTATTAATGATTAAAATTGTAACATTATATTGTCAAGTGATTTGGCGGGTATTACAATTTGGTTATTTATAGGCATTTTGGACAATTTCGCATGTGTCGCTGCGTTGTTCTTTATCTCGTTCGCATTAGCCGCTGCAAATATATGTGTATGGCTCGCACGTGCCGCAGTGTTTGGGTACAAACTCTTATTACTCAGTTATGTTTCAAGGCACTTACAATAGGTTTTTTTGAAATCATCGATAAGTCTTAGACAGGGAGACCCCCTCTCATATTTTTATTCATTCTGGCAGCTGAAGTATTGAACAGGAATTAAAATACAAAATTTTATTTTTTGAATTTGATGGGAAAAATTAAAATATTTTGCGAAACGAATATGCAAATGGAAGTGTTTTTTGTGTGTTTTTGTTGTGTTTTTATATACTATGCATGCAATTATTATAAGTAATGAAAATACAATTGCAAATGCAAATGATCACAAAATTTCTAACTGCATTATATAACAAACATCCTAAAATTCTTATATATACAAACTAAACATATGGGCATCTCGGATCAACAAAATCAACATTTACAACTGGCCTACAAGATCAACATATAGGCATCTCGTCCTCCTCAACATTTACACTCGGAAATATTGTCTTATGTTTTTTTTGCGTATTATTTACAAACGAGGCAATAATTGTGTTATCGTGGCACTATTAATATGAGAAATTCGAGTGCACCTCGCATACTTTTTACAAATTGAGGCAGTAACTTTGTTCTTGTTGCACCATCGACAAATATTTTTGCCCTCGAGGATGTTTTGGTGAGTGTGGGTTCCCCACTCGTAGGAACCGCTGCGAGGGCGAATGAGAAAAAAAATATGGCGAAAAAAAATAAAGAAGCGGATGTGGGATGAGTGATGGCGGTTGCAAGTGGTAGTGGTGAAGCAGAGGAGGAGGAAGAGAGGTGGTGAGGTTGTGGTGGTAAAGGAATGAGGATGAGAGATGGTGGTGGTGGTGAAGGGGAGGAGGATGAGAGATGGCAGTGGCACGGTGGTGGGTGAAGGGGAGGAGGACGAGAGGTGGTTGGGTGAAAGGGAAAAGGAGGACGATAGGTGGTTGGGTGAAGGGGAAGATGAGGAGGATGAGGCGGTGGTGGTGGTGGTGGTGGTGAAGGGGAAGATGAGAAAAGGTGGCGGTGGTGAAGAAGAGGAGGAAAGGTGGCAGTGGTGAGATGGTGATGGTGAAGGAGGAGGAAAGGTGGCGAGGTAGGGGTGAAGGGGAGGTGGAAGAGAGGTAGCGAGGTGATGGGGTGAAGGGGAAAAAAGGAGTATGAGAAGGAGGTAGTTGTGGAGAAGAAATTGTTGAAGGAAAATATGATGATTAGGGGTTTTTTTTTTTTCTTTATATAGTGGTAGTGTCCTTCAGTAAATCAAAAAAATAAATTGTGGGGGGTGGTGGTGTCCGTCAGTATAAATGGTGGTGTTATTTAGCAAATGTCTTATTTTAAGACATGCATTAACTAGGCCAGGGTATGGGCTGAGGCCCATGGATACCCCAATCCGGCCCACTACCAACCTAATATATATTTACTTTTATAGGGAGAATTGAAGTTCTTTCCTGAAATGCCCCCTACTACTTCTTTATTTATGTGTGTCCGTCCATTTTTCTCTTTTTCAAAAATGCCCTCATGCATCTTACAAAATTCCCATCATATCCCTGTCATCTCCCTCATTCTCTCTGATCCATCTTCCTTCCTCCCTCTTTATTCCCCTCCCCTCCTCCACCGCCGTTGTCCCCCTTCTTCCTCCTCCCCATGTTTTCCTTTTCTCTATTTAGTAAACACCCAAGCCCCCCATCTTCCTCCCACAATCGGATCGCATCCCTTTCGATCACCCTCTCAATTTCACCCATTGCCGCCAGCAGATCTTAGCCACGTCGATTGACTCATTTTTATTTTTTTTTTCTATTTACGCACATGTAGTGTGCTTCCACCCTAGTATTCATAAACTATCTCAAGTTGTCTAAAGTCTTAACTGAAGAGGCACGATAGATTGACAAGCAGGTGAACCCTAGACTTTGTAAGTTTTGTCTGAGTTTCTAGTTTGAGATGGGCATTAGTTATTTTTTGTTCCCTTGAGTGTGTTTCATTTTTGGGTATTTCATGGAAAAATAATTTTTTTCTAAAAAAAATGAGTTTTCTGGCATTTGATTTTTGTAAGACAAATAAAACTTTTCAGTCGGTGAAATGTTTTTATGCTTAAAGCAAAAAAACTTTGTTTAGAGGAAACAATTTTCGATATTTACACTTACTGACGACTCTCTAATCGATTCAAAACCCTCGAGAGACTCAATGTCTAAACATTCAAATCCTCATTCAACATATTCCTCTATTTTCCTCAACAATTCCTCCACAAAATAGAAATGTTACTTCTAGTGAATTTTTCCTTTGTGCAATCAAACAGTTAAAAAGATTAATTTTTTGCCAAATAATTTTTTTTTCCAAAAATCAAACACACTTTGTAATCTCTAGTTTGAGGTCTATATGTCAATCTGCTTCCCTGACTTTTGTGGACCTGTTATACCAAAATCTATATTGTTTACTGTTGCAGGCTTAACCGACCTAAATAAATAGGCTAATTTGATCCACTTGTAATAACCACAAGTGCACGATGTCTAACTAGCAGACAAAGGCAAGTACGGGTCGATCCCACGAGGAAGGTGGATTAAATTGAATATAATAATTTAATTAAACTAATTTGGAGGAAAATGGGGTTACAGTGTTTTTAAAACTAAACTAAAAATAAATTAAAAATAATAAAATAAAAGAAAAGATGGATTTTGTGGGGTTTGGACTCACCAATGAGTTAGCAAAAATATTTAAATCTAAATTACTGAAATTATAAACGAGAAGCTTTAGGGATGAGGATCCCTTGCTTACACCGAAGATGTGATCATTAAAATCCAATTCCAATCATATTAGGTTTCTGTCAAACATTAACAATTTATCTCAAGCAAATACACTCTTACCAAGCATTAAGTGTCTTTTTAAGGCACTTAATCAAAGTCTAAGCTTAATACTTTTTAGCACATGCTTTGAATATTGATAAAATGTTAATCTAACTACCAAACATATCAATTTTTTAATCGAACATGAAAGGTGAAAACAATTTATCAATTTTCAGAAATAAATTGTTTATCAATTAAGCATTTCAGTCAGTAAAATAAATTAAAATGAATTATGCAACCCTTTTGGTTTGTCGCAAACTCGATGTGGTGGTACTCAGCAGATCAGCAGGTGGTCCGAACACAAATCCCGAGAAAATTTCCAAAATGCTATGTGGCTGCTCAAAGAGAACTCGAGGTGCCAATAACCAATAACCACCATCACCTCTCGCGGTGCCTCGTTTTCCGCCAATAACCACCATCACCTCTCGCGGTGCCTCGTTTTTGCTCCTCGCGAGCTCCTTCGTCCTCCAACCGGCTCCGGAACCTGTAAAAGAGAGAGAGGGATGGAAAAACATAGAGAGATGCAATGAAAACACAAAAAAAATAGAGAGAGGTATGCGAGCACTGCTCCCTGATTCTGCTCCTGTCGCGCCGCTTTTGATGGTGGCCGTGAAAGAGGGAGGAAGGAAGGCGGGCCGAGAGCAGCCCGGCGCTGACTGCTGCTTCCTCTGTTTCATAGTGGCGGTGATGGCGGTTCTGTCTGGGTCTGTCGCGAGGTGGTGCTCGGTGGTTATGGCATTGACAGGGACAGTGGCGGAGTAACAGATGGTGGATGATGGAACAGGGAGAGGGACAGGGAGGTGGTGAGGAACGTGGTTGCTAGCAAGGAACAAAGAGGTGATGGTGGTGGCGGCTCGTGTTGTTGGACGGTGGTGAGGTGACGTGAAATAGGGTTGTCACGCTCCTGTTTCGTGATGGGTAGTGGCGGTGGGAGGTGGTGTTGGTGATGAGAATCACTGTATGAGAAAGAGGTTTTGATATTCTCTAAAGTTTTCTTTTCCCTTATCTTCCTCCCCTTTTCTCACCATTTTTCTCTTGTATTTATAGAGAATGATCAAAATGAATAGAGATGAGATAAATGGATGATTCATGGAGTGAATTAAGGTAAAATCAAGGGATAATTGGGAGAATATTCTTTGGGTTTGCTTGGGCTTGGCATTGGGTTTGGGTTTATGGGTTAGTTTTTGGATTTAAGTTATGGGCTTGGTTTTGGGTTCAAGGGTTTTTTTTTTTTTTTTTTTTTTTTTTTTTCAAAATTGGGATGTTGACCCATTTTATTCATATAAAAATCCACACCTGAAGGCTACATGACTGACCCAATAGGGTTAAACTAAAAAGCCGAAACAAAACCTCACAAAAGATAGGATGCACCAATACAAGCCTAGACAAAATCAGTTTTTGTACCTTTTGTTTTCTGTCCTAGTTCTATTGGATTTTCGGGGACAAATGCTGATATATTTGGTGTGACGCCTCTTATTCATCTTTCCGTCTGACATAGCCCCTAAAGCCAAATCATTGTTCGCTACCTGTGGATCAAGCTCAGATTCTGAGTTGACGTCATCACTATCCTCACTTGAACTTTCGAGTGTACTGAGGTCCAATTCCGGCGGTCGAAGTAGCCTATTTTCTCTGAACAAAGATATAGCCTGATTCAAGTTGTCTCCGACTCTTTTATAATCCGGGGAAGTTTTGATAGCATATTTGTCAAAATGTCTCTTTAACCTAAGCAGATACTGCAAATCATCATCCGAGAATTCCTGCACTTGCTGACCCTGTATAGCATCCCCTAGCTCTGTGCTAGTAGCACCGAAAAATGGGTTGCAGGGCGCTGGCTGAGGCGAAGCCACGACCCCTGTCTTGGTGCAGGGCGCAGGCTGGGGCGAGGCCACTTCCGCTGCCTTGGTGCAGGGCGCTGGCTGAGGCGAGACTCTGTTCTCTGGTGTGGTGCATGGCGCGGCATTGGCGCAGGCCACGTCCACGGCCTTGGTGCAGGGCGCTGGCTTGGGCGAGGCCATGGCCTTTGGCTTGAGGCAGATCGCTGGCTGGGGAGAAATCACGACCCCTCTTGAAGGGTAGAGCACTGGATGCTGCAAGACCGGTTCTGGCTGAATATCAGACCGGCTCAACGCCCCCGCTATGAAGGTTGCATCGCTTGGCCTCCTTGAATCAGCATGCATCACATCGCTGGCCGCGTCTCGCGGCACTGCCACAAGGACCCCCGAGTCGACAGCATCCTCCTGTAGCAACGACTGTGCGTGTGTACCAATAACATTCTCAATCTCCGAAACTGTATACCCTGCCTCCAAGAGGCAATCCTCCGTAGATTCTGGTACAACCGCGACACTGTCATGAGCCATTGTCTTGCCCACTAGCTGCTGATCTTCTTGAGCACCCTCATCTTCATCGATATTCTCTATAAGTGATTCAAATTTGTTGGACAACACCACCGTTTCCGGAGCAATGGCCACTGGCCTCTTATCCCCAATTTCCTCGGTAATCTCCGCACTCTTGTCATTTTTTACACCACTCGTACCCACTTCGTGGATTGGCAATTGTTATTTTTTGGTAACTGGTATGTATAGCTGCTTGACAGTATTGGTTTCGACTGTTGGTTTGACCATCTTCGCTGTTTTACCTATGTCAGAAACACTCCCACCGCCCGTTAGGCCCAACTTTTTTCTACAAAAGTCCTCCTGATGCCCTATCAAGGAGCAAAAATCACAGTATTTGAAGCCCGGGTAATCTATCTTCTGCTAGAAGCCCCTATTATTAGCCCTGTCAATCCAAACTCTAGTTGGTAATTTCTCCGCCAAAGTCATCTCCACGCAAACACGGGCAAAACCCGGGCGCGATAGGCATCGAGTATGATCATCCATCCGCAATAAACCACCAAAAGAATTCACAATTGCTTTTAAAATAGGGGGATGAAATAAATGCAAAGGTAAGTTAGAAAGCTCTACCCACAATGGCACCGATATCGGGTCCTCCTTCAAACTGAAACCATCATGCCAACGGAAGGCTTTGAACCGAACTCTACAAATAAAAAAAGAATATCTCGATAGAACTTTCTTAGCTTTCACCTCGGATTGAAGTCGAACTAACACGTGCCGTTGATTCAGTAAACCAAGCGAAAAATCTCCTAGGATTCCCCAAGTTCTGTGAATCGAATCTCGGATATCGTCCAATGTTGGTCGATAGCTAGAGAACTTCAGAACAATCACATGTTTTTCCATGAACGCTTCGCCACGTACTTCATCTGTGGCCGTAAGTCCAATTGTTGGCGCTCCTTCTTTGCGGAAACGAGTTCCTTCTACCTGATCCTCCGCAACTTCGTCCACCAAGATTTTACCCAAAATCTAGGCGAAAGAGGGTTTACCCGTTCCCCCGTTACCAGGTCCTCCCGCCGTGGAGGGATGGATGGTGGCCGGCGGCGCCGACATCGCATCCAACTAGCCCTGCATCCAGCGTCAACTGGGAGAGAGACCACGACCGAGTTGACGAAACTGAGAGAGACCTCGCCTGAGAACAGATCTGCTCCTCTTGCTCGACAGATCCAGACTGGTTTCGCGATTAGTTCTGGTTATCGGCCAGATCTGAAGCAACAGCTGTCGGAAAACTTGCGCCGCCCTCTTGATTTGGACGTCACCGAGAGATCCCTGGGAGAGAGACCTCGCCTGAGGAGACGAAGAAGTCCCTGGGAGAGACCTCGCCTGCAACTTGCCGAGGATGTTCTGAGATCAAGTACTCTCGTTGTATCTGTTGCGCCGCCCACTCTCGCTGTATCTGTTGCGCCGCCCCGCTCGTTTCACCCACTCTCGTTTCCTATTCGTCCTTCCTTGATTTGGGGGACTTCGGTGATGATTGTGTTTGATTGAACTCTGAACTTGGCAAAAGAAGTTGAGTTTTCTTTCTTAGAAGGCCTCCTCCACCCTCACCCTCCTCCGAATCTGCAATCGCTGCAAATAAAAAAAAATAAAAAAATAAATAAAATAATAAAATAAAAATAAAAATAATAATAATAATAATAAAATTAAAATAAAATAAAAATATTAAAATATTAAAATATTAAAAAATAATAAAATAATAAAATAATAAAAATAATAAAAAATAAAAATAAAAATAAAAATAAAAATAAAAATAAAAATAAAAATAAAAATAAAAATAAAAATAAAAATAAAAATAAAAATAAAAATAAAAATAAAAATAAAAAATAAAATAAAAATAAAAAATAAAAATAAAAAAAATTAAAAAATAAAAATGGTTCAAGGGTTTAGATATGTGACCCTCTACTTTGTACCACCGCTAGAATCGACCAATTATCATTCCTTAAATTGTCGCCTTAATACGATTTCATCGTTCACGCTCAAATTCCTACAAAGACATGAAAACGAAATAATTACTATAAAATATAATAATCGAAACATTTACTTGCATCGTAGCTACCTTGAAAGTAAAATTTGAACCCTATTAGTTTATGCTGATTAGTTTTTAACACACTCTATTAAGCTTGACACACAAATTTTCTACTGAAATAGGTTTGGGTTCAATTAGAGTTTTAGAATAAGAAGATTGCTTCATTCAAAGTTTCAAACCACAACTTATCATCTCATAAAAGGTTGAATCTATAATGTCATGTCTTTGATCAACATACATTTTTTGTTATAAAGTCTCATGATTCTTCACACCAATAATTTCATTGATAGACACCAGCACCCCCTAATTTCTAAAGCATGCCACCACTTACTGAAAGACACCACCTATAAAATATAAAAATAATAACAAATAAACACACACACCACCACCACCACCTCTCTTATCCATCAACCACCACCACCACCCTAATACAATTCAAAATCTAAATTTGTGGAATTGATCATCTAATAACCTCAATTTAAGGTTTTTTTTTAATTTATTTTTTAATTTATTTTTTAATTTAATTGAACACTCAGGCTATTATTTCACTTGTAAAAATGTGGATACATGTCATGCACATTTGGCACCTTCCCATAGGAACACGTTTAAACCGCCTAATATTAGCGACATATTTTATATTAATACTTAAATCTCAAATATGATAAAGAGGCTAGGTCTCATGAATAGTGAAGTTGTAAATATCTTATGATAAAGGAAATAACTAAAATACCATTTGTCAGTTAGAGAATATTTAATGAAATGTAATAATGATGAGTATAAAGGTAATGTCATCAAAGTCATTTAGCTAGGTCATTAGCCGAGCCACTTGAGCCAATAAGGAGTACTGGCGCAATTAAGTACCAAACCGACCAAATTGAATCGATCGATTCGGTTTTAAAAATTATAAATTGAAGTGG
The DNA here is from genome assembly GCA_963556465.1 of Berberis vulgaris. Classification (NCBI taxonomy): domain Eukaryota; kingdom Viridiplantae; phylum Streptophyta; class Magnoliopsida; order Ranunculales; family Berberidaceae; genus Berberis; species Berberis vulgaris. Next base: position 847,901 of record OY747124.1, on the reverse strand, counting down.
TCGGTTCGATTTTCGGTTTCTATGTGATTATAAATTTTCAAAACCGAACTGACCGAAAATATATAATAAATACTATATATTTTATATAAAAAGTAATAAAATATGTTAAAAATAGTCGGTTCGGTTCGGTTTTATTTCGGTTTTGTTAATGGTCGGTTCGGTTTGAAATTTTTTAAATCGATCAAAGTCGGTTTGGTTCACGATTTAATTGAAAAACCGAGTCGTACTTTTTAAATTTTTTTTATTTTATTTTAGTCAAGCAAATTCAAGGCTCTCAAAGACAGAACATGGGTTTCTCATGTTCCCTAAACACCTTCTATATATGGCGTCTATCCCAATAGAAAAATGTAGAACACCTACCTTACAATTTAAAATTGCGAGACTCCAAAACACTTATTTAAGCTCAATATTTTATAATGAAACGTAAAGTTTCTATGTGGTCAACAGGTTAAGCGAACATAAATAAAAATAAAAATAAGAGCCAGAGAATAGAGTCTAGATTAATCTGTACCATGTCATCCATAGGACCATATGTATTATAAATTATAATTAGAAACCAAAACTCTGCATCCTGATCACATTGTTACCACAGATATACACGAAAACGACCATGATTTGGCTGGAAATAGAAAAATACACATATTTGATACAAAGCCATCACCCAATGCCACGTTAATAATAACTGTCAGGTTAAGATGTAACAAGTATTTGTCGATATACTCAAAGGTACTATAATTGCATGGACTAATATGTATTAAGGCAAATATTTATTTTAATTGGGAGTTGAATTGTATGTATTAAGGCAAATATTTATTTTCAATCCATTATTTTATCAAGACTTTATATTTTTATTGGATTTGGATGATATAATGTCATTTTACATGAGTAGATTAATTATTTGATCGTATCTCAATGTATATATTTTTCTTCTCAATAAATAGGAGATCGTGATTATACCCATATATTATACAAGCCAAATGTCACTCAAACAAAAATTTTGATTTCCTTAAAATTTTAAAAATAACCACCTTATCGACAAGTGGTTGTGATGAAGTAACGATCCCAATCAATTATGACAACGATTCTACCACATGGCGAAACGATATACGTCAAAGTCTAACTATCAACCAAGACCTAAACAACCATTGTCACAAACCTTCGTCACGCCTTTGTATACGAACATTGACATTTCTTCGGATTAAATTTGGACATCATTAAGAAGTTCATGATTTCTTCAAAATTAGGAATAAAGTCATGGTTTATTAACACCCAAAATTTTGACCATTTAAGTGACTAAGGGTCTCTTTCAATCAATGAACAAGTCAAAATATTGTTTTTATTTTATTTTTAGGGAATCATGTTTTACAATCACGTTCCGCAACCAAGATGATGTAGTATGATTAGAGGAGATTTTTTTACAACCTCAAATCCACATAAACACTTCGAGAATTTTATCATTCTTACAAGATCACCGCGTCACCTTAATTGCAAAAACGTGATTTCCTAGTATTTTTGTTTTTCTTTTCCACCTTACCCCCAACACAAATCCACTTAATCATCCCAAAAAAATTCCAAACAAGGTTGAAGAAGTTGTGAACACACCTCCTCACAATTCCAACTAAATATAACCAACTCTTCTTTTAAAAATAAATTATTCACCCAATCGTCAATATTTAGATCCCCATTTTCCCACCACACAAACATCTCCAACCTCTCCTTCTTAACCAACCCACCTCTTCTCCCTCCACATGTCATTTTCTCACCTATATACATACATCTTCTCCCTTTTTTTCATCTAGTTCTCTCATCTTTTGCAAATCTTGTTCTTCGTAGTCATATCCATTTAATTTCTCATTTTGTGCTATATAAATCTTGATCATCAAATATGGAAGTTTCAATTGATGATTATACATTGCTTCGCCGCATTTGAGGGATTAGAATGATAGAATCGAAAGGCGGAGGAGGGACTATGTACGAAACAAAAAGTCTTTCCCGAGCGGAATGCAACAACCTCGTTTATAATTCTGATCCGACAATTTCTTCAACACCATCAGCGGCAAACGCAGAGGACCTCATAAGGCACAGCAGCGATTCCGCTGTTGGTTACTACGACCAAATGAGTGTAGAAAACTCTCCTTGTAATATGTCACCATGGAACCAATCTGCTTCCCCTTTTTCGAACTCTCCATGGTCTAAGACCTCCACATCGGAAGATCACACGAAGTTACCTCAAAATGGGCTGATTGGATCTCTTGTTCGCGAAGAAGGACACATTTATTCTTTGGTTGCTTCCGGTGATCTTCTTTATACTGGTTCTGATAGCAAGAATATACGAGTTTGGAAAAATATGCAAGAGTATTCAGCATTTAAATCTGCGAGCGGGCTTGTTAAGGCGATTGTTATTGCGGGAGAGAAGATTTTTACTGGGCATCAAGACGGAAAGATTCGCGTATGGAAGGTTTCTCCAAAGAACCCCAGTGTCCACAAACGAGCTGGAACTCTTCCTAAGTTGAAGGACATTATCATGACTTCACTCAACCCAAGCAATTATATTGATGTTGGACGACATCGAACCCTCTGGATCAAGCATTTCGATGCCATTTCATGCCTGAGCTTGAATGAAGATAAAAGACTTCTCTACTCTGGCTCGTGGGATAAAACCTTAAAGGTTTGGCAAGTATCCGATTCGAAATGCCTGGAATCCATAAACGCTCATGATGATGCCGTAAACTCCGTCGTTGCTGGTTTCGAAGGAATGGTTTTCACAGGGTCAGCTGATGGAACTGTTAAAGTTTGGCGAAGGGAGACTCAGCCAAAGGGGGTTAAACACACCTTCGTGCAAACACTATTAAAACAAGAATGCGCTGTAACGGCCTTAGTTCTAAATGCGTCTGCTTCGACACTTTACTGCGGTTCGTCGGACGGAGTAGTTAATTTTTGGGAGCGTGAGAAACAACTTTCTCACGGTGGAGTGCTCAAAGGGCACAAACTGGCTGTCTTGTGTTTAGCTGCTGGAGGGAATTTAGTGTTCAGTGGATCAGCTGATAAGAGTATATGCGTGTGGAAGATGGATAATGGGATTCACACGTGCTTGTCGATCTTAACGGGTCATACCGGACCAGTTAAGTGTTTATCGGTCGAACGAGATCAAGAGTCTTCGGCCCATGATCAACGATGGATAGTGTACAGCGGAAGTCTTGATAAATCGGTGAAGGTATGGAAAGTTGCTGAACAAGTTCCGGATGTGACCCAAATGCAGCATCAGCACTCGATCGAGGGCCTCTCGCCTCCTGACACTTCTTTCTCTTCGACTAATAGTAAGTGTTAGTAGTAACACCCCGGCGAGGAACTAAACACACATCAATAAAAAGAAAGCATAAAATGATTCATAATATATTGGGTGGGATTAAGCATAAAATGCTGGAATGTGTAATTATAGTGAGAGATCTCTGTTGAAATTTGTAGATGGGATGAAGTTCTAATGACAATATTTTCTAAAGGAAATGTACTTTATACATATGTTTATTAATGTTCAATTTATCAAATCAATGGAGATTTTTACGAATGCTTTGTTATTAGCACTGTTGAATGTCAAATATGTTTTCGGCACCACCATCATTTTGATTTTCATTCTCAAAATTCAGAATTGGGCTCTGTGGATCCTATGAACTTATTAAAAATTAAACAAGGTCTTTTATCTTCAACAATGCCTATAATATATTGTATTTATGTGACACCTATGATACTGTTTTTGGCAAAACATTTACAAACTCCATCGGTCCATTCTTTGCATTGAATTGGTGGTTCGGGGCAAATGACGCTAACTAAAGCCTTATGCACCTTATGCAATGTTCAACTGTGTAAGTCCAAATTTGCCAATATTGTCCATTGTATCATGTTCTCGAGTCAGTTTCGATGTTGGGAATTTCAACCATTTAAACCTTATTAAATTCAACAAGTGTGGAAGTCATGTGGAGAAATTTTCAGGTTTATGCATTGCCATTTCCTTTAGTTGCCATTTATTGGCGTGTGCGAAGAACAACTAAAATGGATCGCTGACCAAAGAGCATCATTTCGGCAACAACCAAACAAGTCCATGCATCTTACACGTCTCTTTCCCAGGGACGAATCTACAATTTGTGCAAGGGGGTCAATTGACCCCTTTAGGTTTTTAAGAAAATACATTAAAGTATATAAAATTTTACGAAAATTCTACTGTGCCCGCTGTAATGCCCGGATGATGCCCAACACGTGCAACGCATGGTACCAGGCACGTGCTGGGCCTTGAGAACATAAAATGGAATCCTCATTCTCTCGATCAATTTTAGAAACCTAAAAAAAAAAAAAAAAGGTTGAAGAACAGCTCATCTGAGGGAGAGGAGGAGCAGCTCATCTGAGGGAGAGGAGGATCTGAGGAAAGGAAGAGGAGGAAGAGGATCTGAAGAAAAGCTCATCTGAGGAAGAGGAAGAGGAGGCGGATCTGAGGGAGAGGAAGAAGGGAAGAGCTTCAGTGAAGATTTATACGAAGCTTCAGGGAGAGGAAGAAGGGAAGAGCTTCAGGGAGAGGAAGAAGGGAGAGGAGAAAACAATATTCTCGGCATTATCAACTGTACAAGATTTGCAATCATAGGTGAGTCCTCACTGCTCCTGTTGGCCACCAAAAATCCAAGTAATTATGTCTCGCATTGATTCCAAGTAATCATAGTATTTATGTATACTGAGAGAAAATAATAACGAGCAAAATTATAGCATAAATTACATGCTGAAAACGGTTGAAAACAGACAAGTCTATATTGTGATTCATGTCGAGTTAATGAGCAAGTCTATATTGTGATTCATGCCGAGTTAATGAGCAAGTCTATGAATGCTTTATTGTGATTCATGCTGAAAACGGTTGAAAACAGACAAGTCTATATTGTGATTCAGATTCCAAGTAATTCATGTCGAGTTATGAATGTGGGTAAAACAACAAGAAATTATAGCATTCTCAGTAACCAATACATATAAAGAAGCATCATGATCACCAATATTTAGCATCTAAAAAGAAGCATGGCAGAGTCTATATTGTGATTATGATGAAACAGACAATTGCAGATTTTGGAATCAGACAGAGTATGCAATACAGATCAGTATAGGAGAGTAATGTTTCACACACCCATAATCTTGTTTTTGTTGCGTCATGCTGAGCATAATTAACCTCTTCAATAATAATTATCGAATGTGCCAAGAACAAATCTTTTCTAATCTACATGTCTCAATTTCACCTTCATAAGATGAGAAACACTGAAATCAGAAGCAATGTGATTGGCCATTTAATACATTTAGGCCATTTAATACATTTTAAGAGATCAATATATAATCAACATTAAAGATTATATAATCACATGATATTTGAAAGGATAGTTTCATATCTCTGCCTTCTCATTCTGGATCTATTGAGTAGGTCTAATCTCTTAGTCTCTGCATCTTGGCCTGAACTAATTGAGTTATGATCTGATCAGTTTATATGAAATTATTCAATCAAATGTTATTTTTTTGTCAACGCAGGAATGACTTACAAAGCTTATGTTGTTTATCGTGGGCGTGTTCCTGAAGTATATGTGACTTGGCCAGGTTGCGCATTACAAGTTAACGGATACAAGGGTTGTACGTACAAGGGTTTCAAATCAGTTGAAGAAGCCTATGAAGATTACGAAATGTGGAAGCTATCAGAAGAGAACAGATTAGAGCACGAAGCGAGAATAGAACAAGAGGCGAGAAGATAGCACCCGGCAAGAACAAACGACACTGAAGACGTAGTGGACCAATCAAATAATGCTCCTGAGGGTCCTTGGGCTTTTACAAGGGACCTAATCAACAGTGTATTAGTGGTAGTTTTATTGATTCTTGTAATTATCTTTTTTAAGCTTTTGGATGGTATTTGAAACTGAATTATCTCTTGTAATTATCTCTTGTTTAGAAACTGAATTGTATGTCAGTTTAGAAATTGTATGTCAGTTTAGAAATTGCATGTTGTATTGGATTTAGATTAAGATAGAAATTGTATGTCGATGTTGTGATATTCACATAATTATTACATAATATATCCCTTAATTTATACATGTTAGTGTTTCGATTATTATATTTTATAGTAATTATTTCGTTTTCATGTCTTTGTAGGAATTTGAGCGTAAACGATGAAATCATATTAAGGCGACAAGTTAAGGAACGACAATTAGTCGATTCTAACGGTGGTATAAAGGAGATGGTCACAAACCTAAACCCAAAACCTAATTCAAAATCTAAACCCAAAACCTAATTCATAACCTAAACCCAAAAACCTAATCCATAACCTAAACCCAAACCCAATCCTACCCTCATTGATGAATCATCCCCTCATCTCATCCCTATTCATCTTGATCATTTTCTATAAATACAAGAGAATGGGGTGAGAAAAAGGGGAGGAAGAGAAGTGAAGAAAAAGAATTAGAAAAATATCAAAACCTCTTCCTCCAAATTGATTCTCATCACCCTCACCCTCACCACTCATCCATCTCTCACTCAGCAATCACCTCCATCCTCCACCTCACCACCACCATCACCCGAGCACCACCACCACCTCCGGACAGCACAACCGCCACCACCACGAAACAGGGTTGTCTGGCGGTTGTGTTGTCCGAAGGTGGTGGTGAGGTGTGCGGAGGTGGTGGTGGTGGTGCTGTCCGGAGGTGGTGGTGGTGCTCGGGTGATGGTGGTGGCGAGGTGGAGGATGGAAGTGATTGTTGAGTGAGTGAGAGATGGATGAGTGGTGAGGGTGATGAGAATCAATTTGGAGGAAGAGGTTTTGATATTTTTCTAATTCTTTTTCTTCCCTTCTCTTCCTCCCATTTTTCTCACCCTATTCTCTTGTATTTATAGAAAATGATCATGATGAATAAGGATGAGATGAGGGGATGATTCATCAATGAGGGTAGGATTGGGCTTGGCATTGGGTTTGGGTTTAGGTTATGGATTAGGTTTTTGGGTTTAGGTTATGAATTAGGTTTTGGGTTTAGGTTTTGAATTAGGTTTTGGGTTTAGGTTTGTGACCATCTCCTTTATACCACCGTTAGAATCGACTAATTGTCGTTCCTTAACTTGTCGCTTTAATATGATTTCATCGTTTACGCTCAAATTCCTACAAAGACATGAAAACGAAATAATTACTATAAAATATAATAATCGAAACACTAACATGTATAAATTAAGGGATATATTATGTAATAATTATGTGAATATCAAATACCCCCAAACCTATATTTTGCTAGTCCTCGAGCAAAACAATAAAAACAAAATCCTAACTCACTTTCGCAGATATCATCGTTGCACTTACCTTAAACGTGCAACAAGGCTTTAAACCCCTAGATTACCTCTAGTGGACGAGTTATAGTCTCGTGAGGGTTTCCAAAAATGTTACCCACAAACATTACTGACTCAATCAAAACTTGGTCAAACAGTGTTCATTTTAAAACTTCAAGAAATGCAAGAAACCAACAGTGTCGTTTTAGCGTATCAACAAATTTCCAAATAATTTAATATTCTCCACAAGTTATAGACAAATTCACAATCATCCTCAACTCAATGTGTGTGTGTGGATGGCACTATCAACATAACTTTTCATTTCAGAGTAAAACAATGACTAAATCTCCTGTAGAAAGTTTGTTTTGACTTCAAACCTCTCATGTCACTCATAATAAAACACTCTGAGATTTGGTATTTCACTCAGTTTATATGTAAGGAAAAGAGTAAATAATGGAAAACAATCATCTCACATATAGTAATATGAAGAACAGAATTTTCAAGAATGGAATAAACATGATCTCATGGACAGGAATATCAATTACTTTTGGAAATGTTGAATCAAACACCATAGGTCTTGGTTATTAAATCTCCACATCTACAGAACCAACCTTTACCTAAGATCAACTAGGACTTTGTTGGGTTGTAACGGGGCTTGGGTAATGGTTAATAAGAAATGTCAAAGGATTCTAACAAAAATTTCTAGGAATGTATACACCCATTATACGAACAATTAGGGTTGTCAAGAATAAATCAATGTTGCGCACCATCAATTTTTTCTTCATTCTCACATTTTTATCCTCATTGAAGAATCATTTTTTTTTTCTATTTTTTTTTTCTTCAAATTTTTTTTTTTCTTTTCATAGAGGATTTATGAAATATCTCATATTTTGCTCTTCATGCCCTTTTGACACCAAGTATATCCATCCATACACATTCCCAGAAAAGTTGGGTAAAGGTTAATGGGTTAACAAATAAAAGTTAATCTAAGGCTCAAAAGGCTACAAAAAAGGTTAATGTTATAGGTAAGTTAAAAGGCTAGTTAATGGTCTAAAGAAAAAAATGCCTAGATCATTTCTTAAGTTCGGGTCAGTAATGATATCTTAATTGAATAAGCCAAGAAGTTCTAGTGTAATAATTCAATTTTGATGTCATTCCCAAAGCAATTGATCAGAAAAATGAGAATAATGAGATCATCAACGAGATAATACGGACTCAGGAAAAATCAGAGCTTATGTGTAACCCTCAGAAAAATACAAAGGTTCAAAACTTTCAGGGTTAAATCTCCACTATTATTCTAAGGTTTTCTAGTATATATTTCACTCATCAACTTCAAGTTATGCTAACATGGCTCATGGTGCAAAGATAATCGAGTTGAAAAATCTTATGAACCAGATCTAGCTTAAGGATCATACTAAACTTTCAGTCTTTATCAATATACCAATATGTCAAGTTGGCTTGCATTTTCTTGAGCATAAAACATTTAAAATCCATTTTCATAATCGCAAAAGACCAAATTTTCTTGACAGAATTTTTTTTTTTTTTTTTAAGGAATAAGAAAAGAAAACACTACGATTTTTTTTTTTTTTTTAAGAAAAGAAAAGAAAATACTACGAAAAAATGAAAAATTCACCGACTCATGAACCCTACCCCCAAACCTAATCCAAACATTGTCCTCAATGTTTAATAAAATAATTCTGACAAATGAATGAAGTAAGTACATGAGAGGAGGTTAGAACAGTATTACCGCGGTGAAGATTTTACCAATTTTCAAGAATTCGTCCATCAATGAGGCACACCAACATAAAAATCATGGAGTTTTCATTAGAAATCGATAAACTGAAGATTCGACACAAACAAAGAAAACTAAAAAAAAGACAAGTTGTAAGTCAAAACTGTTACGGAGCTAACGAGTATGAGTGAAACACAACTAAATAGGGTACTCGAAAATCAATCTAGACTAACAGCAGAGACACACAACTAAAACTAGGCTGCCTCCTAGGAGCGCTTGGTTTAACGTCATCAGCCCGACAAATATTCTTCCTAAAAAATGGTGTATCGAAAAGTGGAGAGGAAGAACATGACAAACACTTAGTCTATGGTCGTATATCAACAACCTGAACAGTTGAGGATCAGTCCACCCAAATATAGCAATCACATGGGGCACCAAATACACTAGGACATTCCAAAAGTGACCAGTAGTCACACACAACAAATGATCCTTGCGTGCTCCAAAAAGGGAACATCCTATGTCTGGTTCCAAATTAGAAGATTGAATAAGTTTCACAACAGGATGGTGAAAACTGAAATCCTCACTACAACACAAGGGATCGGTGAAAGTAGCCTTAGTAAATGGGAATGTGATGCAAGTAGATGAGACGATGGATATATCAGGTGGTACAGGCTCATCACATGAATCATATAGAGATATTGGTCTAAACAACTCATCACCTGAAAATGCGTACCTGAGGGTGTCAGGTAATTGTTTAAGGTCAAGCTCAGGTGGCTCAACTGATGGGACTAGTTTTGACTCACTGAGTGGAAGAGGCTTCACTTTAGACTTCCATTTATAACTAGGATCCACAATGAGGACTGAGTCAAACAAATCATTGACTGCCCTAATGGAATCATCAACATCAAAGTCTAAACTAAATTGAGTCAAACAAGCCTCTAAACAGTCAAGGGGAGACTCTAAAGAATGTTCACAGTTTGATTCGATGCATGAGTCACTAGGGAGGCATGAGTCAACATGGGAAGGAGATGTCTGCAGTGTCTCAGAATCTACAGGTTCATCAATAAATGAGGCTTTATCAACATTCGTATGAGAGGAGGATGCAACCTGTGTAAAATTGGGTGAGGGTATATTAACACTTATGTCAGGCATTCCTACCTGATTGTCAACCAGTTTTCCACTCCTAAAGGATTGGACATCTTCACTGTCCGGCTCAGATGTGCCACTAATTTCATATTGACCATTTGGGTTGGAAATAGGTTGGCTAGGAAATATTTCTGACTCTATCTCAGGAAGTGACTCAACTATCTGACTCAAAGTCATCTCAAGTTTCTTGATAGCTTGAGAGTTTTGTCGATAAATAACTGTCAATTCTGTGATATCCTGAGAATTTTGCTCAAGAATTTCTCCTGTGCGCTCTATAAAAATGTTCATGATATCCTCTAACTCATTATCAGGAATTAAAATTGGAGGAGTCTGAGGAGTGTCTAGAGGGCCTTCATGGTACTGACCATGAGCCCATGAGAAGTCAGGATGATAGGCTAAACCTGGGTTGTAATAATCTAAATATGGATCATAATCAGGTCGTCGCATGTCATAAAATGAATTGACTTGCTCGAAAAAATAGGCTGGATAATCCCTTGTGTTCATTTTTTTTTTTTTTTTTTTTTTTTGAAAGCACTAACTCTAAAAATATACACAGGCTCACATGCAATCAGCAACCAATAAATGCACAAGAAACATGCCTCCCTAAGCAATCAACGTTTTTGAGATCAATTATCTTTTTATCTTTGGGGGACAATTATTTCTTATGTAATCTTTATGACACAGCAATGGGTGCTACAAGTTGATCCTAAGAGTGTACACTTTACACCGCAAAGTTCAAAATCAGTAGGCTAGAGTTTTGTTTCAAAGAAACCGGATTATCGCACAAGAGAAGGAGGTCACAATGGTCCAATTAAGTACTTCCTTGTGCTACCGCTCTGTAAGCCAATAGATGTGAGAACGATGTGATGTTAAATGCACACTTGAGGCTTGTGTTCCTAACCAAAAACTGTTGGTTACACCAATTCTTCTTGTGGATCGTAGCTTACTTCTGACTTGGCGTATCGGGTAAATTACCCTTGTGGCAGTGGCCTCTCGGAGTTCATTGAATGATTAAACCCATCGTCACTTTTAGCTTGGGTCAACACAAAAATTACCTTGGTCTTGGTTGTCCTATGAACACCGTACCTAAAAGATGGCTCTATCTAACTTGCTAATTGATTTTAATTATGTTTGTCTATTGGTTGCACACAGCTGGAGTGATGAGGTGGGGATATCAAGTCCCACCAGTTTCTATTTAGAAGCTGGGTCTGCTAATTATGAATTACTAAAGTTTAACATCCACAATTACAGAAATTAAGCAACCAATCACACAATTTCAAACAATTACACAAAGCACCCGGGTCGCTAATACATTGCGTGTGATAGAAATACTTACAGTGTGCGTATTCCAATCTGCACAAAAAGTTAGCACAATTCAAAAAAAGTCCGACTTCTTTTTATCCGCTTCACTCAACACACAAGCACATGCAATCAAATTACTGGTCTTGGTCTTAGAAGTCGGATTTCTAAATCATAAAAAATTATTGGGTAACAATTAAAATTGTTTCCCTATAAATTCTTTTGACTTAGAAAATTTTGGGTTTTTCAAATTATTATTTTTTTTTTGTGATTAAACAAAATGAAAAACAGTAAAGTTTAAAAATTATTACACCACACACTCGTAAAACGAGGTGAAAATAAAATTAAAACTCTCCTCACAAAATAAAAAAATTAAATGTGCTTGATGTTTTTGCAGGATCGTCCAATTTCCTCGAGAAGCGTGTAAGCTGCAAAATCAAACACAAAATGAGTGTAAAAATAACTTAATAAAAATAAATATATTTTTTTTGAATTTTTTAAATTTTTAAATTTTTTTTTTATAATTAGTGAAATAAAATCTTAAATTCAATTACACCGCAACCTTCCCCGACAACGGCGCCAAAAACTTGTTGCGGATTTAACTAACCTAAATTAATAGGTTAATTTAACCCACTTGTAATAACCGCAAGTGCACGGTGCCTAACTGGTAGACAACGGCAAGTACGGGTCGATCCCACGAAGAAAGTGGATGCAATTGAATTTCATCTAAATTAGTTTAGATAATTTCTAAAATTCAATTGCATCCACTTTCCTCGTGGGATCGACCCGTACTTGCCGTTGTCTACCAGTTAGGCACCATGCACTTGCGGTTATTACAAGTGGGTTAAATTAACCTATTAATTTAGGTTAGTTAAATCCGCAACATGTTGTATCCTATTTGGATTCAGATTTAGAAACAGGCTGAATTGTATGTCAGTTTAGAAATTGTATGTCAGTTTAGATACTGCATGTTGTGAGCAATACAAGTGAATGGCTGAATTGTATGTCAGAAGAAAAGCTGCTGGTGCATGTAATTGTATGACAGGTGCTGGAATGGTGCTATGAATGGCAGCATGAATGGTGCTATGAATGGCACCAGTTTTCGCAGTTTGAGAGTTTAAAAGCTGCTGGAATTTTCGCAGTTTGAGCGGCTGGAATTTTCGCAGTTTGAGCGCTTAAAAGCTGCTGGAATTTCCGCAGTTTGAGCGCTTAAAAGCTGCTGGAATTTTCGCAGCATGTAATTGTATGACTCCTTAAAAGCTGCTGGAATTGCATTGTAGCACCCCGTAATTTTTCTACTTACTGAAAATATTTATATTTTTTATGTGATTGTCTTCATTAAGTTATGGGCATACGTATGAGCTATTTATTTGTCCATGTGATGTGTAGTTGTTTATTTAAGAATTAATTTCCTACTTACCTTTCTCTACCGAATCTCGGGACGAGATTCTTTTGAGTTGTATATATTGTAATACCCGCCTAATTAAATAAATATAAAAATTTCTTTTGTAAACCTTAATGTTGATGGGTTGTTACCCAATTGTATTTGGGCTTGGTTGTGGACTTTTATTAAACTAATAAGTAGGGTTTTTATTTTGTGAAAGAGGGGGTGTATTCGAAAGTTCGGTGGGGGCAAATAGCCACCCACCTTATAAAGAGTAACCCTATTTCTTCCTTTTTTTTTTTCTCTTTTCTTTTCTCCTTCATTCTCTTTTCTTCTTCGATGGCTAGCAACAAGAGAAAGCAAGGGAAGCGGAAGCAAGGCGAAGACGAATAGAGGAAGGGGCTGTGACTGATTGGCAGAGAGATGCGATAGAGAGAGGTGGCGATGTGTTTGTGGGTGTCGAGATATCGGCTAGATTGGCAGTGGTTGGTTGTGAGAGATGTGGGAGAGAAAGAGAAACAGGATCGTGATGTGGATGAGGGCTAGTAATGGAGAAAGGAAGAAGGCGATATGGTGAGACGATGATAATAGGAGGAAGAAGGTCGAGAGGTTGGTTGGTTTGTGGCGAATCTCTCTTTCTCTCATCGATCCTCTCTGATCTCGCCTTCAGCGAGTTGTGTGAATCTGGAGATCGATTTCTGTAGGAGACTGAATGTGACAAAGACTTTGTGAGGATGTCTGATTTGCGAGTGAACCATTAACAGATCGATGGAGTTTGATCGCAAGAAAGCTTCTGTGGAGATTGATGAAGTTCGATTGCAATTCTCAATAAAGACTCTGTGAAGATCGACTTCAAAGACCCTGTGGAAGAAGTGGTAGTGCGTGGTGATGGTGTTGGTGTTGCTCGTTTGCTGAATGCGACTTTGGTTCTGCCGAAGTTTGAAGTTGCTGCTTATTGGAACGAATCCAGTGAGTTTTCTTCCTCTCCTTTACTTTTACTGTGAGTTTTCTCCATTCCCTTCTTGTGTGTGAGTCTTCTTTCATTCTCTTTATGAGTTTTTTTTTTTTTAAATACCCATATCTTTGTTTGTTGATTTTGGTGTGTTTGATGGCTTACTGGCGATTTAGTGTGTTTAGGGGTTTGATGTTGTGATTGGTATTGTCATCTTAGGGAGGTTTGGATGGATTAAAAATTGGGGTTTTTGGGTTCATTTGAAAATGCTGCTTTGTTTCTTCTCTGGGTTCATTTGAAAATGTTGTTTGAAATGTGAGATTCTCCATCCCTTTCATCTTTACCGTGAGTTTCATCTTTCCTCTTTTTTTTCTGTTATTGTAACATAAATGTTTGATCCTCCATATCGTTTTTTTTTTTTTTTTTTTTTTTTTTTGTAACTTTATGCATACCATTAAAAATTGACCTCATAGCAGAGTATTGAATGAGATTGACCTAAGATGATTCCATGCAATTTGATGATTCTATGCAAACAGTATTGAATGCAGAGTATTCTATATTATAGTTATTGGACTTACAATATTGAATGCAGAATTGAATGCAGAGTATTCTATATTATAGTTACTGGACTTTGATGATTCTATATTATAGTTATGCAGAGTATTCTATATTATAGTATTCTATGCAATTTGATGATTCTATGCAGAGTATTGAATGAGTATTAAATTGACCTCATATGCAATTTGATGATTCTATGCAGAGTATTGAATGAGTATTAAATTGACCTCATATGCAATTTGAATGTCTTATAGTCTGTGTGCTTGGGACATACTACAAGCAGTCCAAGTGATTTTACTAATGATCTTGTAATTCATTCACTGCTAGTATGATGTCAATGGATTGGGTTTGAGTTTAGCCAATTTTTTTTTTTTAAATACTGACCCTATACCCTGGTATTGATGCATGAAATGTGTTAGTTTTTGAAATGCTGTAAGAGTAGCCTTGATATGGGCTCAGGTGATACCAATTCATCATTTGGGTATTGGGTGATCATGCCTTCAGTTTTATTTGCAAGGCAATGCCATGGCTGTCATTTGAACTAGATCATAGAAAGAATTGGTGAATCTTTGTATAGGTTTGAATTTGCATGTTTGAAATATCATTTTGTGAAACTGCTCATGAACTGTTTGAAGAAGTTTCTGAGAAAGAAAATTGCCATCTGAAATCTATTTGGTTATACCTTTGAAAACTTATCATCAATTTATCCAAATGACAAATTGTTGACCTAGATTCCACCTCTGCTCCTTCTAATACTATATATCCAATTAGGGGAGTGTAACTTCTATTGCTTTCTCTTGTTATATGCTATCTCATTGTTATACAACTCTAACTTCCAGTTTTAGCAAATTTCTCTTTGTTGGGTTTTCTTGAACTAGTCAAAATCTCCTAAAAAGTTCCTTTACCAAGTAGATAACTGAATGTAAGTGGAACTGACAAACCAATCATATCCATTAGGAGTATCTCACTACTTGGTGTGGGGATAGTGTAAAGAGGACAAAGGTCATACAGTAAATGGGTATGGGTATGGATATGTATGTTGACAGTGTATGTTTTATATTGATTGTCATTGTCTAATCAATAGATGTGGTCATGATAGGTGGTTTCAAAAGAAAATGTGGATTTCCATAAGGATAGTCAGGGTATCATAATTTGGGGTATAGCCAGTAATGAAACTTGTTTTCTTGTCACGCGTATGTGACTATGTTAAAAGAATGTTTGTGCTTGCGACACACTTGTTTTTCATTCTTTTCTGAAGGAGATGGCAAAATAGATTTTGTCATGTTGTGAATATCACCTTGGTAATGTTTTATGTATATATGGTTCTTGTAAAGGGAATGTGATGTGACTTTAATTGATTTGGAAAAATAATGACTCAAATAAAATACTTGGTAAATGTTCTTTTTCCACAACTCCAGAGAAAAAAAAAAGTGTGAAAAGAAATGAAAATTTTGTATACAGACTTGCTTGTATACGTGTGATATTATTATGGGTATGCAGACTTGCTTGCATATCGGTGCACCGTTCCATGTGAGTTCGGTTGTACGTGTAGAATGCTTGTCAGTGATCGAACTTCGGGTGAGATGACATGACACTCGAGGTGGCACCCCACTTGGGTCATGTACGCTCCGAGTGGCTTCGATGGCAAGGGAGACACACTTGGGTGAGGTGTGTTCGGCACAGGAGGAGAGTGCGATTGTGGAAAAGAAGCCAAGAATTAGAAAACAAAATAAATAATTAAATTAAACCATTGAATTGAGTATGCCATGAAATTGTGTATAGATTATTTTAGCTTATACTAGGTTAGCCTTGAGGGAAGAAACTAACAGCTCATTCGAACCTTGAATGAGAACTACATGTCTTCCTAAAGGTAGAAAAATGTGTTTGTTTAATATTTCAATAATAGTCTAATATGATTATGAATTGTACTGTTGTTGCATTTATGAGGATTGATAACTCATAAACTTTATTTATTAGTGATAAATAATGCATGTTTATTTATTAGGATGATAACACCATTGCCTCATTGAGGAACTACCTGATGGTGTGGTTATTTATTGTTTGGTTTATTTTAATGTTATCATGTGCGGATTTATTGATTTTTGGGATGAAGATTTCTCACACCGGCTTTATTGCTGACCCGAGTGAGCTTTTGCTTCTTGGGTACATTCCTTTTGGAATGTAGCCGATTAGCCTTTCAGGTTTTGAGACTCTGAGCTGCGTTACCGGAGTTTTGCTAGTGAGCTAGCCATGCCAGTCTTCTCCGGGTTAGACTTTTTATTCGTTTTAGTTGTTTAGTTGTTGCTGCTATTTGTTTCTGTTATTATTGAATTCTCACGTCCCGAGTTTTGGGGGGAACGGATAATCCTACGTGGATTTTGGGATTTTTGTTTCCTTCGAAAATCGGGGCGTGACATGCATGGTTTAGAAACCATTTTCAACCATATGGCAGCATGACGAGTGATAAAACTGCAAACTGGTAGCATGACGAGTGATAAAACTGATAAAAACTGCAACCTGCAACCTCACAAAACTGATAAAACTGACAAAACTGATAGCATTACTCATTACATATTCAATTATAAAAACTGCTAGAATATGATAAAAGAGTTCTGAAGTCTGCCAATTACAAAAATTGCTGAAATATAGCACTCCCATTACAATTTGAATTCAACCAAAAGTCATACAACAACCACAACAATTAATAATATTTTGTCGCTTGTTTGAATAAGTTCCTTCAGGGTTGGCTTCTAACATATAGAGTTCATATGCAACACCATCATCTCTACGAACATGTAAACAAAACATGAGATGCGTTGATATATGGCAAAACATTAAAAACTAACAAAGTTTGACAACCTCCTAATTCAAACGGTTTAAAATAAAAACTAACAAAGTTTGAGATCCTTACCAGGGCGTAAATAATGAGCTATAATCTGTCAAGTTCGTGTCGTTGCTAGAAGGTGGGCCCTGCAAAAATAAATGATATTACATAAAGGCTTACATTCTTTATGTGGTCGTTAAAATGATCTTAAGACAGTAAATTACATACCTGTGTTATAAGTGAGTAAACCTGACCAAGTCCTTCAAATGTAGCATTACCATATGGCTCAACATGGTTTGAAAGAGGTGTCATATATTGTGAACTTTCAAATCCAACTTGGGTAGAACCCTACAAATGATATGAAAAAAAAAAATCAATATTCTTGAATTTAAAATATATATATATTCATTAAAGTAAAACAAACAAGTAAAATCACCAATTTATTCTGAATGGCATGTTCTCTGTCAATACGTCTCATTTTCTCCTTCTCTTTCTGTGTTTCTTTCCGTTTTTGGCTCTTTTTACAAACTTTTTCCAGGGTGGATTGCTTCCTCGAATTAGAACGTCGTCTTTTGCAACGGACGGCCAATGGACTATAAATGTCACCAGTACTTTTAGCGCCAACTTCGAACACCCCCTCTGACTGAACATTGACATCACTATCACCATCACCTTTTGATCTCTTTAGTTCACCAGTCTTCATTTTTATCCAACGTTTAACATTATCTGTCTCCTTTTGGTCCTCTGAAGCTATATTAGCCATTTCATAAAAGAGGCTGCACATCTCATCAAACCGTTCATTTTCAGGCTTCATTGCCCAATCCGAATATACAATTTTTACCTTCTTATGACACCTCTTAATATCTTTCCTCCACCTTCGAAGAATAAATTTTTCAGGTAAAACATTAATCCTCTTATGAGACAATACCGATAAAATATGTTTGCATAAGATCCCCCTAAACTCAAATAACTGACAATTGCACTTAATATTGAAGTCATCATCATTAAAATAAACTTAAAAATTGATTGACCTGTATGCGTTTCCTATCAACCTGTCTTCCGAAACACAATAAACCTGAAAGCCATACTCATCCATGACATGATGATTAACTGCACAACATAATCTTCCTGCAATCTCTGTTTGAAACTCCTTAAATTTATTTGTGGTGTAGGCAACTTGAAATTTTTTCTCAAATGCGTAAGGAGTAATGCAAGGAAGGCAACGGCTAAATGATCTAAAGTCCTCATCAACTTCTTTTTGAACCTTACTTCGTAGTGCATTCTCATATTGTTCTACGAATTGCTTTAGTATGGTCTTTGAATTTACATAACCATCAAAAAAAGCATTCATACTTTCACTCATTTGTGTTGAAGACATCCCTGCCCAAAAAGTATTCCTCTGAAATGTGGGTACCCAACGAATTCTTTCATCATATAATCCACCCAACAAATCATTATTTTCAAGGTTAAATTTCTCAATGAACCCACGCCAATATTCTTCAAACTCTTCATGAGACAGAGAATCATAAACTGCTCTTTGCATTGCAAATTTTATAGCATCGTATTCATTGTAACCCGACAGTTTTTCAGGCAACTTTTTCATAATATGCCATAGGCACCATCTATGGCGTGTGTTGGGAAACACAATTTCGATGGCTCTCTTCATTGTTCTGTCCTGATCAGTGATTACAACAGCTGGAGCACAATCATTCATACACACAAGCCAAGATTTGAAAAGCAAAAAAAACTCTTGTACTGTCTCACTACATATCAATCCACATCCAAGAAGTATTGACTGACCGTGATGATTCACCCCAACAAAAGGAGCAACTGGCATTTCGTACTTATTAGTTAAGTACGTAGTGTCAAAAGTAATGACGTCACCAAACTCCTTGTAAGCTGCTCTACTCCATGCATCAGCCCAGAAGACATTTCTTAACCTCCCATTGTCATCCAAATCCATCAAATAGAAAAAATCAGCATTGTTAGCTTGCATCTTTTGAAAGTAGTTCTGCAGTGCCGTCGCATTCCCCTCACCAAGTCTCAATTGCCTTATTTTATGCAAATAGTTGTAACAATATTTTTGGGAAAATGTCATATTATCATTCCCACCAGCTTCAACCACACACGAAAAAAAATTCTTATTTGGCCTAATGCCCGCCCTATCATTATATTCAAGCCTCTTCTTCACATATTGGCTCATAACTCGATTTTTCTTGTAATATCTCGATTTTGTAGGGTTCAAATCATGATTGTGATCATCAGTTACTGTTGTCACTTTCACTGTTCCATCAGGGCGTATAAGATCTCTAATTTTAGCCTTACAACCACATCTACAAGAGGGACACATTTTTATAACACTTTCTGCTCGACTTTTAAAATTCCCAGCCCGACCACATACAAGAATAAGATATCTAGGATTTTCCTCATCATCCTTTTCAGTTGACCTTACTCTCACTGGAAATCCATTTTTATTACCATAATCAAGATAATATGACTGATACTCATCAATGTTGTTAAATTCCATCCCTATGAAAGGCTCTTTTATCGACTCTACAAATTCGAAATTTTCCATACATTCGCTATTTTCTAATGTATCCATCCATGAAAATATGACAAATTGAACACAAATTTTAGCATCTGAACTGATCTAACATAAAAAAATAACAAAGCACAAATAACTTATTGATTCCAATTTCAGACTGATTCTTAGCACAGATAACAGGTTCTTATTGATTCCAATTTCTAGTTACTGTGATGATGTAGTTCTCATTATTTCAGGTTCTTTAGGTTCATCATCTGTTCTAAACTTATACAGGGAAAAAAAAATTTGAAAACCTAAATTGAAAGCTATAGAAAATCATTTCCTTTAACGATAAAATTTCCAACAAAAAACAGATGACATAGATAGATAGGGGTGGTACCTAATCGAGGTTGCAGTTTGGAGGAGGCAGAGGTGGAGGAGGCGCAGTTTGGACTCCTAATCGCGCTGTTTGGAGGAGGCGCAGTTTGGACGGAGGCGGAGGTGGAGGAGTTGGCAGCCCTAATCGCGCGAGGTGGAGGAGGCGCAGTCGAGTTAGAACAGAGAAACTGTTTGTGAAATTTTTTTTTTTTTTGCCTTTTCATCCCGCTCATTAACTGGCATGTGCCTGGTACATGCCGGGCATTGTACCGGGCACTGTAGTACTGCTCAAAATTTTAATATTGCCCCCTTTTAAATTTTATGTTGCCCCTTCCAAATTTTATGTTACCCCTCTTATAAAAACAACATCACAAATATAAGATCATAGATCACAATCGAAGAAGAAAACAACCGCTTCCACACCTTCAGTCTTCCACACGTCTAGCGTCTCCTTCGGCATTGTGTACAACAACGAAACGTCTTGCAATATCTTCTTCTCCATCCCCGCGAAACAAGGTGAGTTTGTTTGATTATAGGTTTCTTAATGAAATCAACAGCAAAATCACCTTCTCAAGCTCAACATCTCTTTTTACCTTGGGTTTTTGTCTCCCTATTTGGCGATCCAAGCTCAGAACAATGACATACCCATTGGACCAGGAACAATGACATACCTATTGTAATTTGGAAATATAGAAAATAACAATTTAAAATTATTGGCTTAAAGACTTTGAATGGAGGATGTGGGTCACTTTGATCTATAGGCTTATTACTCAGCCTTAATATTACCAGTTGCAACTGCCAGTGTTGAGAGAATTTTTTTTGTTATGAAGATTGTCAAGAATCGATTACGTAATCATTTGGGAGATCAATGGATGACAGATAGTATGATTACATATGTTGAGAAAGATATATTTAATGACATCGATGATGAGGTGATTATGCAGCATTACCAAAACATGAGAACTTGCAAAGAGCTTATTTCTAAATCTATTGTGCATCTACATTGACTCATTAAGTATGTTTCTCTTGTACTACTTTTGAAACTCTATTTAATCATATTTATCTATTTATTTTATGAATTAAATTATCCATGATTTTTTTTGCCCCCCTTTGTCTGCAATCCTGGATCCGCCCTTGCTCCTTCCACTGCATCAACAAAACCCCTAGGGCATGTTTGGTTACTCAATGAAATGGGAATGAGATTGGGAATGGTAATGATAATGGAAATGAGAATGAAAATGAGAATATTATAATGTTTGGTTACTCGATGGAATGAGAATGAGAATGAGAATGATTTGTGTCTTTACCGTTATGCCCTCAATTACAACCATACATTTTCGATCTATGGTGGATAAAGAGACATCTATGTTAGATAAGGAGGGCAAATCAGACAAATATTGACCATTACAATGGGCATTCATAGGGTGTTGAGATGGAATGCCTATTACAATGAAATTTGTAATGGTCACTTCCATTACACTATTTTATAGTCAAACCAAACACATGAACGACTTAAACCATTGTAATGGTCAAACTCATTCCATTGAGCAACCAAACGTGCCCCTATAGTTTTATCTCGTTTTGAAAAAGCTGTGACTAAATGACATCATCAATTTTGCTGAAGGATATCACTATTACCCTACTTTCTAAATAACTTCACCATCTATTAAAAGACATTTCCAATATAAAAAAAAAACTACCACCTCTTTTCTCATCTCCCTCTCTCATCCATCAAGCACCATCGCCACATTTTCCTTCCACCGTCGGGCTCACCGAGCCATGACCTCTCCCCTCACCTTTTTTTTTTTTTTTTTTTTTTTCTTTCTTCTGCTCCTCTCTATTCTTCATCAAGCACCACCACCACCCTGCTATCTATCTCTGCCACTTCTCCCCTCCACCGTCGGTTTCACGGGCCGCCACTTCTCCCATCACCTCTACTTCTTCTCCCCCTCCCCCTCCCCCTCCCCATATTTTTTTTTTCTCTCTCCCCCTTCTTATCTCTCTATTCCATCAAGCACAACCACCACCTTTCCTCTCCACCGCCGGTCCATCGGACTGCCACCTCTTATTCTCTTTCAGTCATTCTCCTTCTCATATCTTCGTCTTTTCCTTTGTTTTCCTCTTTTTCTCTATTAAGCACCGCCACCATCTTGCTATCGCCACCGTTGGTTGATGGTGGCAGAGCGTGGTGGTGCGGTCGAAGGTGGCGAGGTGGTGGTGGTGGGGCATGCAAGGTAATGTTGCTCCTGTGAAAAGATAAAAAGAAAGTGAGGGTGAGGGTGGTGGCGTCCATCAACAACTCTAAAAAAAATGGGGTGGTGCTGTTCTTCAATAGAAACAATGGGGTCATTTAAAAAAAAAAACAGTGGTCAATTAAGTTAACGACACGCCAAATCTAAGGGTGCACATGTGAACCGTTGAATTGAATAAATTTACATGAAGTTGTTAAATAGAAAAATGGAAATACTTAGTAAGTTTAGGAACTAATAAATCTTTTCATTTTTTTAACAACTTCATCTAAATTTATTTAATCTAACGGTTGAGGAGTGCGTCTTGACGGAGTCGGCGCGAGATTACCACTTAAAAAAATGAATTAAACAAAAAAGTAAGATTCCTGTTCGGATTTTCTCCACTGTCCTTTTCACTCCAAACTCGTCCACTGCAGAGAAAAGTAAACCAAAGAAAAATAGAAAAACAACAACTCTCTCTCTCTCACTCATCACAACTTCCAAACACTTTCATCATCTCGTCTACGTCTTCACCTCTCTCTCTAAAAGCTCTCTCGTCGCTCTCTCTGTCTCAACTGGTAAGACAAAACATTCTTTCTTTCTTTGTTCAGATCTTTTTGTCTTCTCGCTTTGGTTCTCTCTGTATTGCTTAAATTCTACTCAAATTCATATTCACTCTTCATTTCACTTCACATCTCAAGATCTAAAGATCACTTCAAGAACACACAAATTTCACTGTTTAGCGCTGTAAAAGTTGTTGATTACAGTGAATGAAGGAGCTTCAATGGCGGAAGGAAGCTCCTTCGACACTGTTTGCGTGACTTCTTTGCAAGTTCTTGAGCATAGGATAATTAGGGTTTGTTGAAGAGAAATTAGGATTTTGGTGAGTATTGCATAGATGAATGGGCTATTGAGCCGACTGAGGCCAGTATCGGCACCTCCGATTCCTGATGATGAAGATGACGATGTAGAGTATTCATTCGCAACGGAGTATGACGGACCTCCGGTTACATACGAGCTACCTCGAGCGATTCCGGTGGATATTAAGCGGATACCGACCGCCTCAGTGGTCGATCGGAGTTCTCTTAATGGTAAAATTTCATTATTACCTGTTGTTCAGCCACTTCATGTAGTGGATCCTGTGAAAAAAGGGGTTTCGAAGGAATTAGGATTAGGTTTAAATCCATTTGTGGTGGCTCCGAAGTTGGAGAAGAGTGGTGGAGATGTTAATGAGTGTAGGGTTTCAAGTGAGATTAGTAGTTCGAGCACGTTAGGTTTTTCAAATAGTTGTGATCCGTCTTGCGAATTGTCTGATGTTATTGATAGCTCGGGTGCGTTAGGGCATTCGGATGGTCGGAAATGTTCACGTGATGATAATGGATCGGGTGAGATTGGAAGATTAGATGTTTTGGGGTCTTCAAAAGATAGCAACGAGAGTTTGGACTATGTACATGATAGGAGTCATCGAGATTGGGGATCAAATGAGTCGGTTTTGAGTTGTCAATTGCCGTCTTCGGAATGCGGTAATGCGTCTCAAAGAAATGTTAAAAGAACAACGGTTGTGACCTTCCTTGATGTACAAACAAGTGGTTCAATTGATGAGGGGTTTAGTCCTGTCGAGTCTGATACGATACTGGAAAGAAAAGAATCTGTGACAAAAGGGAAGAAGGGGTCGTGTTATCGATGCTTTAAAGGAAATAGGTTCACTGAAAAGGAGGTTTGCATTGTTTGCAATGCGAAATATTGCAGTAATTGTGTTCTTAGAGCGATGGGCTCGATGCCGGAAGGAAGGAAATGTGTTACTTGTATAGGATATCCAATTGACGAGTCAAGGAGAGCGGTATTGGGTAAATGTTCTCGGATTCTCAAACGGCTGCTTAGCGAGTTGGAAGTTCGACAGATAATGAAAGCAGAGAAATTATGTGAAGTGAATCAGCTACAACCAGAGCTTGTTTATCTGAATGGGGGTCAACTTTGTCAAGAGGAATTGGATATATTGCAAAGCTGTTCAAACCCGCCGGCAAAGCTGAAACCAGGACGCTACTGGTATGACAAAGTATCCGGTCTTTGGGGAAAGGTGAGCACAGAGTATGCCCGCAGTACTTGAGTTTGATTATGCTTTTATAATTTTGTTTATACAGGCATTTAGCTTGACATGGTATGAAATTTGACAGGAAGGGCAAAAACCTTGCAAAATCATTAGCCCTCATTTAAATGTTGGAGGTCCTCTCATGCAAGATGCTAGCAATGGTAACACACAAGTCTTTATAAATAACAGGGAGATCACAAAAGTGGAGCTACGGATGCTTCAGGTTTGTTTTTGAGACACAATTAGTGTTTGTTTATGGTTTTATTGAAAAATTATATAAAGAAATCAAAAAACACTATTCTCTTGATCTTGCAGTTGGCAGGAGTCCAATGTGCTGGAAACCCCCACTTCTGGCTGGATGCGGATGGGTCATACCAGGAAGAGGGACAGAAGAGCATAAAAGGGAATTTATGGAGCAAGGTGTGTTGTGCATAAAGATGTGTTACTTCTTTTCTTTGTTGATTTTCTTGTTAGCAGATTTACTTAATGACGGATTTTCTTCAGGCTGGGACAAAGCTGGCTTGTGCTATTCTGTCGTTGCCTGTTCCTTCCAAGGGAGCAAATCCTGCTGGGGAAGAAGTGAATGATCTAGTTGGTAAAGCTCTCCCCGAGTACATTGACAAAAGAGCACTTCAGAAGCTTCTTTTGGTTGGATTCAAAGGATCTGGGACTAGCACAATTTTTAAACAGGTATTACCTATTTGGAGAAAACTACCTTCACTTGTTTTATGTTGACTTCCAATGGAAGGCGATATACGCTGTTATCTCTTTGAAATGCTACTGAAAAGGTTGACAATATTTCTATTGTCTGGTCATTATTATGTTTTGTTCCTTGCACTGTCGGTTTGCTGGACCAAAGTTCAACTCCATGGATGTTCTTAACCAATTAATAATTCATAATTGTGTTTTACTTTAGGATTGATTCATTTAAATGTTTATTTCAGACAAAGATCTTGTATAAAATCGATCCTTTCTTGGAAGACGAGCGCCAAGGTATCAAGTTGGTTATCCAAACTAATGTATACCGTTATCTTGGTATACTGCTCGAGGGCCGTGAAAGGTTTGAGGATGAGAGTTTGACTGAAATGGGCAAAGAACGATTGCTTGATCAAACAAGTGCTACTACAGGTATGGTTCTTTAATAGCTATTAGACATTGAGAAACTTTAGTCGTATGCAGTGATAACTTATTCTTTATTTATGATGGTTGCAAAGATTGAAGAATCAGAATAATGAAGCAGGCCATGTAAATACTTTTTAAGCATTATGCTGGCATGGATTTAAAAAAATAAAGAAAAAGAACGTAAAGGTTTAAGTTCCTGTAGTGTAAATCTTCAAGGAAGCAAAACAGTAATGATTATTAATAGAAAAAAAAAATAGAAACCAATTATGTTCAAACTAGGTTTTGAAGTAAGGCACCTATAAAACATTCATTGTTTTTAGAGATACTAAGCAAGAACACAAATAAGAACGCAGTGACTATTTGCTTTTGAACTAAAATTTACATATTTGCATTGCAAACATGTTCAGAGTCCAATGTCTAGCAAGAGTCTAGTGATGTTGATACATTGCTTATATGATGGTAAGAATAAAATCTGAATGCAAAATGTGGTTAATTACAGAGACTTCAGGTGAGAGGGATGACAAAACTATCTATTCCATCAGCCCAAAGTTGAAAGCATTCTCTGATTGGCTTCTCAAAATTATGGTGTCTGGTAATTTGGAAGCCATTTTCCCAGCTGCTACTCGTGAGTATGCCCCTTTAGTGGAGGAGTTGTGGAAGGATGATGCCATTCAGGCTACATATAGTCGAAGAAGTGAGCTACAAATGCTACCTGGAGTTGCTAGTTACTTTTTAGAGCGAGTAAGTTGTGCATCAAGATACTTTTCTGGTGTTTATTGCAGAGAAACGTAGGAACATTTTCTGGTCATACTCTAGATTCTCATTGCTTTATTCTCTTTTGCTCTATAACATATCCAAATTTTAGTCTCTTCTGGTATTTCTGAAATTTTAGCATACCACCAATGGGATTGTTTTCTAGCAACACCTCTACTGATGGCATTTATATGTTTCTTTTCATTTGTCCAAACATATATCTGTTACCATTTCACAAGTGTGTTATGCTTCATAAAGATCCAGGTTTAGGAAGTGCTTTATATGACAGAGCTCTCCCTCTAGGGAAATCAATTATAGAACTGCTTCAAATGGTCATAAACTGTTTGGAGCTTAAGGTAGAAAAGTGGAAGATCACTGTCTTAAGTATCTAAATCTTTTCTAGTATTTCAATACAGTTATTTATTGCCAGCTCAACTTACAAGACCCTATAAAACAAGCAGTTGACTTTTGCTACACATCTCAGCCTAAAACCTGATCATTTTGTGAAATGTTTTCTAGCTCCTTCATTGGTACTGTTTCTTGTTGCTCATATCCGATGGAAAAAAGGCTGTCAAGGGTAGCCATGATATTTATATTTATTACCCTTGATGATTGCATAATCAATACTAGAAATTCTATGTTTTTTTTGTTGAGAATTACCCAAATTAGCATCTTGTGATGACTGCAACACAACTGTAGGGAACTGATTGTTGAGTCTTCCAATGGTTACATTGAGATTTTATTGGTAATTTTATTTCCAACTATATGCTTACATGTCCATAATTTTGAAATTATGTTTTATTATGAGAGTATTTACTTAACATTCATTCTTGCGGGTCGTGTTATCATATGTGATAAATGAGTTTAAAATTTTATCTTCTGTGCAGGTGGTTGATATATCGAGGGTGGATTACGAGCCCTCTAACACAGATATCTTGTATGCAGAGGGCATCACTTCGTCCAATGGCCTCTCATGTGTGGATTTCTCCTTCCCACAGTCAACACTAGAGGATGACCCTATGGAGCGAGAACCATTGCTTAGGTTGGTACCTGTTTTTTCATGAGTTAGGGATTTGTGTGCTGCAAAATATCAGACAGTAAAACTAATTGGGTTTAATTTAAAGGTTAAGTGCAAGCTGCCTAGGACTTGGGGCTATAATTGGTTGACACGTGAAATCTTGTTGTTTGCAGGTATCAACTTGTCAGAGTACATGCTAGAGGCCTTGGGGAAAACTGCAAGTGGTTGGAGATGTTTGAAGATGTGCGCCTTGTCATCTTTTGCGTTTCCTTGAGTGTTTATGATGAATTCTCAGATGATGGAAGTGGGGTTACCACAAACAAAATGGTGGCAAGCCGAACACTTTTTGAGAACATCATCACTCATCCAATATCTGAAAACATGGATTTCTTACTGATACTCAACAAATTTGATTTATTTGAGAAAAAGATCG
Source organism: Berberis vulgaris (assembly GCA_963556465.1). Lineage (NCBI taxonomy): Eukaryota > Viridiplantae > Streptophyta > Magnoliopsida > Ranunculales > Berberidaceae > Berberis > Berberis vulgaris. The sequence continues at coordinate 820,144 of OY747124.1, read as the reverse complement.
AGCAAATTCCACTCACTCAGTGTGAATGGTTCAATGACTTCAATCCAGTGAGCAGTCGACCGGTCAAGAACACCATGAACCATACTACCCTAGCTCAGTTGGGCTTCCACTATATAGCTGTCAAGTTCAAAAGACATTTCTCTTCTCTAACTGGCCGGAAGCTTTATGTTTCTCCGGTGAATGGTTTGGACCCTGATACTGTTGATGATGCTCTTAGATATTCAAGGGAGATTCTCAAATGGGATGAAGAGAGAGCCTATTTCAGCGCCAGCGAGCACTCCATCTATAGTACGGAGGCAAGCACCTCTGACTCCTAAATGAGTACGGCTTGTAAATTTGTATGCTCTTTCCACGTTCCAATCAGTTTAATGTCATGTTCTTGTTAATGTTGTTCAGATTCTAGGTTGTATACAAGTGTAAAGTATCAGAAAAAAAGTAAATTTTCGCCTGAGCATTTCATATGAAATGAAAATTCAAGTTATTTCTGCTTTGGGTCATAATTTCTTTTCAAAATGATTCGTTTTTATGCATCAATTAGATGTACCTTTAGATTATGATTTTGCGAAATTTACCCCTTTTTTATTTTATGCAGAGAGAAATAGCGAATTTAAAATATCAAATTTTGGATAAATTAGCAAAAATAATAATAAATAAATTCGTGGATTTCGTGAAAAAACAGTAATCTTCCTCCTCGACACATCTCCTCCTGTTTCCTTCCAGCCCTTCTCTGTGTGTGTGTGTGGCCCTTGTAAGGGTGTTCAAATTAAGAAAACATCCAATAAGCCATCACCGGTTTTGCATTTGTTTTGCAGACCTTCTAGGCGGCGAGGAAACGAGGGGGCATAACCACCCATCCCCTCGAGATGAGTGGTTACACTCTCTCGCACGTTTCCTCGCCCCTTAGAATTAGCGTTTGTTTTGTTTTGTAATGTTCAAATGTCAAATCACATAGAGCCCTTCTCTCTGTCGAGGAAATGGGCGAGGGAGGTTACACCCACTTCTTTTTATTATATTGGGAGGTCGGTTTTATTTTGACTCAGGCTTTAACCAAAAAACAGAAAAGAAAAGACAATAATCAAATGAAAGTGGCATTGGGCTGGCCTGGCTATCTAGATTTTTTGAAGGTATAATTCTAGGGAGCCTGGGTTTGCAGCGGGGCAAAATTATCCTTTTGCCCCTCCTTTGTTGTTGTTGTTATAAATAAAATAATTTGTTTAAAATAGTCGATCGGTTCGATTTTATTTTGGCTTTGGTTCGATTTGAATCGATTACGGTTTGCATAAATTAGAATCGATTCGGTTTAAAAATTTTAAAACGACCTAAGTCGATTCGATTCATGGTTTAATTGAAAAACCGAATCAGTTTTCAACCCTATATATCGGTAAGTTTGACTAAGAATTATAACTAAAATTAGGATCACTTGATAATTTAGTTCAATGATATTTAAAAAATACTCCCCCCGGGCGGTTGTTGAAAATCCTGGCTCCGCCTGCAGAGTTTCATTTTCTAAAAGCAACAGATTCCAACTAAACTCTTCCGATCCTAAGTCTCTTCGTGGGTCTTTCTTTTTCTCACTATTCCAAACGCGGGAGCTGACTCTTTTTTTTTCGAAACTTCCCTCCCAGTTTCCTAACACCTTCATCATCACATCACCTCTCTTTTTCTCTAGCTCTATCTCCACTTGTAAGACAATGCAAACTTTCTCTGTGTCTACTTATTTGTTCACTTTGAGACTCTTGAGAACACAAAACATGTTTAATTTCTACTAAGATCTAGATGACTCTTTAGTGATGGAGCTTTCAGTGGTAGATGTTAAGTAGAAAAAGTAGTTCAGACAGACTATAGAAATGGGTCAGGTGAAGTTGGAAGATCAGATGTTTTGGGCTAACAAGGATAATTTAGATAGGAATATACAGGATTGGGGATCAAATGAGTCAGTTTTGAGCTGCCAATCTTCGTTCAAGGCTGACGATTGTGGTAATGCATCTCAAGAAACATTCCTCGATGTTAATTTAAGGGATGAAAGATTTAATGCTGTTGATTCTGTGGCAAAAGTAAAGAAAGGATCATGTTATCGATGCAATAAAGGAAATAGGTTCACTGAAAAGGAGGTTTGTATTGTTTGTAATGCAAAATATTGCATTAATTGTGTTCTTAGAGCGATGGGTTCAATGCCGGAAGGAAGGAAATGTGTTACTTGCATTGGATTTCTGATTGACGAGTCAAAGAGAGATAGCTTGGGTAAAAGTTCTCGAATGCTGAAACAGCTGCTGTCCCCGTTGGAAGTTCGACAGGTAATGAAAACTGAGAAATCATGCAAAGCAAATCGATTACATCCTGAGCATGTTTATGTGAACGGGAAACATCTTTGTCAATTGGAACTGGATGTATTGCAAAGCTGCCCGAAGCCGCCGACAAAGCTAAAACCAGGACACTACTGGTATGATCAAAATTCAGGTCTTTGGGGAAAGGTGAATATACACACAATTAACATACTTTAGTTTTTGGTTTGATATGGATATGTAGCTTATTGTAATGAAATTTTAACAGGAAGGCCAAAGACCTTGCAATATCATTAGTTCTTGTCTGAATGTCGGAGGTCCTATCATGCCAGACGCCAGCAATGGTAACACAAAGGTCTTTATAAATTGCAGGGAGATTACAAAAGTGGAGCTAAGGATGCTACAGGTTTGTGTATGAGACAGAATTAGTCTCATTCAAGGTTTGAAAAACAATTAAAGACAATATTCTCTTGATCACGCAGTTGGCAGGAGTCCAATGTGGTGCAGACACTCGCTTATGGGTGTACGAGGATGGTGTGTACGAGGAAGAGGGACAGAATAACATAAAAGGGAATATATGGAACAAGGTGAGCTTAAAATGAAGATGTGCGAATTTTTATGATTCATTTTCTTGCTATCTAATGAGAAATTTTTTCAGGCTGGGATAAAGCTGGTCTGTACTATTTTGTCATTGCCTACTCCTTCCAAGGCAGCACAATTTTCTCGAGAAGAAGTGTATGATCTAGTTGGTTCCGAATCATCCTATAGAACTTGTTATTCCAGCACCTTAAACTCAAAGAGACCATCTTTTTCCATCAACAATTCCACCCTTCTCCACTCCATTTGGAAACTTCATGTTCCGCATAGAGTTCAAATGCTCCTTTGCGAAATTTATAACGGAATCATCCCAGTGGGTGGGAACCTTTACCGTCATAACATGGCAGTTGACGTCACATGCCCACTTTGCAGCACCGAAGTTGAGACAATTGACCATCTCTTCTTTAAGTGCACACCTGCAGTTCAAGTTTGGTCACTTTCTGCTATTCCTATTCGATGGGATGCTAGCAATACTCTCAATGAAAGGGAGTCTTTAGAAATGATTTCAGATATGGACAGGTCAGGGGAGATGCCAAATGGCTCTGTAATATCTCGTGCTGCAGCTGTTATCTCACATATTTGGCAGGCTAGGAACAAACTCGTGTTTGACAAACAGAGGTTTGAGGTTGTCGATGTTGCAAGAGAAGCTTCTGGTACTGCCTGGCTTTGGAGCAAATGTTACTGTAACAATCTTCAGATCACAAACAGCAAAGAAACACCAATGCTACCATAGAATCAAGATACATCTGATAAACAGCATCATGAAGGCTCTATAGCAAGTTGACTTGAGTAACACCTGTAAAATTTTCACTCCGTTGCCTGTTTTTATTACCATTTGCTTTTCTCCTTTTCCTGTATAACTGTTTCTGTAAATTACATAGCATACATAAAAACAAAACTAGTTACAGCCTCAATTGATAAATCATTCTGCTTTCAATGTGAAAGCTTACGGGAATGGTTTCTGCTCAATTTGGTTTGTGGATTTGAACTCAACCCACGCAACCTCCCACTTCTGTTCCCGATTGGATCCAAGTCCAGACCAAAAGGACCAATTGCATCTCCTCCTTCTAGTGTCCTTAGGACCTGAATACGACAGAGAAAAATAGTTTAATGGCTAATGCTTGAGGTTTGACATTCAAAAATAGAGAACCAAGAGTCGACATTATTGATATGATATGAGACCTTTGACATGGGAGGTCGGGACTCTGGGTATTGCTGCAGGCATAAGGAAGCAGCACGAGCCATAGATCTTAGTTGGTGTGAGAACTCTTGGAGTTGCACAGGGTCCAGGAATGGATCTACAAGTTTAGAGTTGATTGTTTGGGCTTGGCTTTGTTCAGCTAGCACCAATAGAAGGCGAGACCATTCAGCTAGGAACTGCTGTCCTTTTAGACGGGGCATATCAGAAGTTTTTCCACCAGTAATTAGGTCTAGTAACACAACCCCAAAGGCATAGACATCAGCTTTGTCTGTAATCTTTGCATCATCTGCATATTCTGGTGCAAGAAACCTGGATACAGAAATAGCTTTACGATATTTTTTGTAGGATAAGTTGCTAGTACATTTGTTACTGAGGAACGCTATCTTTTGCCCTAACAATATAACTTCCAGTTACCAAAATCGCTTGGCATTTTCCAGTCCATAAATGTTTTTGACTGTCAGGATATGCAGGAAATTATTGCTTAAGCAACCTACGCAGTTTCATATCAACACAAACAAACTATAACATATTTTCTGTGATTACCTTAAGTTTCCAACAACATGTGGTTCTGCACCAAGGCCTAATTCAGGTTGCTGCCTAGCAAGTCCAAAATCTCCAACCTGACATATAAACCAATGTGATTAACCAGATATGAATACTTAGGCAACTTATTTAAGATTTTTCTATTTCTGTTGTCGTTATACATAATAAATGCACGGTGTTACAGGAGTCCATTTACGATTTTTTCTGTTTTTGTTATACAAAATAAAATGCACGGTGTTACTGGAGTCTATTTTACAAACATGAATATATTGTTAAAGCTTTTCCTGAACAAATCAAATTTTATGGCAGAGCATGTACCAAGGGTTCAAAATCATGGGTGAGGAGGATGTTGTTAGGGTGCAGGTGTCTATGCACAATGCAACCAACTCTGCAATCTTCATGAAGGTATCTTAGACCTCTCGCTGCTCCAATTGCTATTTTATAACGTGCGTGCCAATCTAGACGAGCTCTTCTGCTTCCTGCTCAACATATAAGCACAGCATATGTGAGTACTTGCATGAACTCATACAATTTTTTTTTTTGCATATCTAGACATGCAGAAGAGTTAAGGGAGATTACCATATAAGTGAGAGTCCAAAGAGCCATTGCATACATACTCAAAAACCAGTACTCTTTTTCTGCCCTCCACACAAAATCCAATTACCATCACAACATTTCTATGCTGTGCACAACTCAACATCCCGACCTCCCTACAGAACTCGGCGTCACCTTGTGATCCAACCACCTTAAACTGCTTCACTGCAACTACTTGACCATCTCTTAACACCCCACGATGAACTGATACCAACCCACCATCTGCCAAGAAGTATGCCTCTGAAAATCTGTCTGTGGCCTCCTCGAGCTCTCTATAATCAAACCATCTTGGTGGTTTGCCAAATACCGGTGCCTTGTGTTGACATAATGTACATAAAGGAGGAGGAGCTGTAGAAATTCTGCTTATGGACACTGCATCCCTTACATTAGAGTTGAAAATGTGGTCTCTTTCATTTGTTCTGTCTACCTGCTGTGGCATGGCCTGATCGAATTGTACAAACCGCTCAAGCAGGGTTCTAGATGTGGTATCTCTAATTTTGTTGGCATCCTTGAAGTTTGTAACAAACGATTTCTGTTTGTTAACAATGTTGTTTTGAGTAATCCATTGCATGTTGCCATGGTTGAGATTTCTTGATGACATTGAGTTTGTTATGAGTGGTCCTAGTCCTTCCCCTTCTGAGTCGAATGATACAAAGGAGTCTTCTGAGTCAGTGTGTTCATGTATCGGTCTGATCTTTTCCTTTCTGTGTCCTTCGAACAGTGGGTTCTGCTCACAAACAAAAAATGGAGATGTCCCTGCATCCGAGCTAGATATTGAGGTCTCATCATTAGTTCTTGTAAATGAAGTTTTCATATCTTCAGGGCTGCTAACTGGGGTCGAATGCCTGATCCTATTACTTTGCAATCTTTCAATGTTGAATTCTTCTAATAGATAAGACCGCGTGGGAGGTTGGAAATCATTTGGGTTCCCCAAATTGAGCCTGAGTACTTTCGCTTGGGAACGCTTCATCACCACAATGTTGCAGTGGAGTTCCTCCATGCAACGCTTCTCCTCATGCTTCAATTGTCTGTCAGAACACAACAAAGCCTTGTTTAACTCTTTAACTTCTAAAAATAAGAACCAAATTCAAATTATGTATTTTTTTTTTTTTCCCACTTGGTTCCAAAATAGAATATATTCCACACAGAATGGCTAAAAGATGAACAAAAACACAAAAAACATGTCATTAGGTACACCAATCTAACACCTAATACTATTAAGTAGTGATAATATAAGAATTAAGGAAGGATACTTCTGTATTAAATTTACTTGTCCAAAACGACCCAGTTGGCTCCAGCTCTCCTTGATTCAGCTGCCACCACACCTCCTCCTGATACCACCTTTATCCTTACACCAACCTACATATATAATCAATCATCCAAAACCAATCATTAGCAAATATTCTCTACTAACTTCTAAAGAGTTTCTATAGAATGGACAGAGACCCATTATAGTTTATAATCCTTTCTGTTCTAATGCATGCATTGCTTATATAATTAATCTGTTAATCATGGTTTCAAGACGCACGATACATACAAATAAAACAACATGCAGCATCTGCACGTTGTTAGCACTAAGATATCTTGAATTAGCAGATCAGCACTAATTTGGCAGTTTTTGGTGCATTTTAGTATTTTGGCCATAATTTTGGCTAGTATCAGAATCACGCATACGACCCCAATTCGGAAAGCTCTTTTCGGCGCGCAAGTCGTGGTCAACGAACTAAGCTCGTTGCACATCTTTTTGAGGCCAAAATCCACCGTTTTTCTATCCGAATCCACAAATTTAGTAGTTTTTTTTTTTTTTTTCCTTTATAGTAATATTTCAATTATTGTTTAGGAAGTTATTCTGAACCCAATTTGGGCTAGATTTCAGGCAGTTTATTTCTTTTATTACGTATTTTGTTTTAACATGATTATTGGGGTTTTGCTATTTTTGGTAAAATTCTAATAATCACGAGTTTTAGCTATAAAGCGGGATACTTTTGATTTGAATAATTTTAATTGAACATTAGAGTTGTTTCTTTGTGTTTTTGGGCGAATCACTTGTGTTATTTTTCCTGTAAATTATCTGTTGAACTAGCCTGCAGAATAATCGCTATTCTGTCAGCATCAGCCACTTATTTATTTATTTTGAAAAAAAAGTCATCACACACCTTAATGTATCATTATACTTGTTCTCTAAAAAGCATCTTTACGAGGAGACCTAAACACCAATTTTTAGGGGATTTGATGGTTTATGTGAGCTTTATTTTTTAAAAAAGTCATCACACACCTTAATGTATCATTATACTTGTTCTCTAAAAAAACATCTTTACCCGGAGACCTAAACACCAATTACCAATTTTTAGGCCGGATGACTAAACACCAATTTTTAGGGGATTTGATGGTTCATGTGAGCAAAAAATCAAAACCAAGACCCCAAACTTAACCGGGTATAAAAATCTTATAACTTTTAGAGTCTTGATAAGAGTTTTGAACAAATGTCCGTAAACACCTCAATAAAAGCCATCGAAGTGCTTTAAGTATCACATAGTATAATGTGAGTGACATGTAAAGGCCGCAAAAGTGGTTTCTTTATAGACAATGGCTTTAAATAGCTAACCCTTTTTGCGTCACAATTTGCAAATATCAAAAACCATTGGCGCAAAGAGTGGCGAAATCTCCACTTTTATCACATTGGTTCCTAAACTAATCTGCTTTTCTTTACCAATTAAAGAATCAAGTTGAAAGTTCAATCACACATCACCACATGGCAGTAGAATCTATTCCCATTTGTACTTACCAAAATCTTATCAAACAATTTGGACCCACAATCAACCAAATATTTAACCTAACTAATCCAATCATTCATACCTCAATCAACATTTTAGATCCATAAATAGTCATTCGGATTTGCAGTAATTTTCAACTTAGACCAATTGTAATTATGTCAAAGAAGTAGTTTAATCACATAGCACATTCACGACGCAACTATTTGATGTGACATATAACACACCACCTTGACTGAATATTTTTCAAACTCGTCTTTGTGCCTGGGGAGGGTCTTTCTTTATAGGCAAGCAGAGTTTTTATAGGAAACCAAAACCCATAAAGATGTCGTAAGTTGGGTTTGAATCCATGACATAGTGATACCATCTGTTAAGCTCTAACCATTGAGCTGTCATGCTATTAGCCACTAATTACCTCTTAATAACTTTACCGAAATTTATCAAATTATGCTACATTTTGCAAATTTCATAAGATTAAGAAACAAAGCAAAACCCCAAACTAACCTGGAAAAACTTTAAGAAGAATTATGTAAAGTAGGTGAGTTTTGTAAATTCACACCTGGTTTTGGTCATGGAACTGAAGGACCATCTGAGAACAAGTCTCTGAGATCTCACAAATCCGATCATCCGGAGAAATATCCCTGTGGTTACTACTCCCGCAATCTCCAGCAAACCGCGGAAAGCTGTTCTTCCACAGCCTCTTCCCTACATAATTGACACCGACAAAAAAATGTATACTACTAAAAATAAATTGAACTCAATTTAGAGGAAAACATTGCCGAATTATGTATACCTTTGCTTTCACTAGAAAGAACAGCTAGCAGAGTTATGAAATCCCCAGGGCGAACTATGTTAGTTAGAGCCCAGGCCAATGCGCTCTTTGAGATCTCCTTCTCTGCTCTGACCGCGACCACTACAGTATCTGCTGCCTTATAAATGATTTGATTCATGTTGAGGTGTGTATTGGCCATAGTAGCTGGTCGTACTTCAGCTTCAGCTGGTGGTGGAAACATTGTGTGTCAGAATTTTTGGTTGCTGGAAAAGAAGAGACGAAACTATGATTGAGATTTTTTCAAGAAAGAATAGAAGAGCAGAGAGGGATACGAGTTTCTGTTTTGGAATTTTGTTGAGGTGTGTGGGGGAACTCTGGTTAAAGTTGTGGGCTGTGTCTTGGGATTTGAGTTGTAAACTAACCATGGTTTATCTCTGGGATTAGATTGGATTTTAATAATAGTCTGTAATACATGATATCCAAATCAAAGTTATTTTTACTTATTTATTTGTTATTATTTTTTACACAATCCAGATCCTCAAATCCTCAAACAGGACAAGTTTCTTAATGTGTGTGTCTTCGAGCGGTTTGAGAACTTATTAATTAAGCTCGTTTCTCTGTCAATGAACCATATTTAATTTGGCAGCGAATTTATGACACTACCATTTTTATTGGAGGACACCATTGTTTTCTACTTTTTGAAATACACTACTACTTATTTGAAGCACATTTTCATCTATTGAAGAACACCGTCAATATAAATAGAAAAAATTCATGTTCGTTTGCACGCCGATCGTACATCTTCTCTCAAAGAACTGATGAGGTTAGTGTTGCAGACAAATGAAAGTGTCATACCAAAAGCTTGCAAAGATGTATTTTTGAAGATGTGCAAAGTAATCCACATTTTCTACTTAACTAATGATGGTTTCACATCCCAACAACTTATGTTTAGCATTGTTATTGCAATCCTTAAGGAACCCCTACTTATTCCTGATGAATGATGTTTGTAATACTTGTTCTGTTTTAGTTAATAGTAACTGTGCAATGGTGTGTGAAAACAATGAAACAACTCTGACATATGTGGATTGTATTCATCGACAAAATGCATTTATTCAGTCAACCTTTTGTTTTAAAGCTAGAATGACCAATTTGGAGATGCAATTAGCATATTAAACTTCGCACATAACTAGAAATCATAAAGCTTAGGTTTGAGGCGTGGAGTGAACAATACTTCAAGAGGACCTCCCTTGTAATTGGTCACACTTGATGTTTCTGTCATGTCAACTTTTGCATCCAATGGTGTCTCCATTTCAAACCCTTGGATGAGACGAGCAAGCACCAAAGAAGCGGAGTGAATGCTAAACAAAGTTCCTGGACACATACGTCGACCAATACCAAATGGCATTAGTTCAGCATTTTGGCCTTTCAAGTCCACCTCAGACTTATCCTTAAGAAACCTCTCAGGTCGAAATTCGGATGGATCTGACCACACTTCAGGGTCACGTTGCAACTTCCACAGGTTCACTAGTATACGGTTCCCCTTCTTGATATGAAATCCACCCACTTCACAGTCCTCGATGGCCTCGCGTTCAATGAGTGGATTTACTTGATACATCCTCATTGTTTCCTTCAAAATGGCTTGTTAAGTAAACAAGATTGTTGAGGTCTAAGTCATCCACTTTGCGGTCCTTCCCTACGTGGAAGTCCAATTCTTCTTGAGCCTTCTTTAGCACCTTGCGATTATTCAACATTAGTGAGAGGACCCACATTAGGGCTACTGATGTGGTATCACTGCCACCGAACACATTTGCCTACAACGATAAATTATATTTTTTTTGAGTCTACATAGAAATAATCCGTATACGGAAAACAACTTTGAATTCTTTTTTGTTAACTCTATTTTCAAATTTATGCCTACTCCACATTAAGTGGAAAGTAGATACGTTTTGTTGAATTATTAGATAAGCATGGATTTACACTATAGGTCCGTCTGAGCAAGGCTAGTCACCTTTGAGCAGTTTTCGAGTTTTTAAACAGTAACTTTCTTAGTATAACAACTATTTTAGGCAATTGTTTGCATAGTTAAAATGATTCATCTATTTACCAGTTGACGATTCCACATAAAACCATAAATTAGTTTAGAAGTTGAAACACACTTACTACACACATAGATTTGATGAATGTTTCTGGCGAAAGTCCATGAAGCTGAATCTGATCCATCATCTCCCATGTAAGACCGATAAAATCCCCCTCCTTGTCGCCACTCAACCTCTTCCCTTTGTGTTCCTCCACCCAATCACCAAGAATAGAATCCAATTCTATGGCAACTTTCTTCATAGCTCTCACAGTACCCAACATGTTATCCAACCACCAAAGACTTGGAACCATATCTGCGATCACAAGGCTCCCAATAAAATGTGACGCCTCATCGATGGCCCTTTTATACTTCACGGCCTCTGCATCACCAAGTCTTGCCTTGGTACCAAAACTCTTTTTTTCCAGAAACACTCCTAGTCACCACATTCAACAACACTTCTTGGAACCATGTTTTCATTTCCACCGGAACTCCACTCTTCCCATTGGATAGTTCATATAGTTGTTTGACACTTGCATCAATTTCTGATGCTCAGGAACCATTTTGCATCATCACCCTTTGGTGAGATAAGAAATTAGATTTTGATACCTTACGCATTTCGACCCAAAGTGGGCCATATGGTGCGACCGCAAGTGATGCTTCACCATATGTCAGGATCTTCGTGGCCGTATTGCTTGGACGATTTAAGAAGTACTTGTCTTTGGTGGTAAAACATTCTTTTGCAAGGTCCCAAGAACTAATCACGAGTTCTTGGTAAGCCCCCATATTGATGGTGAAGGCTGCCCCATATTTATCAGCCAATTTGGCTAATGCATGATGAGGCAGCTCCTTACCCATCAATAGGTGCAGGTGACCAATGACCGGCCATGAACCACGAACCACTGGTGCACTCTTGCCACCTTTACTAGAAAAGGATTTCGAAGATTTTCTGAGAAGATTGAAAAGAAGAATGATGGCAATGAGAGTAAGTGATCCATGAAGGAACATGCTGAACTCCATGTTTTTGGGATATTGGTGATTCAGTTCAAGATAACAGAAGTTTATATAGAGATCTAGGAACAGATTACTCAGTCAACAGTGGTGAGTCACTTAAAAAGATCAAAATACCTGTGCCAGGCTGGTGTGAAGCATGTTAATCATATTTCATTTTTATTTATTCATTTAAAAAGATACTAGATCAGAACTACAATATCTGTCTGATTATATAAAATGCTGAAATCTTGATTAGTATTCGATTAGAAGATATAAACGTGAAACTCAAGACTATAAATAGTACATGTTTTTTATACAATCAAACAGGGGCGAATCCAGGATTGCAGACAAAGGGGGGCAAAAAAATATGTAACATTTTCAAGAAATTTTCTCGGTATACAACATAAAAAATGTCCTTTGTATAAGAAGTTTCCAAGAAATTAGAAAATGCATCAAAGTTTGTCTTCTTTTTCTGGGTTATGTTTAACGATGGAGATATACAACATAAAAATTTCAATTTTTATGTACATTGCAAACATACTATGTATGTCACTATGTGTGTAGTGTGAAATGTGTACATGTGGTGTGTATGGGGTGTGTTTGAATTTGAGTGTGAGATTGATTGCTTAGTAACATTTTATACGGAGCATTTTTTTTTTTGCTTTTATAGAAAGACCATTAAGACTTATTGTGAGATTGTTTTAAAGAAGGATGAGATTGGCTTGAAGATATTTCATATTGTATTGCCTGCTGCAATGGCTTTAGCAGCTGATCCAATTGCTTTTTTGATTGACACAACATTTATGAGACATGTAGGTTTGTCATTGTTTCTTCTTTTCTTGTTAGTTGTAATATTAGATGGAGAATCTCTGAGTTGGTTGACATGAAAAACTATATTAAATTCAGAAATTTAGGTTTCAGAAATTCATCAAAATTTTTATTGCAAGACTAGAGCATAAAATCAACAAGTCGGAGATGGAGAAATAAGAACATCAAACAAACTCACCTGTTTCAGATGGAGATGAAGAAGAACTGAAGAAGATATCACAAGACGCAAACACAAGAGGTTCGATTTCTCTTGCGATTTGAGATCTATGATTTTTTTTATAAAGAGGAAGCAATATGAAATTTCAAGGGAGCAATATAAATTTTCAAAGGGGAGCAATAGTGAAAATTTAACTACTTTAACGATTTTTTTACAAAATCTAAGGGATTAATTGACCCCTTTATCCGAGCAGTGTATCCGCCCATGCAATCAAACCAATAATTGGGTTCATGCATTATTGGCTATTCTTGTCAAACTTTATAGCAGTTGTATTATTGTTTGCAAGTTGATGGAGAAAATAAGATATTATTAAAAAAGGGATGCCGCTCATTACATGATAAATTGCAAATAATTGAATTAAATATGAACAATTTTAACGATTATTTCCCCAAATGATTTGTGCAGGTAGTACGTCTTTAACTTGATTTTACTTTTCCATTTTGCCTTTCCAATTTTATTCTAGTAGAGTGTCCATGCGCTTTATGTGTACGGATATTTAGTATATTTATTTTATTACAACAATTTAATAATAAAAAAACTTATTATTAAAATTTAAAACAAAATAATTTAAGATCTACATAGTTTATAAATAAATAGAGTGGTATTCTGCCATCATCTCTTGTGACTGTTATCTTCCCATCTTGATTTCTTTTGGAGGCATTTGTATTATTGGTTACAAGTTGAAGGAGACAATAAGATATTATAATAAAAAAAAAGGCTGCCTCTCATGACATGATATTATAATTGCAAATAATTGAATTAAATAAATATTGGGAGATGGTAAGAGTATATCCGAACAGTTGTAACGATTTTTCCTCCAAATGAATAGTGCACGTTGTCTTCAACTAATTTCTATTTACCTTTTAATTCAACTTTTCTCAAACATTATATAATTATATCTAAGCTTTAATATAACTTATTTTAAGCCTCAAATTATATATAAACTATAAAATAAGTCCTTATATTATTTTAAGCCTTCTATATTATTCATGAATTTTAATTTTTTTATTTTGAAAAAATTTAAAATTTAATATATTAATTGAAATCATTTAATATTTAAGGGTGTGTGAATAGCGTGCGTAGCGCACACATAATTAAATTTAAAATATTTTTGTTAGACCAATATTCAAATCAACAATCTAATTTTTATAAATTGATAATTAATCACTAAATAATTCACTTGATAAAAATAAAAAGAATCACACACCGACGCATACTCAAATAGGCGATGCACAAAATTTAAGTATTAACACTATTTCACTAAATTAAAAATTTAAGCATACTTAAATCATACATTAAAAATGCTTTCACTAAATTAAACCATTGGGTATCTCGATCTCTTCTTCTACACTTAACAATTTAAATATTTGAAGAGAGTTGAATTCTGGTGAAGATGAGGTAGACTTAAACAAATTTTAGTCTAGCAAGATCCAGACGCCTAAAAATGGACTCTAATTTGCATAATAATATGTCTTATCATAAGCAATCGCTTTAACCGTTTTGATAAATTTTGACTGAGCAAATTAAGTTTCTATGTTTGAGAAGAATGTCAACATATATTGCTTCAAAAAGTAAATATTTTCCAACAAATCAAGAAACCACTGACCTTAGTTTTACCAGTTCACAGCGTGCACATGAGATTGTTGGCCAACGTACATGTCTCAAGCAAAGATATTGTCCCTAACTTAGACACCCGTCACACCCGGGTATGAGGTTTTTATGAATTAGGCTCAATTGCCTCCAAAAGGCCTCGTCGCTACTGAGTACATGTCCAATTCTTTATTAATTTCATATGATATTTTTCCTTACCCGATGTAGGATTAAATTTGCATGCACAAGATCAATCTTCCGCTAATGCTAACATCTTATCTCATTTTTCATTTTCCGCTTTGGGAAAGTATTTCACCTGCCCGTGCTCATCCGCATTTCACAAGCAAAACATTCCTTGCCTAATTGACATACATTAACACTCTTTTTTATCCCTACCCAACCCCAGTTGGAGTGATTAAAATGCTTTTTGTAGGCACTTCCCCTTTGTTCTTTGATCCCGGTTCAAAAGGAGGGCCTGGCTCAAGCCAACATTTCTAATCAGCTAGTTATCTTTACTAGATGAGTACCATGATTATCCACTGTCCCTCTACTGAAAGGGTAAAATAACTTTTTAGGCTGTATATGTTTCTACTCAAAAGCACTAGCATTTCCGCGATGTACCTCTTGGTTATCTTGTTAGAAAACCGTATTAATCTAGGTTTCTAGTATTGTAGCACCGATATAAGTTCTTAGCCATATCACATAATTTATGGCCTAGATTATTAAGGCGACGCTCTAATAAAAAGACTGGTCAGCAAAATTCTTCTAACGAACATACCCTAAGAATATGAATGCACACCTATATCAACTTAACTAAAGAAAATGAATTAAGTGTTACCAAATTTTAGGGATTTAAACACTTTGACGAATAAATAACTCAATAATAATTTGATAATAACCTCAAAATGGATTGCAAATATTTCTAAAAAGAATTTGTGACCTGAAAACTCTTTCTTGGACTCTGGTTTTTAATGGGTGAAGAATCTTATCTTTGTGAACAAAATCCCTGTCAATAATAAGGGCAACCAACCCAGTCCCCCCCATGAAGCCATTCCTTCATTTGTTTATATTTCTTTCTTCCAAAACCTGTTAGAACAATTCTTTTACTCTTATCTAATTCGCTTAATAATGCAGTAGTGGGAGTGTGGCACTTGATCAAACTATACACCATGTATTGAAACAGGAATTCTAAATGTCGAGGAAGCCAGCGAGAGCTTCCTCGCTGACTTCCTCGACAGGTAGAAGCTCTCGTATTGAAAACTATTTTGTTGACTCAAGCTACTAATTTTTTATTGGACCTTGTGAATGTGGTCAACAAAATGGGACTCCCATTTTATTCATGAGCACTTTTGCCAACGGTCCTTATCCGAAAATGCTAAGAAACCATATTTTTGTAATCAGGGTGACGTGGTGTGATCTTAAAATAATGATATTTATTTGAGACAGCAGTACCGGCAACAACTTTTAAAATTTTTGAGACGGCTAAGGCTATCGCAAATTGACAAAATAGAGACAGTATTTGCTGTGGCTATCTGGCGACGGCTTCAAATCCTTGCTAAGTTGCAAATTCTGGATGGCTGAAACTGTCTCAAATTGACAAAATAGAGACGACATTTGCCGTGGCTATCTTGCAACAGTTTCTGACCGACGCTAAGTTGTTCGGAATAATGTCGCAAATTGCCAAAATAGAGACGACATTTGCCGTTGCTAACACTAGCTTGCTGTAGCTAAAAAAATTACTAATGAAAATTCATTTTTTAAATGGAATTAGTTCTTTCTATTAATTTTTAGATTTCTCATTGCCTTTTTTTTGTCATTCAGAAGAAACATTTCAAACCTGAACACAATTATATTAATTTTCACCGTAAATGATGACTAATACACTAACCTTGTTCGTATAATCAATAACTTGTCCATCACAAAAAATACAATCCCAAACAACTTTATACTCTATCAATCTCAAATTGAAATTATATATATATATATACTCTATCAACCTCAAAACTACGGAAGAATGCCTCCTAGAGGCGGGTTATACAACTTCGGAGATTGCAAATGCTATTGGAATTCAAGAACAGCCGACACAGCCAACAGATGACATAATCTCAGGGGCCAAGAGTGGTCTTTCCGACGACATGCCAAATGAAATTATCCGCCCGGAACATCACTTTGTGGCAAGGTCGCACGATGACATTGGGGACGCTCAATTGGGGTTTCCTGGATCAGAGACACGAGCTTCATTGGCAGGGGAATTAGGAGTGGCTTCGCCCCAGCAAGCTCACGGCCCCAAACAGAATGCGCTCACCACCAGTCCCAGCCCTGCGTCAGAGCACGGTCTCAGCCAGACCACGGCTCTGGGCACTCCACGGGTCCAGCCTGATCACGGACCCAGCTCGTCCTTGACTCGAGCAGGACAGCAGTCAGACAGCCCACGTCCGAGCACGGCCTGCCCACGGCCCCCCAGTCCACGGCCCCAGGCCACGGCCAGTCCACGGCCCCAACCCAGGGGACGCGATACCTCAGACAACACGCGACTTGCTCGCCGTTGGTGATTCTTTAGTGACGCAAACAAAATCGAGTGGAATGATAGAGGAAGTAGAGGCTGCCCCGGTGAAGCCGACAGTGATGGAACGTTTGGCAGAGGTTTTGGCCAAGCGCGCTCAATCCGCGGTAACTGATAATTTTTCAGTGCCCGCGGTAACAAAGAACGACAAGGACGGGAGCTTGTTTGATGTTGTCGTCCAGCTGTTTGAGGAGAACCGTGCTTTGCGACTAAAGAAACAATCTATGCCCATTAATACACTTGATAGCGCCACAGATGATAGTGACGAGGCTGCGTCGGAATCGGAGTCGGGGCCGGAATCACATGCTATTAATGATATAAATTTGGGGGCGCACTCCGATAAGGATCTACAGCACAAAGTCAAACCGGCGGCCCTTCCGGGCAAGCGTCGTAAGACTAAGAGGGGTAAATCTTCCTCCCGAGCTTAAGATGATGGAAAATCTTATGTTTTGGAATGCTCGTGGGGTTGGTAATAAGGCCACGAGGAGGAGGTTAAAAAATATGGTTGTGGCTCATAGAGTCAGAATTCTTCATTGCCAGCTTTGGTGATATGTTGGCTTTATGTATTTTGGTTTTCGGATGCGGCCCAATTTAGTTTTGGTTATATCACGGGTAAAGTCGTCATGTACCCCCGTATTGATTGTTAATCAATTTTCTTGACAAGTAATAAAGGTCTGGCATTCCAGAGGTGCCCCTCCACACTGGAGGTTTAATAAAAAAAAAAAAAAAATATATAAATACAATTTCAATTTGAGATGATAACTCACTCAAACTTAAATAACTACATAAATCATAGTGATCGTCTATGAGATTGGTGATCGTCTGCACAATAAAACGAGACATACAACAATTCATGTGATCTTGCACACCATATCGATCATCCCACAAAATGTGTTCTACTTCAAAATTTTATATCTTCTACTTCAAAACCAATATCAATTCAGCAACACTTAAACCTGTAAAATTTGAAAGAGCAATGCATGAGAAACGTATTGTTCAATAATACACAGATTTGAATGCTTAAGCTATGTAGTACAAATCTCATAAAGTTGCACATTCAAATGGAGACTCTAAGTTACAACTAAGATGCCTTTTTACATTACCAATCAACATCTTATTAGATAGAATAAAGTATTCTTTTATATTTTGAGTTGGCGCATTTGAAGGATCAACAAAGGTAAGAGAACATATTATCAAATCGACAAGGATAAGTGCAAGGTTGGTTGCATGAACCTATAATAAAACAAAAACAAACTGACCAAGAAAGCATACAAGTCAGTCAGACATGCAACAAACTGACCAAGAAAATATACTAGTCAGATAGGCAAGAAAACAAACTGACCAAGAAAGCATACTAGTCTGATAGGAACCTATAGACAAATCATGTACCATGAAAGCATACTAGTTTGCACTCAGATAAGTTAGGTTTTCAAACTGAATAATACACAGATATTTTATTTTATTTTGTCAAACAAGGTGTTGCAAGGCGATTTCCTTGAACTCATCTATGAACCATATCACTCCACCTTGTGACCACAACAATTGACTTATTCACCATGACTAGGCTTTATCCACCAAATAAATAAGCAAAGTTTAGAGAAACTTTGATCACCACCATATCCAAACAATCAAACTCATTAAAAGCAAAACAAAACAGGACAAACAAATTTCAACATTAGTTAAACAATCCATTTGCTTGCTGCCAATTAACTTTAGCATTTAAACTCCACTTGCTTTAACAAACTTCAACATTTAAAGTTCCTTTGCTTGCTGCCAATTGACTTTAAATTAACTATAAACAAACTTCAGCATTAAACGATGCTAATACTAGCATTTAAACTTGCTGCCAATTGACTTTAAAGAAACTTGCTATTGCTAATTGAACAAACTTCAACATTTAAACGCTGAAATGCTGAAATTTAAACAAAAAAAAGCGTTCAAAGTAAATTGGAAGCAAACTTCCAATAGCATTCAAACTGGAAACAAACAAAAATTAGCAACAAACAAAAATGCTACCAAAAATTGGCAGCAAACAAAAATGCTACAAAAAACTGACAGCAAACAAAAATTGGCAGCAAACAAAATTTGCAAACTTTTAACATTTAAACCAGCTGCCAATTGACTTTAGCATTTAAAGTTCCAACAGTAAATTGGCAGCAAACAAAATTGCTACCAGAATGATTCAAACTTCTAACAAACTTTAGCATTTAAACTTGCTGCCAATTAACTTTAAACAAACTTTAGCATTTAAACGCTGCTAATACTAGCATTTAAACTTACTGCCAATTGACTTTAAACAAACTTTCTGTTGCTAATTGAATAAACTTCAGCATTTAAACGCTGAAATTTAAACAAAAAAAAAACGTTCAAAGTAAATTGGCAGCAAACTTCCAACAACATTCAAACTGTCAGCAAACAAAAATTGGCAGCAAACAAAATTTGCAAACTTCCAACATTTAAACCAGCTGCCAATTGACTTCACCATTTAAAGTTCCAACAGTAAATTGACAGCAAACAAAATTGCTACCAAAAGGATTCAAACTTCCAACAAACTTCAGCATTTAAACTTGCTGCCAATTGAATTTAAACAAACTTTAGCATTTAAAGTCCCTTTGTTTGCTGCCAATTGCTTGCTAGTTATACAAACTTTAAATTGCTACCAGTTTGCTGCCAATTGAACAAACTTCAGCATTTTAAATTGAAACTCACATTTAAAGTCCCTTTGCTTGCTAGTTAAACAAACTTTAAATTGCTGCCAGTTTGCTGCCAAAGGGTCGAGGGAGGGAGCGAGGGATGGCCCTCGAGATAAGTGCATTTGCCTCGAGATGCATGATGTCACCAGGGACGGATTTACGTGGGGTCAAGTGGGGGCACTCGCCCCCACTGACTTTAGAAAAAAAACTCAATTTGCCTAACTTGCAATCGACGACGCCATCCCGCCCCACCCCTTCTTCTCTTTCACTATTCTCAGTGACGCTGACAATCCTGTTCCTCCCTTTCTTCTTTTCTTTACCCTCTATTTGTTTACTATTAAAAATGTACTAGCTGAGTTAGTAGAGGTATAACGTATGGAATCACAAGTCACAGGTTCGAACTCGGCCGGCGGCATGAGGTGGGGAGGGTTATGGGTAAAAAAAATGTTTACTATGAGAACAACAACCACTCTGCCTCCACTTCTCTTCCTCTCCTTCTCTCTCTGTTTGATTTATCTTCCTTTCCCACCAACGCCCCAACCTCTTTTTTATGCTTTGAAGAAGAATAATGTTTTTAAAGTATTTTCTTGAGATGAATTTGTATATCAAGATCTAGTTTAATATTTTATTCATAGGATTACTTTGGAGAAATGACCTATTAGTATTTTTGGCCCTTAACTTTATACACCAAATGAATTGACCAGATCAATAGAATTGCACGATGCCGAGTTCTCACCTTGTTATGTATATTTGAAAGGCAAGTGTGCCGCCGTCCTCTATATATTTATCTCTTGTGTACCTACAAAGTAGATTGTTAAATCAATTTTCCTCACCCATGGATTAGATGAAGTTTTGTTTAGCAATTGGTGTTTTATATAGTTATTTATGTATTGTTCAAAATTTAACAAAAATTATATTAAAGTACTTAATTATTATATTATCATTAGTTAATTATGACTCATCACTCTGCCCCCATTCAACGAAAATCCTGGCTCCGTCACTGGCTGTCACTTATCTCGAGGCGGCTGGGTGGCTTCCACCCATCCCTCGCCCCTTTCCCTCGTTCCCTCCCTCGACCCCTAGAATTTTCGAACTAAAAAATATTCTCCACAACCATCATCACGGGCCTGATGATCTTCTCCAACACCATGTTCGTGACTCGGTTTCGTCCAACAACGGACCTGGCCCGATTTGTCGATTCCAATTGGTAGCTAAGTCAGTTTTAAAATCACCCATCTCTTCATCTTCTTCTATACACACAACAAGCACAATTATCCAAGGATAATGAGTGCTGACGAAATCTCAACATACCGGTGGTTGTGGTGGTGGCAAAACCTCGTAGAAGTAATGGTGGTTAAAACCATGGGACAATGGTGAGGAGTGGCGGAGAATTGAGATATGGAACGGAAAGTGAGGTACCCAATGTCACGGTCGATCCATAATTGAGATATGGAACTGTACATCTCGAAGCGAGAATTGAGGTTGAGAACAAAGCAGGAGGAAGAGAAGCCAGTGAGGACCATAGCTGATGAGGTCTCTTTGATGGTGGTGTTGTCAGTGACGGAGCCAGGAAATTTTATGAAGGGGGGGCGGAGTGACGTCATAGTTAATTAATGAAATATAGTAATTAATTACTTTAACAAAAAAAAATTAATTCGAACAATACATAAATAAATATACAAAACACCAATTGGTAAACAAAACTCCATCTAATCTATGGGAAAGAAAATTGATCGGCCAAGCTACTTTGTAGGAAGCACAAACAATAAATATATGAGGGACAAATCAAATTGGTATGTAAAGTTAATGAGCAAGAATTAATTTCAAATGTAAAATTAGATGTGGACACAAAAATTTGATTATTTGCAATTTATCACCTTATCATAAATAACTAATTAGAGGTTACCCCATCATTAATCACTATTACAGTCTTCCCCGAGACTAACGGTCAACGTGCATTGACTGTCAAAAGGCTCACGTTGATTATCAAAATGTCTTCAAAATCTCTAAGTCCGGTTATAGGCTGATATATTAGAATGAATATGTTATTTTAACTTAAAATTTATAAGGATGATTAAAATGTTACAAAATTATCGGAACAACAAAAATACTGGCGAAATAAAAAAAAACGAGAGAATCCTCTAAAATTGTGAATTATAGCTTTTGAAATTTGGTCAAAATCTTAAAGTCATATTTTTGGCTCATTGTTTAAAATTAACCTGTTATTTTACTTAAAACTTATAGGGATAATGAAAGTGATAAATAATTATTGAGAACAAGAAAAAAATTGGTCAAATAAAAAAATCGTGAGAAACCCTATGAAACTTTGGATTATACACTTAAAATTTGGTCAAAATCTATATTAGATAAAATATGTCATTTTAAGTTAAAAATAGTAAGGATAATGAAAATTATACTGAATTATCTAAAAAAAAAATTGGCAAAAGAGAAAATTGAGAGAATGCTATGAAATTGTTGATTATAACCTTTAAAATTAAGTTAAATTTTCTAAGTCCGGGTTTAGGCTCACTGTTTAAAATAAACCTGTGATTTTAACTTAAATCTTACAAGGATAATGAAAATGGTAAAGCATTACCAAAAACAATAAAAAAAATTGAAAAATAAAAAATTCAGAGAATCCTCCAAAATTGTGGATTATAGCATTCAAAATTCGGTCAAAATCACTAAGTTCAATTTTAGGCTAATAATTAAATAAACCTTCTATTTATACTTACAATTCAAAGGGATAATAAAAATGGTAAAGCATTATTGAGAACAAGAAAAAAGGCAAAATAAAAAATCGAGAGTCCTCCGACATTGTGGATTATTGCCTTTGAAATTTGATCAAAATCTTTAATTCCGATTTTAGGCTCATAGTAGTTTAAATGAAACATGTTATTTTTACTTAAAACTTATAATTATAATGAAAATGTTAAAGAATTATTAGGAACACGAAAATATAGCAACCAAAATAAAGAAAATCCCCTGAAATTGAAGATTATAAAACTTGAAATATGATCAAATTCTCTATGTCTGGTTTTAGGCTAATTGGTTCAAATCAACCTGTTATAAGATTTATAAGAATAATGAAAATTGTAAAGCATTGCTAGAGCAATAAAAAAAATCTCAAAATTAAAAAATCGAGAGAATCCTCTGAAATTGTGGATTATATAACCTTTGAAATTTGGTCAAAATCTTCAAGTCCAGTTTTTTAGTCGCATATTTATATGAAACATGTTATTTTAACTCAAAATTTATTAGAATAATGAAAACATTAAAGGGTTAGCGAGAATAAAAAGTTGCAAAATACAAAATCGAGAGAATCCTCCGAAATTGTGGATTATATAGCCGTTGTAATTCAGTCAAAATCTCTAAGTCAAGTTTTAAACACATAGTTTAGATGAAATATGTTATTTTAAATAGAAACTTATAAGTATAACAAAGTTGTTACAAAATTATCGAGAACAAAAAAAAATGGCAGAATAAAAAATTGAGAGAATCCTTCGAAATTGAGGATATAGCCTTTAAAATTAAGTTGAAATCTCTAAGTCTTGTTTTAGGCTCATATTTATATGAAATATGTTATTTTAACTTAAAAATTAATAGAATAATGAAAACATTAAAGGATCGAGAACAAAAAAAATGGCAAAATAAAAAATCGAGATAATCCTCCAAAATTGTTGATTAAAGCCTTTGTAACTCGATCAAAATTCAAAGTCCGGTTTTAGACACATAGTTCAGATGAAACATGTTATTTTAACTAAAAACTTATTAGGGTGGATGCGCTCTACTTGCACGGATATTCATAATACGCAAACATTATTAGCCAAAAGTGGCTACGTCAGTTGAAGTGTGGGTTTGACCCCCCACTTCTTATGCTCAATACCTACCAGTGGCATGGGGTGGGAGGGGTTAAGGGTAAATAAAAAATAAAAAAAACTATTATTGAATTTCAAAACAAAATCATTATTTATAATTTTAAGGGTAAAAAAGGGAAATAAAAAGTTAAATGTAAGGACATTTTTATAATATATAAAAAATTATGGGCTTCAAATAAATTATGATAGGACGCATGCATGTATAATATTTATAAGGAGCTGGTTTGGATTGCAAAAATGTGAAATTTGGAGGGCAAAATGGAAAATTCAAAATTTAGATGTAAGGGCATATTTATAATTTATAGATAATTGAATGGTTTCAAATAAATTATTTTAGCGGCTTAGATATAATTAATGAATGTTTAGAGGAGTTAATTTTGATTGTAAATAGTCTAAATTTGGGAGGGTATTTTGGTGAAAATGTGTAAGCGTATTCTCCATCTAAATGACACCAACACTCTTGGTCAATGTCACATTGATATTGGTTTCGTTTATCATTGTTAAGAAATTGGAAGGGAAAAATGGGAACCCAAAAATTAAGTTGAAGACAACTGTGTAATAATCTTTTTCAATGTAAAAGACATAAATGTCATTGGATATTGTTCACACACTTGTTAGATTTGATTGTAATTATAGAAAATTGGGGAAGGCAAAAACTGGAATCCAAAAATCAGGTTGAATGTTCCTTGATTTGGGAGAAGAATCGTTATAATAGTTCAAGTAAGTATAACAAAAATGCTACAAAGTAATCGAGAACAAAAAAAAAAATGGCAAAATAAAAAAACCGAGAGAATCCTCCGAAATTGTGGATTATTAGCTTTTAAAATTCGGTCAAATTCTCTATATCTAGTTTTAGGCTCATATTTAGATGAAACATGTTATTTTAATTTAAAAATTATTAGGATAACGAAAATGTGAAAGGATTATCGAAATCCACAAGAAAATCTTTAAGTCCTCCAAAATTGTGGATTATAGCTTTTGAAATTCGATCAAAATCTTTAAGTCCGGTTTTAGGCTCACAGTAGTTAAAATGAAACATGTTATTTTTACTTGAAACTTATAATTAAAATAAAAATGTTAAGAATTATTAGGAACACGAATATATAGCAAAAACAAATCGAGAAAATCCCTTGAAATTGAGGATTATAATTCTTGAAATTTGATCAAATTCTCTAACTCTGGTTTTAGGCTAATTGGTTCAAATCAACCTGTTATTTTAACTTACAACTTATAAGAATAATGAAAAAGGTAAAGCATTGTCGAGAGCAATAAAAAAATGCCAAAATTAATAAATCAAGAGAATCCTCTGAAATTGTGGATTATAGCCTTTGAAATTTGGTCAAAATCTTCAAGTCCGGTTTTAGTCACATATTTATATGAAATATGTTATTTTGAATTAAAATTTATTAGAATAATGAAAACATTAAAGGGTTATCAAGAACAAAAAAAAATTGGCAAAGTAGAAAATCGGGAGAATCCTCCAAAATTGTAGATTATATGGCCTTTGTAATTCGGTCAAAATCTCTAAGTCACGTTTTAAATACATAGTTCAGATGAAATATGTTATTTTAACTAGAAACTTATAATTACAATAAATTTGTTACAGAGTTATCGAGAACAACAAAAAAATGGCAGAATAAAACATTGAGAGATTCCTCAGAAATTGTGGATATAGCCTTTAAAATTCAATCGAAATCGCTAAGTCTGGTTTTAGACACATAGTTCAGATGAAACATGTTATTTTAACTTAAAACTTACTATGGGTGGACGTGCTGCTAATGGAGCGTGGGTTTGACCCCCACGTCTTGTGTACAATGCCTACCAGCGACATGGGGTGGGAGGGGTTAAGGGTAAATAAAAAAATTAAAAACTATTATTGAATTTCTTAATAAAGTTATTATTTAAAATTTTAAGGGCAAAATGGAAAATAAAAAGTTAAATGTAAGGACATTTTTATAATATATAAAAAATTGGGGGCTTCAAATAAATTATGATAGAATGCATGTATAATATTTATAAGGAGCTGTTTTGGATTGCAAAAAATGTGAAATTTGGAGGGCAAAATGGGAATTCCAAAATTTAGATGTAAGGGCATATTTATAATTTATAGATAATTGAATGGTTTCAAATAAATTATTTTAGGGGTTTAGATATAATTAATGAATGTTTAGAGGAGCTGATTTTGATTGTAAATTGTTTGAATTTGGTAGGGTATTTTGGTAAAAATGTGTAATAGTATTCTCTATCTAAATGACACCAACACCCTTGGTCAATGTTCACATTGATATTGGTTTCATTTGTCATTATTAAGAAATTGGAAGGGGAAAATGGGAACCCGAAAATTAGGTTGAAGACAAATGTGTAATAATTTTTTTCAATGTAAAAGACAGAAATATCATTGGTTACTGTTCACATACTTGTCGGGTTTGATTGCAATTATAGAGAATTAGGGAGGCTAAAATTGAAATCCAAAAATCAGGTTGAATACAAAATCATGGTTCCTCTACTATTGATTTGGGGGAAGAATCATTATAATAGTTCAAGTTAGTATAACGAAAATGCTAAAGAGTTATCGAGAACAACAAAAAAAATGGCAAAATAAAAAACCGAGAGAATCCTCCAAAACTGTGTATTATTAGCTTTTAAAATTCGGTCAAATTCTCTATATCCGGTTTTAGGCTCATTGACGCCGGGCAAAATAACGATTATTCTACAGGCTAATAGCAACAGATAATTAATAGGGAAGAACACAAGAAGATTACCCAAAAACATAGAGAAAATAACTCTAATGTTTAATCAAATTACTCAAATCAAAGGTATCTCTAAAATCAGCCCACAAGCCGGGCTTTATAGCTAAAACTCATCAATATTGGAATTTGACCAAAAATGGCAACACCCCAATAATCATGCTAAAAAAAAATACGTAATAAAAGAATATACTGCTAGAAATCTGGCCCAAATTGGGTTCAAAATCACTTCCTAAACAATAATTGAAATATTACTAGAAAGCAGGACCTAGAAAGCATGTTAGTATTATTGGTTACCGGGGTAGGAGTGGTTCCTTCCCGACGAGGTGCCAACACAATCTTCTTCCCTTTAATGCTAAGGGAATATGTATTTTTCTACCCATCATGAATAACACTGCGATCATATTGCTAAGGTCTGCCTAACAATACATGACAATCATCCATAGATACAACATCACACCAAGCATTATCAAAATATTTTCTGCCAATCGAAAAAGACAATAGGCAACGCCTATCTACTGTTACCTCACTGCCTTTATTCAGCCATGATAATTTGTACGGCTTGGGATGACGATCTGTCTTCAACTGCAATTTCTGGACAGCCTCTTCAGACACGACGTTCTCACAACTGCCACTGTCAATGATCATCTTGCAGACTTTATCTGCGACTGTACATGTCGTGTGGAAAATATTGGTTCTTAACCAGTCGTCCCCTGAATCATCCTTGGGAGTCAGTAGACTCTTACGAACAACTAGAGTCTCATGACCATCTCCATACAACACATCTTCATCATCGTCATACACAGGCTCTCCAAGTTCCTCAAATTTGTCTACATCTTCCTCAATCAGAAGATTGTTGCCCTTCTGAATAGCAGGCTTCCTGCACTGAGTCGCTCTATGTCCCTGTTAACCACATCTAAAACATCTAATTGTAGAGTTACTCTGCGATAATGGTTGGGTAGGACGGGATTCTTGAGGGTGAACTGGCCGACTGCTTTGATCACTTCTGATCATAGGCCTCCTGTTCTGCTATTTTTCCACAACAAGTGCATGCTGGTAGGATTCAGAAACGATCCACAGTGAGTGAAGGCTGAAGACATCCTGCAGGGGTTGTCGTAATCCCCCCAAATATCGCGCCACCATCTTCTCTTCCGTCACAGACAAGTCATTACGGGCTACTAATTGATAGAACTCCTCCGTGTAATCATCAACTGATTTCGTGCCTTACCGCAATGAATGAAGTCGTTGAAACAAAGTTTGAGTGTAGCCGAAAGGAAGGAAGTGACCCTTCATATTTTTCTTCATCTTTTCCCAATCAGTGATTTTGGCCTGGCCCTGCTTGTCGCGTGATCGCTTCAATTGCCTGAGGTAACGCCAAATCCCACTGTTATAGGAAAGTTCTGCCTGAGATAACGCCAAATGCCACTGTTTTGGTTTAGTGCCTGCCAAACTCCTCAAAAGGTTCCCCAAATTGCGGTTTACCACCTCGGTCTGTCCATCCGTCTGGGGGTGGTAGGCACTGCTAAAATTTAAGTTCGTCCCCAGTTTCTCCCATAAACTCCGCCAGAAATGACTCATGAACCTGGTGTCACGATCTGAAGTAATGGATCAGGGAACACCATGTAAACGCACAATCTCCTTGAAATAAAGATGGGCGATCCGGGCAACATCCATTATTTTTTTGCAAGCTACAAAATGGGCCATCTTGGAAAACCTGTCAACCAGAACCAAAATAGAATCCCAGGCCCGTTGGGTACGGGGTAAGCCCAACACAAAGTCCATACTGACATCAAACCAAGGGGCCTCGGGTACAGGTACAGGTAAAGGTGTGTACATGCCCGCATTAGTGAGAACTCCCTTGGACCGCTGACACACATAACAATGCTCCGCATAATAAGCCACATCACTGGTCAATTTGGGCCAATAATAGGAAAAAAGATCAAGGCCAACGTCTTATCTAGCCCAAAGTGACCCTCGTTATGAAGTTCACGAATAATCTGCTGCCCTAGTGAACAATCTGGAATGCACAACTGTAATCCACGAAACAGATAACCATTATGCAAAATAAATTCATGTTGTTGACCATCAGTTACCTCCTGAATTATCCTTTCGAAGGAAGGATCTGCAGCATACATATCAGAGAAAGCCTCAAATCCTGCAACTCTAGTGCTCATGGTGGTGAGGAGTAACGTACGACGGTTCAGTGCATCTGCGACACGGTTCAGACTCCCTGCTTGGTGCCTCAGCGCAAACGTGAACTCCTGCAAGTACGCCACCCACTTGGCATGCCGTCGGCTCAGCTTGTGTTACCCATTGATGTACTTCAGGGCCTCATGATCAGTGACAAGAATAAACTCCCTCTGTACTAGGTAGTGACGCCAATGCTTCAGGGACTGAACTATGGGATAAAACTCCAGATCATAGGTGGATAATTCTTCTTTGATCCTGATAGCTTCTTACTGAAAAAAGTTATTGGACGCCCTTCCTGACTCAGAACACCACCAATGTCAACCCCAGATGCATCACAATTGACCTCAAACACCTTTTCAAAATCAGGAAGTGCCAAAACTGGTGCTTCTGTCATATTCTGCTTGACTAGTTGAAAACTGGCCTTCGCCTCATCGGGCCACTGGAAATCACATCCCTTGAGGCACTCTGTGATAGGAGCAATCAGAGTGCTGAAGTTTCTGATGAACCGATGGTAGAAGGACGCCAATCCATGAAAACTTCTGACATCGTACAAGGTCTTTG
This sequence comes from Berberis vulgaris, assembly GCA_963556465.1. Lineage (NCBI taxonomy): Eukaryota > Viridiplantae > Streptophyta > Magnoliopsida > Ranunculales > Berberidaceae > Berberis > Berberis vulgaris. The sequence goes on along the minus strand of OY747124.1, from coordinate 791,050 downwards.
ATTTGGGCAAATCCAAGACCGCATCTATTTGTGACTGATCTGCATGAACACCATCAGTAGACACAACAAAACCAAGAAAAGTAACAGAAGTAGTGAAGAAAGACCACTTCTTCTGATTGACGAACATGCGCTCCGTCCTCAACTTATCAAAAACAGCACGAAGGTGATCAAAATGTGAAGCCCATGTCGGACTATAAATGAGGATGTCATCAAAGTAAACTATAACGAATTTCCCCATAAAAGGCCGTAAAACCTGATGCATAAATCTCATAAATGTACTGGGCGCATTGGACAGGCCAAAAGGCATGACCATCCACTCATACAACCCATGATGCGTTTTAAACGCCGTCTTCCACTCATCTCCAGGCCTTATTCTGATCTGGTGGTATCCGCTTTTAAGGTCAATATTTGAGAAAACCTTAGATCTGGACAGCTGGTCTAACATATCATCCAGGCGGGGAATTGGAAACCTGTATTTCACTATAATCCTGTTGATTGCCCTGCTATCAACACACATACGCCAAGAGCCATCTTTTTTTGGCACTGGCAGAGCAGATACTGCACATGGGCTCATACTCTCACGATGTAGCCCCTCTCCAACAACTCTACCACCTGTCGCTGCAACTATTCAGATTCCTTAGGACTGAGGCGATAAGCCGGCCGATTAGGCAAACTGGACCCCGGAACAAGGTCGATCTGATGCTGAATATCCCGCATAGCCGGCAGCCCAGGACGAAGATCCTCTGGCATCAGGTCAGAGAATTCTCCAAGAAGCTGCAGCACCTCTGTAGGCAAATTTGAATTCTCATTGACTGCACTATTCCCACAAGGTAACAAAGCATAGACCACATCCTCACGATCAATCTCAACTAAAAACCTGGACCTAGAAAGCAGGTTAGTATTATTGGTTACCGGGGTAGGAGTGGTTCCTTCCCGACGAGGTGCCAACACAATCTTCTTCCCTTTAATGCTAAGGGAATATGTATTTTGCCGCCCATCATGAATAACATTGCGATCATATTGCCAAGGTCTTCCTAACAATACATGACAAACATCCATAGATACAACATCACACTAAGCATTATCAAAATATTTCCTGCCAATCGAAAAAGACACTAGGCAATGCATATCTACTGTTACCTCACTGCCTTTATTCAGCCATGATAATTTGTATGGCTTGGGATGACGATCTGTCTTCAACTGCAATTTTTGGACAGCCTCTTCAGACACGACGCTCTCACAACTGCCACTGTCAATGATCATCTTGCAGACTTTATCTGCGACTGTGCATGTCATGTGGAAAATATTGGTTCTTAACCAATCGACCCCTGAATCATCCTTGGGAGTCAGTAGACTCTTACGAACAACCAGAGTCTCATGACCATCTCTATACATCACATCTCCATCTTCATCATCGTCATACACAGGCTCTCCAAGTTCCTCAAATTCGTCTACCACGTCTTCCTCAATCAGGAAATTGTTGCCCTTTTGAATAGCAGGCTTCCTGCACTCAGTCGCTCTATGTCCCTGTTAACCACATCTAAAACATCTAATTGTAGAGTTACTCTGCGATAATGGTTGGGTAGGACGGGATTCTTGAGGGCGAACTGGCCGACTGCTTTGATCATTTCTGATCATAGGCCTCCTGTTCTGCTATTTTTCCATAACAAGTGCATGCTGGTAGGATTCAGAAATGGTCCACAGTGAGTGAAGGCTGAGGACATCCTACAAGGGGTTGTCGTAATCCCCCCAAATATTGCGCCACCATCTGCTCTTCTGTCTCAGACAAGTCATTACGGGCTACTAATTGATAGAACTCCTCCGTGTAATCATCAACTGATTTCGTGCCTTACCTCAATGAATGAAGTCGTTGAAACAAAGTTTGAGTGTAGCCGAAAGGAAGTGACCTTCATATTTTTCTTCATCTTTTCCCAATCAGTGATTTTGGCCTGGCTCTGCCTGTCGCGTGATCGCTTCAATTGCTCCCACCACGCAGATGCTCTGCCTTTGAGTTTGATGGAAACCAATTTCACTTTGACAGGATCTGAAACTTCCTTATACTCAAAGATACGCTCTACTTCATTCAACCAATCCACGAATCCTTCGGCCTGTAACGTCCCAGAAAACTCGGGTAGATCTACTTTGAAACCGAGATTTTCATGACGATCCTCCCGACCACGGTGCTCCTAGAATCGAGCACGATTGTGATACGGATTTTCGAGACTGGAATCAGAATCGTGATCTTCCATCTCACGATTATCGAATTCCTGCACCGTTAGATGCTAGGTTAGCTCTGCAAATTGCCTCTGTAAATCTTCAATCATCACTTCTTGAACGCTACGATCACGGTGAGGGGCTTCCTCGTTCGGAACCTGCCCGCAACGACCACGACCACCAGCCAAAGAAACTAATAAAATCTCACCCCAAGAAGATGCTGAAGCTCTGATACCAATTGACGCCGGGCAGAATAGCGATTATTCTATAAAGAGAAAAGAATAATTGAAATATTACTATAAAGAGAAATAAATTACTAAATTTGTGGATTCGAAAGGGGAAACGATGGATTTTGGCCTCCAAAAGATGTGCAAGGAGCGTAGCTCATTGACCACGATGTGCGCGTTGAAAAGAACTTTCCGAATTGGGGTTGTTTGCGCGATTCTGATACTCGTAGCCAAAGTTATGGCCAAAATACTAAAACGCTCCCTAAATTGCCAAATTTGAAATAAAATTATGATTTCCTGTCATTCTTGCGCTGATCTGCTAATTCGAGATATCTTAGTGCTAATAACGTGCTATCTGACAGCTCAGTATCATCTGACTCGAATCCTCCTGCCTTACTCATATTTAGATGAAACATGTTATTTGAACTTAAAAATTATTAGGATAATGAAAATGTGAAAGGATTATTGAGAGCCACAAAAAAAAAGGCAAAATACAAAGTAGAAAGAATCTTCTGAAATTTTCGATTATAGCGTTTGAAATTCGTTCAAAATCTCTAAGTCTGGTTTTATGCTCATAGTTTAGACTAAACCTGTTATTTTAACTTAAAACTTAAAAGAATAATAAAAATGATAATGAATGATGAGAACAAAAAAATGGCAAAATAAAAAATCAAGAGAAGCCTCTGAAGTGTGGATTATAGCCTTTGAAATTCGGTTTAAATCTCTAAGTTCGCTTTTAGGCTCACTGGTTAGAGTAAACCAGTTATTTTAAACTAAAACTTACAAGGATAATGGAAGTGTTACAACATAATTGAGAACCCGAATGGAAAAATAAAAAATCCAGAAAGTCCTGAAAATTGTGGATTATAGCCTTTGAAATTTGGTATAAATGTTTAATTTTGGTTTTAGGTTCATAGTATAGAATATACATGTTATTTTAACTTTAAACTTAATAGGGTAATGAAATAAAGTTTGAGAACTTAAGAAAAAATGGCTAAATAAAAACTCGAAATAATCCTCCAAAACTTTGGATTATAGCCTTTGAAATTCAGTCAAAATATCTAAGTCCGGTTTTAGGCTCGTATTTAGATGAAACATGCTATTTTAACTGCAAAACTATTAGGATAACAAAAATGTTAAAGGATTATCGAATACAACAATAAGTGGCGAATAAGAAATCGAGAGAATCCTTCGAAATTGTGGATTATAACCTTCAAAATTTGATTAAAATCTCTAAGTTTGCGTTTAGGCACATAGTTTTGAATAGACATGTTATTTTAACTTAATACTAATAATGATGATAGTAATTGTAGAGCATTATCGCGAAAAAGAAAAATAGCAAAATAAAACATCAAGAGAATCCTCCAAAATGTGGATTTAGCCTTTGAAATTTTGTCAAAATCATTAAGTCTAATTTTAGGCTCATATTTTATGATAAACCAGTTATTTTAATTTAAAACTGATAAGGATAATAAAAAAGGTAAAGCATCATCGAGAACAAAAAATGGCGAAATAAAAAAATCAAGAGAATCATATGAATATGTGGATTTTAGCCTTTGAAATTCTGTCGAATCTCTAAGTCTGGTTTTAGGCACATAGTTTAATGAAACATGTTATTATTACTTAAAACTTATAAGTGTAATGAAAATGTAACAGTACTATTGGTAGCACGGAAAGATGAAAAAATAATAAATTGAGAAAAGCCTCCGAAATTGTTGATTATAGCCTTTGAAATTTAGTCAAATCACTAAGTCCTGTTATTTTGACATCAAACTTATACGGATAATGAAAATAGTAAAGCATTATCATGGACATAAAAATGGAAAATAAAAAATCAAGAGAATCCTCCGAAATTGGAAATTGGAGATAACCTTTGAAATTCGGTCAAAATCTTTAAGTCTGGTTTTAGGCTCATAGTTCAAAATAAACCTGCTAATTTAACTTAAAACTTACAAGGATAATAAAAATGGGAAAACATAACGAGAACAAGAAAAAAAATGTCAAAATAGATAGTCAAGAGAATTCTCCAAAATCGTGAATTATTGCCTTTGAAATTCGGTTAATATCTCTAAGCTCGGTTTTATGCTCATAGTTTAGAATACATGTTATTTTAAATTAAAAGTTATAAGTATAATGGAAATGTAAAATAGTTATCAAGAACCCAAAAAATATGACAATATAAATAATCGAGAGAATCATCTAGAATTGAAGATTATAGTCTATGAAATTCGGTTAAAATCTCTAAGTTCAGGTTTAGGCTCATAGTTTAGAATAGACATGGTATTTCAACTTAAAACATATAAGATAATAGTAATAGTAGCACATTATCACAAAAAAAATGGCAAAATAAAAAAAATCGAAATAATCTTCTGAAATTGTTGATTATATCCTTTGAAATTCGATCAAACAAAACATCGAGAGAATCCTATGAATATGTGGATTATAGCCTTTGAAATTCTATCAAAATATCTAAAAACATATTAGTTTTACTTAAAACTTGTAGGTATAATGAAAATGTTAAAGTATTATTGGGAACAGGAAAAGATGGCAAAATAAAAAAATAGAGAGATTCCTCCGAAATTGTGGATTATAGCCTTTGGAATTCGGTCAAAATCTCTAAAAGGGTGTTTTTTTTTTGCTTCTGAATAGAGTCAAAAATCTTAATAAGAAGATGGACACCTTGTTTAAAGTTTTTTTTTTTTTTAAAATTCTGATCAGAAATTCAACTTCTGATTGGGGTAAGCAACTGGGAGGTGCTAATCACTTAGCACTGAGTGCTGACTAAAAAATTATTCTATTATTAACCTTAAAATTATTTTGTAATGACAATTGTTGCCCCCATCTTCTTTAAAAAAAACCCATGGATAAATTTTGACGGCACATTTTCATGTTCTTCATCAAGCACTGTCATTCTACCTACATTCACAATGACTCTTTAACGGCAAGAAACTTATCTCGTTTATTTCCTTCATATTTTTTTTCTTTCTCTATATTTTCCAAGCTTTTCTTCATCTCTCCAACTCTCCCTCTCATGTATATTTTTCAAGTTTTCATTATGTAGCATGTAGTTTTTTTGTAATGTAGCATGTAGTTTTGAAAACTTTGATGAATTGAACACCACCGTTCTAGTTTCCAACCCACCATCTCTCATTCCTGTATGTGTCTCCTCAGTGGGGCAAAATAGTCAAACAATTCTCATTCAACACCTACAAACAAACACCTTTTAATTTTACAGCTTCTAATCAGCAGCTCATTCAAAAGCAAAAGAAATAGTTCATTCAGAAGCTCGTTCAGAACTTCTAACTCCAGTTAGAAGTTAGTTTCTAAGCACTTAAAAAAACAAACGCCACCTAAGTTCGATTTTAGACTTATAGTTTAGAATAAACCTTTTATTTTAACTTAAAACTTATAAGGATAATGAAAATGGGTAAAACATTATCGAAAACAAGAAAAAAAAGCAAAATAAAAAATCAAGAGAATCCAACGAAATTGTGGATTATAGACTTTGAAATTCAATCAAAATCTGTAAGTCTGGTTTAAGGCTCATAGTTTATGTTAGAATATGTAGGGCTTGTACTCAACATAGCTAAGCCCAAGTCCAAGATTGATTTACCTCTACAAAAAGAAAAGTCAGAATATGTACAAGAAGGACAGGAAAGTCATAATATCTACAATAAGGAAAGTAAATAGGAAAGTCAGAATAGGAAATTTAGAATAGTTAAAATAGGAAAGTCAAAATAGGAAAGTTAGAATAAGACTCTATTTTGTATAGGAAGTTTTAAGTTTCCTATTTCCACAAGGTTAGGTAGAAGTTAGCTTATATAAACTTGTATTCAGTTAAGAAATAATAAACAAAACAACATAATACAATTCTCCAATTATTTTCTTTACATGGTATCAGAACAACTTCCTTCGGTGACCTAAGACTCCGGGGACTTAAGCTCTTCTCCACCTCCGACGACTACGCACTTTGACCATAGACGCAAGAGGCGGGGAAGGGAGGATAACAACAACCCTACCTCAATCAACAACAACAACTTAGTGGAGTTTTTTTTTATCCTCAACAGCAGCAGGAATATCGTCAAGAACAACAAATTCTGTCAAATCACAAACAATTCTCAAACAAAAAAATGAGCAATCCACAATAGGAAAAAAATAATTCCAACACCAATGCTGAGCAATACCAACACCAATGCTGAGCAATTCAACACCAATGCTGAGAAATACCAACATTTGTGTTGAGAAATTTTTCCAGCTTTCGCACTGAGGGAGAGTCATGTTGACTCGAGTCAAACCATTAGTCATTCACTCGACAATCATGATTTCCTCATACCAGAATTGGAGAGTCATGTTGACCACTCGAATCGAACCATTAGCCGTTCACTCAACAGTCATGATTTCTTCATACAAGAATCATTCAGAATTTTTTCCAAAAATTTATCCAGAATTGGTGAGTCATGCTGACCACTCGAATCAAACTATTAGTCATTCACTCGACAGTCATGATTTCTTCATACAAGAATTTTTTTCCAGAATTTCATCCAGATTTTTTATCCAGAATTTTTGTCTAGAATTTCATCCAGAATTTTTATCTAAAATAATCCAGAATTTGACAATCATGATGCCTTGAGTCGAACCGATATCAGCTTCACTCGATAGTCATGATTTATTCACCAAATTGGACTTCAAAGTTTCCTCCAAGCTGCACATTTCATATGTGTCTACATGTTCAGCATGCGGGGGCGTATTAGAATATGTAGGGCTTGCATCAACATAGTCAAGCCCAAGTCCAAGATTGATTTACCTTTACAAGAAGGAAAGTCAAAATATGTACAAGAAGGAAAGGAAAGTCGATAGGAAAGTTAAAATAAGAAAGTGAGAATAGGAAATTCAGAATAGTTAAAGCAGGAAAGTCAAAATAGGAAAGTTAGAATAAAATCAGAATAAGACTCTATTTTGTATAGGAAGTTTTAAGTTTCTTGTTTCCACAAAGTTATGTAGAAGTTAGGTTATATAAACTTGTATTCAGTCAAGGAATAATAAACAAAACAACATAATACAATTCTCTAATCTTTTTTTTTTTTACATAATTAATCTTGGACTTGGGCTGGCTATGTTGAGTGCAAGCCCTACATATTCTAAAAATTTAGATGAAACATGTTATTTTAGTTTAAAACTTATAAGGATAATGACAATGGTAAAACATTATTGAGAACAAGAAAAAAAGGCAAAATAAAAAATCGAGATAATCTAACGAAATTGTGGATTATAGCGTTTGAAATTCGGTCAAAATCTCTAAGTCTGGTTTTAAGCTCACAGTTTAGATGAAACATGTTATTTAACTTAAAAGGATAAAGATAATGATAAAGCATTATCAAGAAAAATGAAAAAAAAAAATCAATATAATCCTTCGAAATTGTGGATTATAACCTTTGAAATTCAGTCAAAATCTCTAAGTCTGGTTTTAGGCTCATAGTTTAAAATAAACCTACATTTTTAACTTAAAACTTACAAAGATAATAAAAATGGTAAAGCATTACCGAGAACAAGAAATAAATGGGAAAATAAAAAATTGAGTGAAAATCCTCTGAAATTGTGGATTATAGCTTTTGAAATTCAATCAAAATCTCTAAGTTTGGTTGCATGCTCATAATTTAGAATAAACTTGTTATTTTAAATTAAACTTATAAGGATAATAAAAAAAAAAAAATCGAGAAAATATCTGAAATTGTGGATATAGCATTTGAAATTTGGTGTAAATCACTAAGTCTGATTTTCAACTCATAGTTTAAAATAAACTTGTTATTTAAACTTAAAATTTATAAGCATAATGAAAATGGTAAAGCGGGAAAAAATGGCAAAAATAAAAAAATTTGAGAAAATCATCCCAAATCATGGATTATGTAGCCATTTTCAGCTTATAATAATAAATTTTTAATTCAGCTTATAATAGATTCTACGAACTGAACTTTTTATTTTATTCTAATTAAACTTGAAAAGGATAATAAAAAAGTTCAAAGATTTTGAAGAACATAAACAAAAGTGAAAACAAAAAATCGAGACAAGCTGAAAACAATTGTTCGAGTGTGGACAGAAAACAATTCAGTGCCAACAATGGATGAATATGCTGAAAATGCATGTGTCATTTGCTTTGGGACCTATTGTTCTACCAACTCTGTAATTAATTTATTGTACCATAATCTTTTCAGGCTTATGAGCACGTTTGGGCGATGCCTTATTGATATCCAGGTTTCAAAGAAAGCTTTGCATTTTGGTTTGGCTTAGCATGCCTTTAAAGCGTCAAGAATATATTTAAGTCACTGTGAAAACTCAACTCGATATCATTGCTTATGATTCATGATCCTTCTATCAACAAAGCAGAAAAAACAGAGAACAAATTGAGGGGTGTCATTGACAGTAGTAGGAAATAACTGGTGAGGTTAGTGTTGCAGACAAATGGAACTGTCATGCCAAAGGCTTGCAAACACTACACCAAATTTGCATTTTTGTAACATATATTCATAGACAAAATGCATTTATTCAGTCAACCTTTTATTTTAAAGCTAGAACGACCAATTTGGAGATGTATTAGCATATTAAACTCCGTATAGAACTAGAAATCATAAAGCTTAGGTTCGAGGCGTGGAGTGAGCAATACTTCAAGAGGACTTCCCTTGTAATTGGTCACACTTGATGTTTCCGTCATGTCAACTTTTGCATCCAATGGTGTCTCCATTTCAAACCCCTGGATGAGACGAGCTAGCACCAAAGAAATGGAGCGAAGGCTAAACCAAAGTCCTGGACACATACGTCGACCACTACCAAATGGCAATAGTTCAGCATTCTGGCCCTTCAAGTCCACCTCAGATTTATCCTTAAGAAACCTCTCAGGTCGAAATTTGGACGGATCTGACCACACTTCAGGGTCACGTTGCAACTTCCACAGGTTCACTAGTATACGGTTCCCCTTCTTGATATGAAATCCACCCACTTCACAGTCCTCGACGGCCTCGCGTTCAATGAGTGGACCTACTTGATACATCCTCATTGTTTCCTTCAAAATGGCCTGTACGTAAACAAGATTGTTGAGGTCTGAGTCATCCACTTTGCGGTCCTTCCCAACGTGGAAATCCAATTCTTCTTGAGCCTTCTTCATCACCGTGCGATTGTTCAACATTTGTGAGAGGACCCATGTTAGGGCTACTGATGTGGTGTCACTCCCACCCAACAACACCATCTACAAGGATAAAATATTTTTGTTTGAGTCTACATAGAGAAATCGATACACTAGCAATAATCCGTAGACTGAAAACAATTTTGATTTCTTTTTTGTTAAACCTATTTTCAAATTTATGCCTATTCGAAAATTTTAGTGGAAAATAAAATGGTTAGTATCTGTGATACCTTTTGTTGAATTCTCAGAGAAGCATGGACTTACACTATAGGTCTGAGCTAGGCATGACTCCTTTGAGTAGTTTTGGAGTTTTTAAACGGTAAGTTTCCACATAAAACTGACAAATAGTTTAGAAGTTGAAACACATGCACTTACCGCACACATAGACTTGATGAATGTTTCAGGGGCAAGTCCATGAAGCTGAATCTGATCCATCATCTCCCATGTAAGACCGATAAAATCCCCCTCCTCGTCGCCACTCAACCTCTTCCCTTTGTGTTCCTCCACCCAATCACCAAGTATAGAATACAATTCTATGGCAACTTTCTTCATAGCACTCACAGTACCCAACATGTTATCCAACCACCATAGACTTGGAACCAAATCTGAGATCACAAGGTTCCCCAAAAAAAGTGCCGCCTCATCGATGGCCCTTTTATACTTCACGGCCTCTGCATCACCAAGTCTTGCTTTGGTACCAAAACTCTTTTTCCCAGAAACATTCCTAGTCACCACATTCAACATCAATTCTTCGAACCATTTTTTCATTTCCACCGGAACTCCACTCTTCTCATTGCATAGTTCATATAGTTGTTTAAAACTTGCATCAATTTCTGATGCTCGGGAACGATTTAGCTTCATCACCCTTTGGTGAGATAAGAGATTAGATGTTGTTACCTTACGCATTTCGATCCAAAGTGGGCCATATGATGAGACCCCAACACCATATGTCATGATGTCCGTGGCCTTACTGCTTGGACGATTTAGGAAGTACTTGTCTTTGGTGGTGAAACATTCTTTTGCAAGGTCCCAAGAACTAATCACGAGTTCTTGGTACGCCCCGATATTGAGGGTGAAGGCTGGCCCATATTTATCAGCCAATTTGGCTAATGCATGATGAGGCAGCTCCCTACCCATCAGTAGGTGCAGGTGACCAATGACTGGCCATGCACCGCGAACCACGGGTGCACTCTTGCCACCTTTACTGAAAAAGGATTTAGAAGATTTTCTGACAATCTTGGAAAGAAGAATGATGGCAATGAGAGTAAGTGATCCATGAAGGAACATGCTGAACTCCATGTTTTTGGAATGGTGATTCAATTGAAAAAAAGGGGGAGTTTATATAGAGATTTGGGAACACATTAGTCAATAGTACTGCAGCAGACTATACAACCATTTTCCAGTCAGTCTTGAGTGAAAAGTGGTCCAGTTTTTCGGCTGCACAATATGTATAGTTTTATCTTTCAAATTTCGATCGTGTGCCATGGTGGTGTGAAGCATATGTTAATCATGTTTCACTTAAACTTAGGAGTGCATGCTCCTTTGTCATGGTATAATTAGGTCATACATTAAAACAGAAGTGCAATCTCTACCAGATCTACCTGATTAAACGTGTTATCATTCTTATATAATATCTCATTCATATCCAATAATACGTAAAGTTTATTGGACATTTGAAAACTAGTTCAAATAATAGAGTGAATTAAGATGATAAATTGGACATTTGAAAACTAGTTCGACTTTTTACTTAAAGTTTATTTGTTTAAACATGATTATTAAAAATAATAGAGGAAGCATGATTAAAACACATGCCAAAAACTTTGGACAAAGAAACAACTACCAACCGAGCAAGATGAACCAATATGCACATGGGTAGTATTTTATTTTTGATATACATTATATGTGTTTTTTTTTCAAATAGAAAATAAAAATAAAAGCGTTATTTTCCATTTGACCTCCATTAGTTTAATGCTATTCTTTTTTTACCCCAAAAAGTTTTTATATTCTAGTCTAACTCTCATTTTAAAGCTTGACTATTAGGTCAAATAAGTTGACGTAGTTTCAACCATCCATATTTGTGTTAAAGACCGGATTGCCCATTTATTTGAGATAAATATAATTCGATATGTGTATCTCGAGGCAATATAAACCGTTATCTTATTTGTAATACTACCCCATCTTTTCCAAATCTTTATTTTCCCTTATGTGTAATAAACTTTCTTCTATCTTTGCCTCTCTAAAACTTCAACCAAAAATCTGAAAATCTCCTATTTGAAAATCGATTTTCATTCATCTTCAATCCTTCATTTTCTCTTGGGTTTGTCTAAACAGCGAGGGAATGGGCGAGGATGCGTGAAAGTGCCTCGAGACACGAGCTTGCACGCATCTCGAGGGGGATGAACGGCTTCACCCCCTCCCTCGCTGGTTCCCTCGACATTTAGAATTTCCCTTTTCTCTTATTCTACCATTAGTCAAGCCCTAAAAACTCGTCTTGCTCTCCAAATCCACCACAAACTCTTCCACAACCGGCTATTCATCTATCCATATCCACAACCGGCCTATTCTCCAAGTCGTCTTTCTCTTTGTTTTGTCTTGTTCGCTTTGTTTCTTCTTCAGTCTCTTTCTCTCAAATCTTTTTATCTCCAACACCAAAACCTCTCTTCTCACCAATCAGTCTATTTCCTTTTTTTTTCCTTCCTTTTTCAATTTCTCTCTCTCTCTCTTGCTCTCACTAAAAAATCTTTTCCACAGCCATTATCATGGACATGATGATCTTCTCCAACAACCATGTTCGTGACTCAGTTTCGACCAACAACGTGTTGGGAAAAACAAAGTAAACAACTACAAATAAATTCTACCAATGGAATAACTAAGCAATATCCAAACAAATATTCGATGCAAGCAAATAATCGATGCAAAATAAAGGACACCAAGATATACGTGGAAAACCCTTCAAGGTGAAGGGTAAAAAACCATGGGGCAAATCCGATAAATCCACTAATCAATAAAATAAGTACAATGTTCTTCTCAAACCTTTTGCCCAAGGCTTGAGGAATACAAGAAGCAATACAAGGGTTACCTCACAAAAGCTTCGATCAACTTCCCAATCAAATGAAGAATACACCGAAACAAATGACACAAAAATCCTGTAAGAAATGGATCCATAACACACTTTGTGAATCTTCAATAAAACCCCAACAATCAGCTCCTCCCTCCCTTCTTTCTTCCCTCTCAATGGAGTCACGCGCACGCAGTCGTCTCACCAAAACACACAGTCGTCGCACTATGTGTTTCTGTTTATTCAAAGCATCCTAGTTGCTTGCAATTTATATTTATCATCTTCACAGGCTCGGTCCACCGTAATGGGCGGGACCCAACCCTACACAACGGGCCTGGCCTGATTTATCAATTCGAATTGGTAGCTATGTTTGTTTTGAAATCGCCCATCTCTTCATCTCGGCAGTTCGTCTTCTTTTATACACACAACAAGCACAATTAGCCCAGGATGATGATTTCTGATGTCCAAACGTACCGGCAGCTGTGGTGGATGTCATAGAAGTGATGGTGGTTGAAACCGTGTGATGGTACTGAAGAGTGGCGGAGCAACCACCGATGCTCGAAAAAGGGTTAGCAGGAGTAGCAATGGAAGCCTTAGTGAGTCCTTGGAACAGAAAATGAGGTACCCAATATCACGGTCTATCCATAATCGAGATAGCGAACTGTACATCTCGAAGCAAGACTTGAGGTTGATAACAAAGCAAGAGGAAGAGAAGCCAGTGAGGACCACCATAGTTGATGAGGAAAGCAAAGGAGTTTGGGTGTAGCGAGGTCTTTTGTTGTTTTGGTTTTGGGTGTGGCAAGAGAAGTGGGGTTTGTTTCTCTTTCTTTTCATTTTTGTTGCTATTTTTCGAGATATCTGCACTTTAAGGCCTTTCTCCACAGCCAGTTGCTTCTTCACAGAGGTGACCTCCACAGTCATCTACTTCATTTGCCTCTCAGCAGCCTCGCGGAGAGCGGATTGAGAATTTTTCAAAGTCCTTGCCTGATCACGAGCTTCCTTTGTGACAGTCAACTCACTCTCCTAGGTAGACAATGACGACTGCAGCTCCACAAATTTCTCACGAAGGAGGTTCATCTCCTTCTCCGACTTATCCTTGATGTCCTCCAAATCCTTCAGCTTATCTTGATAAGCGTTAACTATTTTTTTTCTTAATAATCAGCATGCTCCTTCAACTTATCTACCTCAGATAGAACACCAGAAAGTTGTAGCAGTTGATGTGCGTACTTCTTCTCCAAGGCATACAGTTCTTCACGCGGAGCCTGATATCGGACCTCATCATCCAAGAATGAGTGAGATGGGACATCCTCTATTCAGAGCAAAGAAAAAAAGTCACAAAAATATATAAGGGAAGAAACAAAAAATGAACTATTTACTTCCATTATATGTTTCACACCTTTGTTAAGGTGCTCTCCAACAGCAGAAACAAACATTAGTGCTTGGTTCATCAACCAGTGATGCCATGCCTTGATATGATTGGTGTACTCTCTTGCACGTCAATCTCTGAATGCCATGAAAATCCACCATCCGTCCAGATATGGATATCCCAGGGATGGGCTCCTTCCAGCTGACTTTTGGATGGAGCACAGAAGGGTTAGGGATGATAGACGAGCCACCCTTGATCACCTCAGTAGTGACTTCGGAAATGATGGACACACCAGCCTTCTCCTTATTGCCAGCAGAAGGAATAGTAGAAGACGAAATTGGTTGAAAATGAGGTGAGTCAAACAACCGCTTCATACTTGGGTTAACAAGAGTAGGAGGAGGAAAAGACATTGAGCTTTGACATTGATAAACAATAACTTTATCAAAAGACATATCATACTCGAAGTCGTTCAAAGGTAGGACCAATTTTGGATCGTCAGACTTCTTCAGCGCAAGTTGTGTCATCTTGTTCGAAAAGACACGAGCATCCTCATCTGACACCTTGCTAATCAAGGAGCTCTTTCTCTGCATCAACAAGCGGAGCACGAGGATGGGAACTTCCTCCTAACTCTTTTCCAAAACATGTTGCAAAACCTCTTCATCTTCCTGATCAGTAAGATGGGAGTCATCCTCATGGTTCTTCTTCAAGGAACCATAGTTTTTACTCCTAAAGAACAGAACGATCAGGACTCATTCCCCCTCCGGAGCCACACGACGAAGGGCAGTCAAAACAATCTTTTTCATGGCAGAGACGCCTCTAGCAAAAGTCCCCAACCCAACATGCCCCTTTTGCTTTGCTGGGCGACCAAAATCGACCAAATCACTCATAACCTTCCTTTTGGAAGGATTACGAGGCCTCAGAGCCCTCCTCTTCCTCATGGTCAGATCTGCACTCTGACCACCAACGCCAACATAATGACTAGATTTAGCAACAGTGACACCATAGTCACGTACATAAACAACCAATGATTGATCCTGAGCACTAAGGTCGTAGAAGCCACTCGAGTCAACAACCTCCAACTAGAGCACATCTTCAAGTGGTGTCCAAGAAAGGGAGAGGAATCGAGTCTTTGTCAGCTACTCGTTTACAGTCAGTTGCAAATCATTCAAGTTCCTAGAGGTCCTGGATGACCTGAGAATTAATGGGTTTACCTCTGTAGTATTCGAGTACCTAGATTGTAAGGAAGCATAGAATCATGTCTTCTACTAGGACTTGAAATCATCTTTCGGCTTGCCCAGACAAGCAAGCTAGATCAGATAACAAACAACATTTTGGTTGAACTTCAACGTCAGCAGAGAATGCAGCACATTCTCGTCCAGACGAATCCTAGCCCGCAGAGCCTTGGTCAAGATACAACCAAGATCCTCCATCGATTGGGAACCAACTGAGCAGGAGGAGTACTGATCAAATCCAGATAATACCATATGATTTTCGAAACTGGGAAACAGAGACCAGCCCTGAACATTCCAAGATACAGGGCTATGTAACCAGCCTTTGGATGGATATAGCTATCACCATCTCCTGGCAGCACAAGATGTAAGTCAGACAGAAGAGAATATGCATGACGGATGTCATCCAAGGTGGCATGGGTTGTCAGCATCGAATCATAGAACTCCCCACAGGCGGTTACTCGATCGACACTAAGAGATCTCTTGGGATTCATGGTGAAATTTTTGTTAACTTATAAAATAAGAGAAAATTAACAAATAAGCTTTGCAAATGAAAGGTGTAAAGAAGATAACACACATCTTTAACGCCCTTATATAGGACTAGACAATAAAAAAAAGCCAATAGGATATCGTGCAAGAAATGATAGCTACACGAAACCCTAAAATCAGGCTGAAACGAGCTGAATCATGGCATAGTGGAATGGCAGTTAAAATTGTAGTCATTGAGTTGACAGTACCTCGATCACAGCTGTTAACAACATTAAATATTGCGCACAACATTGATGAAAAACATTGATAACCCATCGTCGCACAGTTAGTGGCCACGCAAGTGAGCCCATTAACTAGGGGGAGTAGCTGATGATACATCAAACAATCATTCGATCATGGCTGAACATATGGCACAAATCATCTTTCATTAGAGACAATCGGTTCAAACTAAAAATCAATAATAGGTCGAATCACTAAAGCTCAAAGAGGCATTAGTAATGGACCATGGCCCAGGTTAAAGGCCAAGACCTCAGGCCCAACAAATCCTTCCCCTCATGGGACATAGGCATTACGAAAAAGACAAGTCATGGCGGGAATTTCTCGCCCAAGGATGTATCTTAATGAAGGAGGAGATCGTTATGGGAAACGCCCATTTTCATTGCGCCAGACATGCTTAAGTCACGTACAGAGTTAATTACTCTTATTATATAAGGTCAAGGAAATAGAAGAGGGAAGTACGAAAAACCCTACAACTATACTCTGTCTAAGTTCATCTTCTTCCTCAATTTGCTAACTTAAGCATCAGAGTGTCTTCGGTCACCAACAAGGTCGTCTTTGATAATCTGTTTTGTAGGTCATATCTCGAGGAAAACATACTTGGACACATCACAAAGTAAGCTTTGCATTTTGGTTTTGGCTTAGCATGCCTTTAAGGTGTCAGAATATATTTAAGTCACTATGAAATTTTATTATTTACAACATGATGTTTTCTGCGGAGAGAAAGTAGCAGAGGAAAACTCAACTCGATATCATTGCTCATGACTCATGATCCTTCTATTGATAATGAAGAAGCAAATAACAAATTGAGGGGTGTCATTGACAGTAGTAGGAAAGAGTTGCTGAGGCTAGTATTGCAGACAAATGGAAGTGTTGTACCAAAGGCTTGCAAAGATGTGTTTTGGAAGATATGCAAAGTAGTTTACCTCTTCTACTTAATCAACGACGATTTCACATCCCAACAACTTATGTTTAGCGTTGTTAATGCAGTCCTCAAGGAACCCCTCCTTATTTCTGTTGAGTGATGTATGTAATACTTGTTCCTAAGTCTTTCCCATTTACCCTTACAAGGGGTTTTATTTTAGTTGATAGTAATTGTGCAATGGTGAGTGAAAACAAAGAAACAACCCAGACATATATGGATTTCATTATGAATACATTCATAGACAAAAGGCATTTATTCAGTCAACATTTTAAATGTGTTTTGGAAGATGGTGGCGATGGAGATTCATTGTCAACAATGATATGTTTGTAAATGAGTTGGAAGTAGAAGGGCAAAGAAAATAAACAAAAAGGTGAAAAAGTTGGTGGAATGCATAAGTGGCGAAGAGATACAATTTTTATGTTTTTTAAAATGCAAATCGTCATAACTATCTACTTAGTTATCGGATTTTAGTAAATTTGGTATGATTGAAATGCATTTTTGAAAATCTTTCCGATGAAACCAATAATTAATATAAACGCTTAAAGTTATAAATATGCATTTCAAGCCATATACATTTTTCCAAAAAAATTAACTGTAATCTAATGCACTTTATGTCTTAAGTATTTTCAATATTAAGACACATTCAACTCATGAACTTCATATTTTGCAAGATCAAAATTTGGGGAGGATTAATTGTGGCGGTTTTAAAATGTGTTTCTTCCTAATTGTTTAAAATTTTAACCGAGTTTGACCCATTGTCACGACCCACCTTCTGTCATGCCAACAACCTAGACAATACACCAATATATATCTATATGACAAATCAGAATGGTATTTGGAGTTGGAGATAAACAACAGCTGAGATTTACCCAAACATAAAGTTTTAATGGATCACAAAGGAGGTTGGAGAAAGAATTTTTTTGAATTAAAATTTATTAGAATAATGAAAACATTAAAGGGTTATCAAGAACAAAAAAAAATTGGCAAAGTAGAAAATCGGGAGAATCCTCCAAAATTGTAGATTATATGGCCTTTGTAATTCGGTCAAAATCTCTAAGTCACGTTTTAAATACATAGTTCAGATGAAATATGTTATTTTAACTAGAAACTTATAATTACAATAAATTTGTTACAGAGTTATCGAGAACAACAAAAAAATGGCAGAATAAAACATTGAGAGATTCCTCAGAAATTGTGGATATAGCCTTTAAAATTCAATCGAAATCGCTAAGTCTGGTTTTAGACACATAGTTCAGATGAAACATGTTATTTTAACTTAAAACTTACTATGGGTGGACGTGCTGCTAATGGAGCGTGGGTTTGACCCCCACGTCTTGTGTACAATGCCTACCAGCGACATGGGGTGGGAGGGGTTAAGGGTAAATAAAAAAATTAAAAACTATTATTGAATTTCTTAATAAAGTTATTATTTAAAATTTTAAGGGCAAAATGGAAAATAAAAAGTTAAATGTAAGGAAATTTTTATAATATATAAAAAATTGGGGGCTTCAAATAAATTATGATAGAATGCATGTATAATATTTATAAGGAGCTGTTTTGGATTGCAAAAAATGTGAAATTTGGAGGGCAAAATGGGAATTCCAAAATTTAGATGTAAGGGCATATTTATAATTTATAGATAATTGAATGGTTTCAAATAAATTATTTTAGGGGTTTAGATATAATTAATGAATGTTTAGAGGAGCTGATTTTGATTGTAAATTGTTTGAATTTGGTAGGGTATTTTGGTAAAAATGTGTAATAGTATTCTCTATCTAAATGAAACCAACACCCTTGGTCAATGTTCACATTGATATTGGTTTCATTTGTCATTATTAAGAAATTGGAAGGGGAAAATGGGAACCCGAAAATTAGGTTGAAGACAAATGTGTAATAATTTTTTTCAATGTAAAAGACAGAAATATCATTGGTTACTGTTCACATACTTGTCGGGTTTGATTGCAATTATAGAGAATTAGGGAGGCTAAAATTGAAATCCAAAAATCAGGTTGAATACAAAATCATGGTTCCTCTACTATTGATTTGGGGGAAGAATCATTATAATAGTTCAAGTTAGTATAACGAAAATGCTAAAGAGTTATCGAGAACAACAAAAAAAATGGCAAAATAAAAAACCGAGAGAATCCTCCAAAACTGTGTATTATTAGCTTTTAAAATTCGGTCAAATTCTCTATATCCGGTTTTAGGCTCATTGACGCCGGGCAAAATAACGATTATTCTACAGGCTAATAGCAACAGATAATTAATAGGGAAGAACACAAGAAGATTACCCAAAAACATAGAGAAAATAACTCTAATGTTTAATCAAATTACTCAAATCAAAGGTATCTCTAAAATCAGCCCACAAGCCGGACTTTATAGCTAAAACTCATCAATATTGGAATTTGACCAAAAATGGCAACACCCCAATAATCATGCTAAAAAAAAATACGTAATAAAAGAAATATACTGCTAGAAATCTGGCCCAAATTGGGTTCAAAATCACTTCCTAAACAATAATTGAAATATTACTAGAAAGCAGGACCTAGAAAGCATGTTAGTATTATTGGTTACCGGGGTAGGAGTGGTTCCTTCCCGACGAGGTGCCAACACAATCTTCTTCCCTTTAATGCTAAGGGAATATGTATTTTTCTACCCATCATGAATAACACTGCGATCATATTGCTAAGGTCTGCCTAACAATACATGACAATCATCCATAGATACAACATCACACCAAGCATTATCAAAATATTTTCTGCCAATCGAAAAAGACAATAGGCAACGCCTATCTACTGTTACCTCACTGCCTTTATTCAGCCATGATAATTTGTACGGCTTGGGATGACGATCTGTCTTCAACTGCAATTTCTGGACAGCCTCTTCAGACACGACGTTCTCACAACTGCCACTGTCAATGATCATCTTGCAGACTTTATCTGCGACTGTACATGTCGTGTGGAAAATATTGGTTCTTAACCAGTCGTCCCCTGAATCATCCTTGGGAGTCAGTAGACTCTTACGAACAACTAGAGTCTCATGACCATCTCCATACAACACATCTTCATCATCGTCATACACAGGCTCTCCAAGTTCCTCAAATTTGTCTACATCTTCCTCAATCAGAAGATTGTTGCCCTTCTGAATAGCAGGCTTCCTGCACTGAGTCGCTCTATGTCCCTGTTAACCACATCTAAAACATCTAATTGTAGAGTTACTCTGCGATAATGGTTGGGTAGGACGGGATTCTTGAGGGTGAACTGGCCGACTGCTTTGATCACTTCTGATCATAGGCCTCCTGTTCTGCTATTTTTCCACAACAAGTGCATGCTGGTAGGATTCAGAAACGATCCACAGTGAGTGAAGGCTGAAGACATCCTGCAGGGGTTGTCGTAATCCCCCCAAATATCGCGCCACCATCTTCTCTTCCGTCACAGACAAGTCATTACGGGCTACTAATTGATAGAACTCCTCCGTGTAATCATCAACTGATTTCGTGCCTTACCGCAATGAATGAAGTCGTTGAAACAAAGTTTGAGTGTAGCCGAAAGGAAGGAAGTGACCCTTCATATTTTTCTTCATCTTTTCCCAATCAGTGATTTTGGCCTGGCCCTGCTTGTCGCGTGATCGCTTCAATTGCCTGAGGTAACGCCAAATCCCACTGTTATAGGAAAGTTCTGCCTGAGATAACGCCAAATGCCACTGTTTTGGTTTAGTGCCTGCCAAACTCCTCAAAAGGTTCCCCAAATTGCGGTTTACCACCTCGGTCTGTCCATCCGTCTGGGGGTGGTAGGCACTGCTAAAATTTAAGTTCGTCCCCAGTTTCTCCCATAAACTCCGCCAGAAATGACTCATGAACCTGGTGTCACGATCTGAAGTAATGGATCAGGGAACACCATGTAAACGCACAATCTCCTTGAAATAAAGATGGGCGATCCGGGCAACATCCATTATTTTTTTGCAAGCTACAAAATGGGCCATCTTGGAAAACCTGTCAACCAGAACCAAAATAGAATCCCAGGCCCGTTGGGTACGGGGTAAGCCCAACACAAAGTCCATACTGACATCAAACCAAGGGGCCTCGGGTACAGGTACAGGTAAAGGTGTGTACATGCCCGCATTAGTGAGAACTCCCTTGGACCGCTGACACACATAACAATGCTCCGCATAATAAGCCACATCACTGGTCAATTTGGGCCAATAATAGGAAAAAAGATCAAGGCCAACGTCTTATCTAGCCCAAAGTGACCCTCGTTATGAAGTTCACGAATAATCTGCTGCCCTAGTGAACAATCTGGAATGCACAACTGTAATCCACGAAACAGATAACCATTATGCAAAATAAATTCATGTTGTTGACCATCAGTTACCTCCTGAATTATCCTTTCGAAGGAAGGATCTGCAGCATACATATCAGAGAAAGCCTCAAATCCTGCAACTCTAGTGCTCATGGTGGTGAGGAGTAACGTACGACGGTTCAGTGCATCTGCGACACGGTTCAGACTCCCTGCTTGGTGCCTCAGCGCAAACGTGAACTCCTGCAAGTACGCCACCCACTTGGCATGCCGTCGGCTCAGCTTGTGTTACCCATTGATGTACTTCAGGGCCTCATGATCAGTGACAAGAATAAACTCCCTCTGTACTAGGTAGTGACGCCAATGCTTCAGGGACTGAACTATGGGATAAAACTCCAGATCATAGGTGGATAATTCTTCTTTGATCCTGATAGCTTCTTACTGAAAAAAGTTATTGGACGCCCTTCCTGACTCAGAACACCACCAATGTCAACCCCAGATGCATCACAATTGACCTCAAACACCTTTTCAAAATCAGGAAGTGCCAAAACTGGTGCTTCTGTCATATTCTGCTTGACTAGTTGAAAACTGGCCTTCGCCTCATCGGGCCACTGGAAATCACATCCCTTGAGGCACTCTGTGATAGGAGCAATCAGAGTGCTGAAGTTTCTGATGAACCGATGGTAGAAGGACGCCAATCCATGAAAACTTCTGACATCGTACAAGGTCTTTGATTTGGGCAAATCCAAGACCGCATCTATTTGTGACTGATCTGCATGAACACCATCAGTAGACACAACAAAACCAAGAAAAGTAACAGAAGTAGTGAAGAAAGACCACTTCTTCTGATTGACGAACATGCGCTCCGTCATCAACTTATCAAAAACAGCACGAAGGTGATCAAAATGTGAAGCCCATGTCGGACTATAAATGAGGATGTCATCAAAGTAAACTATAACGAATTTCCCCATAAAAGGCCGTAAAACCTGATGCATAAATCTCATAAATGTACTGGGCGCATTGGACAGGCCAAAAGGCATGACCATCCACTCATACAACCCATGATGCGTTTTAAACGCCGTCTTCCACTCATCTCCAGGCCTTATTCTGATCTGGTGGTATCCGCTTTTAAGGTCAATATTTGAGAAAACCTTAGATCTGGACAGCTGGTCTAACATATCATCCAGGCGGGGAATTGGAAACCTGTATTTCACTATAATCCTGTTGATTGCCCTGCTATCAACACACATACGCCAAGAGCCATCTTTTTTTGGCACTGGCAGAGCAGATACTGCACATGGGCTCATACTCTCACGATGTAGCCCCTCTCCAACAACTCTACCACCTGTCGCTGCAACTATTCAGATTCCTTAGGACTGAGGCGATAAGCCGGCCGATTAGGCAAACTGGACCCCGGAACAAGGTCGATCTGATGCTGAATATCCCGCATAGCCGGCAGCCCAGGACGAAGATCCTCTGGCATCAGGTCAGAGAATTCTCCAAGAAGCTGCAGCACCTCTGTAGGCAAATTTGAATTCTCATTGACTGCACTATTCCCACAAGGTAACAAAGCATAGACCACATCCTCACGATCAATCTCAACTAAAAACCTGGACCTAGAAAGCAGGTTAGTATTATTGGTTACCGGGGTAGGAGTGGTTCCTTCCCGACGAGGTGCCAACACAATCTTCTTCCCTTTAATGCTAAGGGAATATGTATTTTGCCGCCCATCATGAATAACATTGCGATCATATTGCCAAGGTCTTCCTAACAATACATGACAAACATCCATAGATACAACATCACACTAAGCATTATCAAAATATTTCCTGCCAATCGAAAAAGACACTAGGCAATGCATATCTACTGTTACCTCACTGCCTTTATTCAGCCATGATAATTTGTATGGCTTGGGATGACGATCTGTCTTCAACTGCAATTTTTGGACAGCCTCTTCAGACACGACGCTCTCACAACTGCCACTGTCAATGATCATCTTGCAGACTTTATCTGCGACTGTGCATGTCATGTGGAAAATATTGGTTCTTAACCAATCGACCCCTGAATCATCCTTGGGAGTCAGTAGACTCTTACGAACAACCAGAGTCTCATGACCATCTCTATACATCACATCTCCATCTTCATCATCGTCATACACAGGCTCTCCAAGTTCCTCAAATTCGTCTACCACGTCTTCCTCAATCAGGAAATTGTTGCCCTTTTGAATAGCAGGCTTCCTGCACTCAGTCGCTCTATGTCCCTGTTAACCACATCTAAAACATCTAATTGTAGAGTTACTCTGCGATAATGGTTGGGTAGGACGGGATTCTTGAGGGCGAACTGGCCGACTGCTTTGATCATTTCTGATCATAGGCCTCCTGTTCTGCTATTTTTCCATAACAAGTGCATGCTGGTAGGATTCAGAAATGGTCCACAGTGAGTGAAGGCTGAGGACATCCTACAAGGGGTTGTCGTAATCCCCCCAAATATTGCGCCACCATCTGCTCTTCTGTCTCAGACAAGTCATTACGGGCTACTAATTGATAGAACTCCTCCGTGTAATCATCAACTGATTTCGTGCCTTACCTCAATGAATGAAGTCGTTGAAACAAAGTTTGAGTGTAGTCGAAAGGAAGTGACCTTCATATTTTTCTTCATCTTTTCCCAATCAGTGATTTTGGCCTGGCTCTGCCTGTCGCGTGATCGCTTCAATTGCTCCCACCACGCAGATGCTCTGCCTTTGAGTTTGATGGAAACCAATTTCACTTTGACAGGATCTGAAACTTCCTTATACTCAAAGATACGCTCTACTTCATTCAACCAATCCACGAATCCTTCGGCCTGTAACGTCCCATAAAACTCGGGTAGATCTACTTTGAAACCGAGATTTTCATGACGATCCTCCCGACCACGGTGCTCCTAGAATCGAGCACGATTGTGATACGGGTTTTCGAAACTGGAATCAGAATCGTGATCTTCCATCTCACGATTATCGAATTCCTGCACCGTTAGATGCTAGGTTAGCTCTGCAACTTGCCTCTGTAAATCTTCAATCATCACTTCTTGAACGCTACGATCACGGTGAGGGGCTTCCTCGTTCGGAACCTGCCCGCAACGACCGCGACCACCAGCCAAAGAAACTAATAAAATCTCACCCCAAGAAGATGCTGAAGCTCTGATACCAATTGACGCCGGGCAGAATAGCGATTATTCTATAAAGAGAAAAGAATAATTGAAATATTACTATAAAGAGAAATAAATTACTAAATTTGTGGATTCGAAAGGGGAAACGATGGATTTTGGCCTCCAAAAGATGTGCAAGGAGCATAGCTCATTGACCACGATGTGCGCGTTGAAAAGAACTTTCCGAATTGGGGTTGTTTGCGCGATTCTGATACTCGTAGCCAAAGTTATGGCCAAAATACTAAAACGCTCCCTAAATTGCCAAATTTGAAATAAAATTATGATTTCCTGTCATTCTTGCGCTGATCTGCTAATTCGAGATATCTTAGTGCTAATAACGTGCTATCTGACAGCTCAGTATCATCTGACTCGAATCCTCCTGCCTTACTCATATTTAGATGAAACATGTTATTTGAACTTAAAAATTATTAGGATAATGAAAATGTGAAAGGATTATTGAGAGCCACAAAAAAAAGGCAAAATACAAAGTAGAAAGAATCTTCTGAAATTTTCGATTATAGCGTTTGAAATTCGGTCAAAATCTCTAAGTCTGGTTTTATGCTCATAGTTTAGACTAAACCTGTTATTTTAACTTAAAACTTAAAAGAATAATAAAAATGATAATGAATGATGAGAACAAAAAAATGGCAAAATAAAAAATCAAGAGAAGCCTCTGAAGTGTGGATTATAGCCTTTGAAATTCGGTTTAAATCTCTAAGTTAGCTTTTAGGCTCACTGGTTAGAGTAAACCAGTTATTTTAAACTAAAACTTACAAGGATAATGGAAGTGTTACAACATAATTGAGAACCCGAATGGAAAAATAAAAAATCCAGAAAGTCCTGAAAATTGTGGATTATAGCCTTTGAAATTTGGTATAAATGTTTAATTTTGGTTTTAGGTTCATAGTATAGAATATACATGTTATTTTAACTTTAAACTTAATAGGGTAATGAAATAAAGTTTGAGAACTTAAGAAAAAATGGCTAAATAAAAACTCGAAATAATCCTCCAAAACTTTGGATTATAGCCTTTGAAATTCAGTCAAAATATCTAAGTCCGGTTTTAGGCTCGTATTTAGATGAAACATGCTATTTTAACTGCAAAACTATTAGGATAACAAAAATGTTAAAGGATTATCGAATACAACAATAAGTGGCGAATAAGAAATCGAGAGAATCCTTCGAAATTGTGGATTATAACCTTCAAAATTTGATTAAAATCTCTAAGTTTGCGTTTAGGCACATAGTTTTGAATAGACATGTTATTTTAACTTAATACTAATAATGATGATAGTAATTGTAGAGCATTATCGCGAAAAAGAAAAATAGCAAAATAAAACATCAAGAGAATCCTCCAAAATGTGGATTTAGCCTTTGAAATTTTGT
Source organism: Berberis vulgaris (assembly GCA_963556465.1). Lineage (NCBI taxonomy): Eukaryota > Viridiplantae > Streptophyta > Magnoliopsida > Ranunculales > Berberidaceae > Berberis > Berberis vulgaris. The sequence continues at coordinate 765,228 of OY747124.1, read as the reverse complement.
CAAAATCATTAAGTCTAATTTTAGGCTCATATTTTATGATAAACCAGTTATTTTAATTTAAAACTGATAAGGATAATAAAAAAGGTAAAGCATCATCGAGAACAAAAAATGGCGAAATAAAAAAATCAAGAGAATCATATGAATATGTGGATTTTAGCCTTTGAAATTCTGTCGAATCTCTAAGTCTGGTTTTAGGCACATAGTTTAATGAAACATGTTATTATTACTTAAAACTTATAAGTGTAATGAAAATGTAACAGTACTATTGGTAGCACGGAAAGATGAAAAAATAATAAATTGAGAAAAGCCTCCGAAATTGTTGATTATAGCCTTTGAAATTTAGTCAAATCACTAAGTCCTGTTATTTTGACATCAAACTTATACGGATAATGAAAATAGTAAAGCATTATCATGGACATAAAAATGGAAAATAAAAAATCAAGAGAATCCTCCGAAATTGGAAATTGGAGATAACCTTTGAAATTCGGTCAAAATCTTTAAGTCTGGTTTTAGGCTCATAGTTCAAAATAAACCTGCTAATTTAACTTAAAACTTACAAGGATAATAAAAATGGGAAAACATAACGAGAACAAGAAAAAAAATGTCAAAATAGATAGTCAAGAGAATTCTCCAAAATCGTGAATTATTGCCTTTGAAATTCGGTTAATATCTCTAAGCTTGGTTTTATGCTCATAGTTTAGAATACATGTTATTTTAAATTAAAAGTTATAAGTATAATGGAAATGTAAAATAGTTATCAAGAACCCAAAAAATATGACAATATAAATAATCGAGAGAATCATCTAGAATTGAAGATTATAGTCTATGAAATTCGGTTAAAATCTCTAAGTTCAGGTTTAGGCTCATAGTTTAGAATAGACATGGTATTTCAACTTAAAACATATAAGATAATAGTAATAGTAGCACATTATCACAAAAAAAATGGCAAAATAAAAAAAATCGAAATAATCTTCTGAAATTGTTGATTATATCCTTTGAAATTCGATCAAACAAAACATCGAGAGAATCCTATGAATATGTGGATTATAGCCTTTGAAATTCTATCAAAATATCTAAAAACATATTAGTTTTACTTAAAACTTGTAGGTATAATGAAAATGTTAAAGTATTATTGGGAACAGGAAAAGATGGCAAAATAAAAAAATAGAGAGATTCCTCCGAAATTGTGGATTATAGCCTTTGGAATTCGGTCAAAATCTCTAAAAGGGTGTTTTTTTTTTGCTTCTGAATAGAGTCAAAAATCTTAATAAGAAGATGGACACCTTGTTTAAAGTTTTTTTTTTTTTTTAAATTCTGATCAGAAATTCAACTTCTGATTGGGGTAAGCAACTGGGAGGTGCTAATCACTTAGCACTGAGTGCTGACTAAAAAATTATTCTATTATTAACCTTAAAATTATTTTGTAATGACAATTGTTGCCCCCATCTTCTTTAAAAAAAACCCATGGATAAATTTTGACGGCACATTTTCATGTTCTTCATCAAGCACTGTCATTCTACCTACATTCACAATGACTCTTTAACGGCAAGAAACTTATCTCGTTTATTTCCTTCATATTTTTTTTCTTTCTCTATATTTTCCAAGCTTTTCTTCATCTCTCCAACTCTCCCTCTCATGTATATTTTTCAAGTTTTCATTATGTAGCATGTAGTTTTTTTGTAATGTAGCATGTAGTTTTGAAAACTTTGATGAATTGAACACCACCGTTCTAGTTTCCAACCCACCATCTCTCATTCCTGTATGTGTCTCCTCAGTGGGGCAAAATAGTCAAACAATTCTCATTCAACACCTACAAACAAACACCTTTTAATTTTACAGCTTCTAATCAGCAGCTCATTCAAAAGCAAAAGAAATAGTTCATTCAGAAGCTCGTTCAGAACTTCTAACTCCAGTTAGAAGTTAGTTTCTAAGCACTTAAAAAAACAAACGCCACCTAAGTTCGATTTTAGACTTATAGTTTAGAATAAACCTTTTATTTTAACTTAAAACTTATAAGGATAATGAAAATGGGTAAAACATTATCGAAAACAAGAAAAAAAAGCAAAATAAAAAATCAAGAGAATCCAACGAAATTGTGGATTATAGACTTTGAAATTCAATCAAAATCTGTAAGTCTGGTTTAAGGCTCATAGTTTATGTTAGAATATGTAGGGCTTGTACTCAACATAGCTAAGCCCAAGTCCAAGATTGATTTACCTCTACAAAAAGAAAAGTCAGAATATGTACAAGAAGGACAGGAAAGTCATAATATCTACAATAAGGAAAGTAAATAGGAAAGTCAGAATAGGAAATTCAGAATAGTTAAAATAGGAAAGTCAAAATAGGAAAGTTAGAATAAGACTCTATTTTGTATAGGAAGTTTTAAGTTTCCTATTTCCACAAGGTTAGGTAGAAGTTAGCTTATATAAACTTGTATTCAGTTAAGAAATAATAAACAAAACAACATAATACAATTCTCCAATTATTTTCTTTACATGGTATCAGAACAACTTCCTTCGGTGACCTAAGACTCCGGGGACTTAAGCTCTTCTCCACCTCCGACGACTACACACTTTGACCATAGACGCAAGAGGCGGGGAAGGGAGGATAACAACAACCCTACCTCAATCAACAACAACAACAACTTAGTGGAGTTTTTTTTATCCTCAACAGCAGCAGGAATATCGTCAAGAACAACAAATTCTGTCAAATCACAAACAATTCTCAAACAAAAAAATGAGCAATCCACAATAGGAAAAAAATAATTCCAACACCAATGCTGAGCAATACCAACACCAATGCTGAGCAATTCAACACCAATGCTGAGAAATACCAACATTTGTGTTGAGAAATTTTTCCAGCTTTCGCACTGAGGGAGAGTCATGTTGACTCGAGTCAAACCATTAGTCATTCACTCGACAATCATGATTTCCTCATACCAGAATTGGAGAGTCATGTTGACCACTCGAATCGAACCATTAGCCGTTCACTCAACAGTCATGATTTCTTCATACAAGAATCATTCGGAATTTTTTCCAAAAATTTATCCAGAATTGGTGAGTCATGCTGACCACTCGAATCAAACTATTAGTCATTCACTCGACAGTCATGATTTCTTCATACAAGAATTTTTTTCCAGAATTTCATCCAGATTTTTTATCCAGAATTTTTGTCTAGAATTTCATCCAGAAATTTTATCTAAAATAATCCAGAATTTGACAATCATGATGCCTTGAGTCGAACCGATATCAGCTTCACTCGATAGTCATGATTTATTCACCAAATTGGACTTCAAAGTTTCCTCCAAGCTGCACATTTCATATGTGTCTACATGTTCAGCATGCGGGGGCGTATTAGAATATGTAGGGCTTGCATCAACATAGTCAAGCCCAAGTCCAAGATTGATTTACCTTTACAAGAAGGAAAGTCAAAATATGTACAAGAAGGAAAGGAAAGTCGATAGGAAAGTTAAAATAAGAAAGTGAGAATAGGAAATTCAGAATAGTTAAAGCAGGAAAGTCAAAATAGGAAAGTTAGAATAAAATCAGAATAAGACTCTATTTTGTATAGGAAGTTTTAAGTTTCTTGTTTCCACAAAGTTATGTAGAAGTTAGGTTATATAAACTTGTATTCAGTCAAGGAATAATAAACAAAACAACATAATACAATTCTCTAATCTTTTTTTTTTTTTACATAATTAATCTTGGACTTGGGCTGGCTATGTTGAGTGCAAGCCCTACATATTCTAAAAATTTAGATGAAACATGTTATTTTAGTTTAAAACTTATAAGGATAATGACAATGGTAAAACATTATTGAGAACAAGAAAAAAAGGCAAAATAAAAAATCGAGATAATCTAACGAAATTGTGGATTATAGCGTTTGAAATTCGGTCAAAATCTCTAAGTCTGGTTTTAAGCTCACAGTTTAGATGAAACATGTTATTTAACTTAAAAGGATAAAGATAATGATAAAGCATTATCAAGAAAAATGAAAAAAAAAAAATCAATATAATCCTTCGAAATTGTGGATTATAACCTTTGAAATTCAGTCAAAATCTCTAAGTCTGGTTTTAGGCTCATAGTTTAAAATAAACCTACATTTTTAACTTAAAACTTACAAAGATAATAAAAATGGTAAAGCATTACCGAGAACAAGAAATAAATGGGAAAATAAAAAATTGAGTGAAAATCCTCTGAAATTGTGGATTATAGCTTTTGAAATTCAATCAAAATCTCTAAGTTTGGTTGCATGCTCATAATTTAGAATAAACTTGTTATTTTAAATTAAACTTATAAGGATAATAAAAAAAAAAAAATCGAGAAAATATCTGAAATTGTGGATATAGCATTTGAAATTTGGTGTAAATCACTAAGTCTGATTTTCAACTCATAGTTTAAAATAAACTTGTTATTTAAACTTAAAATTTATAAGCATAATGAAAATGGTAAAGCGGGAAAAAATGGCAAAAATAAAAAAATTTGAGAAAATCATCCCAAATCATGGATTATGTAGCCATTTTCAGCTTATAATAATAAATTTTTAATTCAGCTTATAATAGATTCTACGAACTGAACTTTTTATTTTATTCTAATTAAACTTGAAAAGGATAATAAAAAAGTTCAAAGATTTTGAAGAACATAAACAAAAGTGAAAACAAAAAATCGAGACAAGCTGAAAACAATTGTTCGAGTGTGGACAGAAAACAATTCAGTGCCAACAATGGATGAATATGCTGAAAATGCATGTGTCATTTGCTTTGGGACCTATTGTTCTACCAACTCTGTAATTAATTTATTGTACCATAATCTTTTCAGGCTTATGAGCACGTTTGGGCGATGCCTTATTGATATCCAGGTTTCAAAGAAAGCTTTGCATTTTGGTTTGGCTTAGCATGCCTTTAAGGCGTCAAGAATATATTTAAGTCACTGTGAAAACTCAACTCGATATCATTGCTTATGATTCATGATCCTTCTATCAACAAAGCAGAAAAAACAGAGAACAAATTGAGGGGTGTCATTGACAGTAGTAGGAAATAACTGGTGAGGTTAGTGTTGCAGACAAATGGAACTGTCATGCCAAAGGCTTGCAAACACTACACCAAATTTGCATTTTTGTAACATATATTCATAGACAAAATGCATTTATTCAGTCAACCTTTTATTTTAAAGCTAGAACGACCAATTTGGAGATGTATTAGCATATTAAACTCCGTATAGAACTAGAAATCATAAAGCTTAGGTTCGAGGCGTGGAGTGAGCAATACTTCAAGAGGACTTCCCTTGTAATTGGTCACACTTGATGTTTCCGTCATGTCAACTTTTGCATCCAATGGTGTCTCCATTTCAAACCCCTGGATGAGACGAGCTAGCACCAAAGAAATGGAGCGAAGGCTAAACCAAAGTCCTGGACACATACGTCGACCACTACCAAATGGCAATAGTTCAGCATTCTGGCCCTTCAAGTCCACCTCAGATTTATCCTTAAGAAACCTCTCAGGTCGAAATTTGGACGGATCTGACCACACTTCAGGGTCACGTTGCAACTTCCACAGGTTCACTAGTATACGGTTCCCCTTCTTGATATGAAATCCACCCACTTCACAGTCCTCGACGGCCTCGCGTTCAATGAGTGGACCTACTTGATACATCCTCATTGTTTCCTTCAAAATGGCCTGTACGTAAACAAGATTGTTGAGGTCTGAGTCATCCACTTTGCGGTCCTTCCCAACGTGGAAATCCAATTCTTCTTGAGCCTTCTTCATCACCGTGCGATTGTTCAACATTTGTGAGAGGACCCATGTTAGGGCTACTGATGTGGTGTCACTCCCACCCAACAACACCATCTACAAGGATAAAATATTTTTGTTTGAGTCTACATAGAGAAATCGATACACTAGCAATAATCCGTAGACTGAAAACAATTTTGATTTCTTTTTTGTTAAACCTATTTTCAAATTTATGCCTATTCGAAAATTTTAGTGGAAAATAAAATGGTTAGTATCTGTGATACCTTTTGTTGAATTCTCAGAGAAGCATGGACTTACACTATAGGTCTGAGCTAGGCATGACTCCTTTGAGTAGTTTTGGAGTTTTTAAACGGTAAGTTTCCACATAAAACTGACAAATAGTTTAGAAGTTGAAACACATGCACTTACCGCACACATAGACTTGATGAATGTTTCAGGGGCAAGTCCATGAAGCTGAATCTGATCCATCATCTCCCATGTAAGACCGATAAAATCCCCCTCCTCGTCGCCACTCAACCTCTTCCCTTTGTGTTCCTCCACCCAATCACCAAGTATAGAATACAATTCTATGGCAACTTTCTTCATAGCACTCACAGTACCCAACATGTTATCCAACCACCATAGACTTGGAACCAAATCTGAGATCACAAGGTTCCCCAAAAAAAGTGCCGCCTCATCGATGGCCCTTTTATACTTCACGGCCTCTGCATCACCAAGTCTTGCTTTGGTACCAAAACTCTTTTTCCCAGAAACATTCCTAGTCACCACATTCAACATCAATTCTTCGAACCATTTTTTCATTTCCACCGGAACTCCACTCTTCTCATTGCATAGTTCATATAGTTGTTTAAAACTTGCATCAATTTCTGATGCTCGGGAACGATTTAGCTTCATCACCCTTTGGTGAGATAAGAGATTAGATGTTGTTACCTTACGCATTTCGATCCAAAGTGGGCCATATGATGAGACCCCAACACCATATGTCATGATGTCCGTGGCCTTACTGCTTGGACGATTTAGGAAGTACTTGTCTTTGGTGGTGAAACATTCTTTTGCAAGGTCCCAAGAACTAATCACGAGTTCTTGGTACGCCCCGATATTGAGGGTGAAGGCTGGCCCATATTTATCAGCCAATTTGGCTAATGCATGATGAGGCAGCTCCCTACCCATCAGTAGGTGCAGGTGACCAATGACTGGCCATGCACCGCGAACCACGGGTGCACTCTTGCCACCTTTACTGAAAAAGGATTTAGAAGATTTTCTGACAATCTTGGAAAGAAGAATGATGGCAATGAGAGTAAGTGATCCATGAAGGAACATGCTGAACTCCATGTTTTTGGAATGGTGATTCAATTGAAAAAAAGGGGGAGTTTATATAGAGATTTGGGAACACATTAGTCAATAGTACTGCAGCAGACTATACAACCATTTTCCAGTCAGTCTTGAGTGAAAAGTGGTCCAGTTTTTCGGCTGCACAATATGTATAGTTTTATCTTTCAAATTTCGATCGTGTGCCATGGTGGTGTGAAGCATATGTTAATCATGTTTCACTTAAACTTAGGAGTGCATGCTCCTTTGTCATGGTATAATTAGGTCATACATTAAAACAGAAGTGCAATCTCTACCAGATCTACCTGATTAAACGTGTTATCATTCTTATATAATATCTCATTCATATCCAATAATACGTAAAGTTTATTGGACATTTGAAAACTAGTTCAAATAATAGAGTGAATTAAGATGATAAATTGGACATTTGAAAACTAGTTCGACTTTTTACTTAAAGTTTATTTGTTTAAACATGATTATTAAAAATAATAGAGGAAGCATGATTAAAACACATGCCAAAAACTTTGGACAAAGAAACAACTACCAACCGAGCAAGATGAACCAATATGCACATGGGTAGTATTTTATTTTTGATATACATTATATGTGTTTTTTTTTCAAATAGAAAATAAAAATAAAAGCGTTATTTTCCATTTGACCTCCATTAGTTTAATGCTATTCTTTTTTTACCCCAAAAAGTTTTTATATTCTAGTCTAACTCTCATTTTAAAGCTTGACTATTAGGTCAAATAAGTTGACGTAGTTTCAACCATCCATATTTGTGTTAAAGACCGGATTGCCCATTTATTTGAGATAAATATAATTCGATATGTGTATCTCGAGGCAATATAAACCGTTATCTTATTTGTAATACTACCCCATCTTTTCCAAATCTTTATTTTCCCTTATGTGTAATAAACTTTCTTCTATCTTTGCCTCTCTAAAACTTCAACCAAAAATCTGAAAATCTCCTATTTGAAAATCGATTTTCATTCATCTTCAATCCTTCATTTTCTCTTGGGTTTGTCTAAACAGCGAGGGAATGGGCGAGGATGCGTGAAAGTGCCTCGAGACACGAGCTTGCACGCATCTCGAGGGGGATGAACGGCTTCACCCCCTCCCTCGCTGGTTCCCTCGACATTTAGAATTTCCCTTTTCTCTTATTCTACCATTAGTCAAGCCCTAAAAACTCGTCTTGCTCTCCAAATCCACCACAAACTCTTCCACAACCGGCTATTCATCTATCCATATCCACAACCGGCCTATTCTCCAAGTCGTCTTTCTCTTTGTTTTGTCTTGTTCGCTTTGTTTCTTCTTCAGTCTCTTTCTCTCAAATCTTTTTATCTCCAACACCAAAACCTCTCTTCTCACCAATCAGTCTATTTCCTTTTTTTTTCCTTCCTTTTTCAATTTCTCTCTCTCTCTCTTGCTCTCACTAAAAAATCTTTTCCACAGCCATTATCATGGACATGATGATCTTCTCCAACAACCATGTTCGTGACTCAGTTTCGACCAACAACGTGTTGGGAAAAACAAAGTAAACAACTACAAATAAATTCTACCAATGGAATAACTAAGCAATATCCAAACAAATATTCGATGCAAGCAAATAATCGATGCAAAATAAAGGACACCAAGATATACGTGGAAAACCCTTCAAGGTGAAGGGTAAAAAACCATGGGGCAAATCCGATAAATCCACTAATCAATAAAATAAGTACAATGTTCTTCTCAAACCTTTTGCCCAAGGCTTGAGGAATACAAGAAGCAATACAAGGGTTACCTCACAAAAGCTTCGATCAACTTCCCAATCAAATGAAGAATACACCGAAACAAATGACACAAAAATCCTGTAAGAAATGGATCCATAACACACTTTGTGAATCTTCAATAAAACCCCAACAATCAGCTCCTCCCTCCCTTCTTTCTTCCCTCTCAATGGAGTCACGCGCACGCAGTCGTCTCACCAAAACACACAGTCGTCGCACTATGTGTTTCTGTTTATTCAAAGCATCCTAGTTGCTTGCAATTTATATTTATCATCTTCACAGGCTCGGTCCACCGTAATGGGCGGGACCCAACCCTACACAACGGGCCTGGCCTGATTTATCAATTCGAATTGGTAGCTATGTTTGTTTTGAAATCGCCCATCTCTTCATCTCGGCAGTTCGTCTTCTTTTATACACACAACAAGCACAATTAGCCCAGGATGATGATTTCTGATGTCCAAACGTACCGGCAGCTGTGGTGGATGTCATAGAAGTGATGGTGGTTGAAACCGTGTGATGGTACTGAAGAGTGGCGGAGCAACCACCGATGCTCGAAAAAGGGTTAGCAGGAGTAGCAATGGAAGCCTTAGTGAGTCCTTGGAACAGAAAATGAGGTACCCAATATCACGGTCTATCCATAATCGAGATAGCGAACTGTACATCTCGAAGCAAGACTTGAGGTTGATAACAAAGCAAGAGGAAGAGAAGCCAGTGAGGACCACCATAGTTGATGAGGAAAGCAAAGGAGTTTGGGTGTAGCGAGGTCTTTTGTTGTTTTGGTTTTGGGTGTGGCAAGAGAAGTGGGGTTTGTTTCTCTTTCTTTTCATTTTTGTTGCTATTTTTCGAGATATCTGCACTTTAAGGCCTTTCTCCACAGCCAGTTGCTTCTTCACAGAGGTGACCTCCACAGTCATCTACTTCATTTGCCTCTCAGCAGCCTCGCGGAGAGCGGATTGAGAATTTTTCAAAGTCCTTGCCTGATCACGAGCTTCCTTTGTGACAGTCAACTCACTCTCCTAGGTAGACAATGACGACTGCAGCTCCACAAATTTCTCACGAAGGAGGTTCATCTCCTTCTCCGACTTATCCTTGATGTCCTCCAAATCCTTCAGCTTATCTTGATAAGCGTTAACTATTTTTTTTCTTAATAATCAGCATGCTCCTTCAACTTATCTACCTCAGATAGAACACCAGAAAGTTGTAGCAGTTGATGTGCGTACTTCTTCTCCAAGGCATACAGTTCTTCACGCGGAGCCTGATATCGGACCTCATCATCCAAGAATGAGTGAGATGGGACATCCTCTATTCAGAGCAAAGAAAAAAAGTCACAAAAATATATAAGGGAAGAAACAAAAAATGAACTATTTACTTCCATTATATGTTTCACACCTTTGTTAAGGTGCTCTCCAACAGCAGAAACAAACATTAGTGCTTGGTTCATCAACCAGTGATGCCATGCCTTGATATGATTGGTGTACTCTCTTGCACGTCAATCTCTGAATGCCATGAAAATCCACCATCCGTCCAGATATGGATATCCCAGGGATGGGCTCCTTCCAGCTGACTTTTGGATGGAGCACAGAAGGGTTAGGGATGATAGACGAGCCACCCTTGATCACCTCAGTAGTGACTTCGGAAATGATGGACACACCAGCCTTCTCCTTATTGCCAGCAGAAGGAATAGTAGAAGACGAAATTGGTTGAAAATGAGGTGAGTCAAACAACCGCTTCATACTTGGGTTAACAAGAGTAGGAGGAGGAAAAGACATTGAGCTTTGACATTGATAAACAATAACTTTATCAAAAGACATATCATACTCGAAGTCGTTCAAAGGTAGGACCAATTTTGGATCGTCAGACTTCTTCAGCGCAAGTTGTGTCATCTTGTTCGAAAAGACACGAGCATCCTCATCTGACACCTTGCTAATCAAGGAGCTCTTTCTCTGCATCAACAAGCGGAGCACGAGGATGGGAACTTCCTCCTAACTCTTTTCCAAAACATGTTGCAAAACCTCTTCATCTTCCTGATCAGTAAGATGGGAGTCATCCTCATGGTTCTTCTTCAAGGAACCATAGTTTTTACTCCTAAAGAACAGAACGATCAGGACTCATTCCCCCTCCGGAGCCACACGACGAAGGGCAGTCAAAACAATCTTTTTCATGGCAGAGACGCCTCTAGCAAAAGTCCCCAACCCAACATGCCCCTTTTGCTTTGCTGGGCGACCAAAATCGACCAAATCACTCATAACCTTCCTTTTGGAAGGATTACGAGGCCTCAGAGCCCTCCTCTTCCTCATGGTCAGATCTGCACTCTGACCACCAACGCCAACATAATGACTAGATTTAGCAACAGTGACACCATAGTCACGTACATAAACAACCAATGATTGATCCTGAGCACTAAGGTCGTAGAAGCCACTCGAGTCAACAACCTCCAACTAGAGCACATCTTCAAGTGGTGTCCAAGAAAGGGAGAGGAATCGAGTCTTTGTCAGCTACTCGTTTACAGTCAGTTGCAAATCATTCAAGTTCCTAGAGGTCCTGGATGACCTGAGAATTAATGGGTTTACCTCTGTAGTATTCGAGTACCTAGATTGTAAGGAAGCATAGAATCATGTCTTCTACTAGGACTTGAAATCATCTTTCGGCTTGCCCAGACAAGCAAGCTAGATCAGATAACAAACAACATTTTGGTTGAACTTCAACGTCAGCAGAGAATGCAGCACATTCTCGTCCAGACGAATCCTAGCCCGCAGAGCCTTGGTCAAGATACAACCAAGATCCTCCATCGATTGGGAACCAACTGAGCAGGAGGAGTACTGATCAAATCCAGATAATACCATATGATTTTCGAAACTGGGAAACAGAGACCAGCCCTGAACATTCCAAGATACAGGGCTATGTAACCAGCCTTTGGATGGATATAGCTATCACCATCTCCTGGCAGCACAAGATGTAAGTCAGACAGAAGAGAATATGCATGACGGATGTCATCCAAGGTGGCATGGGTTGTCAGCATCGAATCATAGAACTCCCCACAGGCGGTTACTCGATCGACACTAAGAGATCTCTTGGGATTCATGGTGAAATTTTTGTTAACTTATAAAATAAGAGAAAATTAACAAATAAGCTTTGCAAATGAAAGGTGTAAAGAAGATAACACACATCTTTAACGCCCTTATATAGGACTAGACAATAAAAAAAAGCCAATAGGATATCGTGCAAGAAATGATAGCTACACGAAACCCTAAAATCAGGCTGAAACGAGCTGAATCATGGCATAGTGGAATGGCAGTTAAAATTGTAGTCATTGAGTTGACAGTACCTCGATCACAGCTGTTAACAACATTAAATATTGCGCACAACATTGATGAAAAACATTGATAACCCATCGTCGCACAGTTAGTGGCCACGCAAGTGAGCCCATTAACTAGGGGGAGTAGCTGATGATACATCAAACAATCATTCGATCATGGCTGAACATATGGCACAAATCATCTTTCATTAGAGACAATCGGTTCAAACTAAAAATCAATAATAGGTCGAATCACTAAAGCTCAAAGAGGCATTAGTAATGGACCATGGCCCAGGTTAAAGGCCAAGACCTCAGGCCCAACAAATCCTTCCCCTCATGGGACATAGGCATTACGAAAAAGACAAGTCATGGCGGGAATTTCTCGCCCAAGGATGTATCTTAATGAAGGAGGAGATCGTTATGGGAAACGCCCATTTTCATTGCGCCAGACATGCTTAAGTCACGTACAGAGTTAATTACTCTTATTATATAAGGTCAAGGAAATAGAAGAGGGAAGTACGAAAAACCCTACAACTATACTCTGTCTAAGTTCATCTTCTTCCTCAATTTGCTAACTTAAGCATCAGAGTGTCTTCGGTCACCAACAAGGTCGTCTTTGATAATCTGTTTTGTAGGTCATATCTCGAGGAAAACATACTTGGACACATCACAAAGTAAGCTTTGCATTTTGGTTTTGGCTTAGCATGCCTTTAAGGTGTCAGAATATATTTAAGTCACTATGAAATTTTATTATTTACAACATGATGTTTTCTGCGGAGAGAAAGTAGCAGAGGAAAACTCAACTCGATATCATTGCTCATGACTCATGATCCTTCTATTGATAATGAAGAAGCAAATAACAAATTGAGGGGTGTCATTGACAGTAGTAGGAAAGAGTTGCTGAGGCTAGTATTGCAGACAAATGGAAGTGTTGTACCAAAGGCTTGCAAAGATGTGTTTTGGAAGATATGCAAAGTAGTTTACCTCTTCTACTTAATCAACGACGATTTCACATCCCAACAACTTATGTTTAGCGTTGTTAATGCAGTCCTCAAGGAACCCCTCCTTATTTCTGTTGAGTGATGTATGTAATACTTGTTCCTAAGTCTTTCCCATTTACCCTTACAAGGGGTTTTATTTTAGTTGATAGTAATTGTGCAATGGTGAGTGAAAACAAAGAAACAACCCAGACATATATGGATTTCATTATGAATACATTCATAGACAAAAGGCATTTATTCAGTCAACATTTTAAATGTGTTTTGGAAGATGGTGGCGATGGAGATTCATTGTCAACAATGATATGTTTGTAAATGAGTTGGAAGTAGAAGGGCAAAGAAAATAAACAAAAAGGTGAAAAAGTTGGTGGAATGCATAAGTGGCGAAGAGATACAATTTTTATGTTTTTTAAAATGCAAATCGTCATAACTATCTACTTAGTTATCGGATTTTAGTAAATTTGGTATGATTGAAATGCATTTTTGAAAATCTTTCCGATGAAACCAATAATTAATATAAACGCTTAAAGTTATAAATATGCATTTCAAGCCATATACATTTTTCCAAAAAAATTAACTGTAATCTAATGCACTTTATGTCTTAAGTATTTTCAATATTAAGACACATTCAACTCATGAACTTCATATTTTGCAAGATCAAAATTTGGGGAGGATTAATTGTGGCGGTTTTAAAATGTGTTTCTTCCTAATTGTTTAAAATTTTAACCGAGTTTGACCCATTGTCACGACCCACCTTCTGTCATGCCAACAACCTAGACAATACACCAATATATATCTATATGACAAATCAGAATGGTATTTGGAGTTGGAGATAAACAACAGCTGAGATTTACCCAAACATAAAGTTTTAATGGATCACAAAGGAGGTTGGAGAAAGAATTTTTTTGAATTAAAATTTATTAGAATAATGAAAACATTAAAGGGTTATCAAGAACAAAAAAAAATTGGCAAAGTAGAAAATCGGGAGAATCCTCCAAAATTGTAGATTATATGGCCTTTGTAATTCGGTCAAAATCTCTAAGTCACGTTTTAAATACATAGTTCAGATGAAATATGTTATTTTAACTAGAAACTTATAATTACAATAAATTTGTTACAGAGTTATCGAGAACAACAAAAAAATGGCAGAATAAAACATTGAGAGATTCCTCAGAAATTGTGGATATAGCCTTTAAAATTCAATCGAAATCGCTAAGTCTGGTTTTAGACACATAGTTCAGATGAAACATGTTATTTTAACTTAAAACTTACTATGGGTGGACGTGCTGCTAATGGAGCGTGGGTTTGACCCCCACGTCTTGTGTACAATGCCTACCAGCGACATGGGGTGGGAGGGGTTAAGGGTAAATAAAAAAATTAAAAACTATTATTGAATTTCTTAATAAAGTTATTATTTAAAATTTTAAGGGCAAAATGGAAAATAAAAAGTTAAATGTAAGGAAATTTTTATAATATATAAAAAATTGGGGGCTTCAAATAAATTATGATAGAATGCATGTATAATATTTATAAGGAGCTGTTTTGGATTGCAAAAAATGTGAAATTTGGAGGGCAAAATGGGAATTCCAAAATTTAGATGTAAGGGCATATTTATAATTTATAGATAATTGAATGGTTTCAAATAAATTATTTTAGGGGTTTAGATATAATTAATGAATGTTTAGAGGAGCTGATTTTGATTGTAAATTGTTTGAATTTGGTAGGGTATTTTGGTAAAAATGTGTAATAGTATTCTCTATCTAAATGACACCAACACCCTTGGTCAATGTTCACATTGATATTGGTTTCATTTGTCATTATTAAGAAATTGGAAGGGGAAAATGGGAACCCGAAAATTAGGTTGAAGACAAATGTGTAATAATTTTTTTCAATGTAAAAGACAGAAATATCATTGGTTACTGTTCACATACTTGTCGGGTTTGATTGCAATTATAGAGAATTAGGGAGGCTAAAATTGAAATCCAAAAATCAGGTTGAATACAAAATCATGGTTCCTCTACTATTGATTTGGGGGAAGAATCATTATAATAGTTCAAGTTAGTATAACGAAAATGCTAAAGAGTTATCGAGAACAACAAAAAAAATGGCAAAATAAAAAACCGAGAGAATCCTCCAAAACTGTGTATTATTAGCTTTTAAAATTCGGTCAAATTCTCTATATCCGGTTTTAGGCTCATTGACGCCGGGCAAAATAACGATTATTCTACAGGCTAATAGCAACAGATAATTAATAGGGAAGAACACAAGAAGATTACCCAAAAACATAGAGAAAATAACTCTAATGTTTAATCAAATTACTCAAATCAAAGGTATCTCTAAAATCAGCCCACAAGCCGGGCTTTATAGCTAAAACTCATCAATATTGGAATTTGACCAAAAATGGCAACACCCCAATAATCATGCTAAAAAAAATACGTAATAAAAGAAATATACTGCTAGAAATCTGGCCCAAATTGGGTTCAAAATCACTTCCTAAACAATAATTGAAATATTACTAGAAAGCAGGACCTAGAAAGCATGTTAGTATTATTGGTTACCGGGGTAGGAGTGGTTCCTTCCCGACGAGGTGCCAACACAATCTTCTTCCCTTTAATGCTAAGGGAATATGTATTTTTCTACCCATCATGAATAACACTGCGATCATATTGCTAAGGTCTGCCTAACAATACATGACAATCATCCATAGATACAACATCACACCAAGCATTATCAAAATATTTTCTGCCAATCGAAAAAGACAATAGGCAACGCCTATCTACTATTACCTCACTGCCTTTATTCAGCCATGATAATTTGTACGGCTTGGGATGACGATCTGTCTTCAACTGCAATTTCTGGACAGCCTCTTCAGACACGACGTTCTCACAACTGCCACTGTCAATGATCATCTTGCAGACTTTATCTGCGACTGTGCATGTCGTGTGGAAAATATTGGTTCTTAACCAGTCGTCCCCTGAATCATCCTTGGGAGTCAGTAGACTCTTACGAACAACTAGAGTCTCATGACCATCTCCATACAACACATCTTCATCATCGTCATACACAGGCTCTCCAAGTTCCTCAAATTTGTCTACATCTTCCTCAATCAGAAGATTGTTGCCCTTCTGAATAGCAGGCTTCCTGCACTGAGTCGCTCTATGTCCCTGTTAACCACATCTAAAACATCTAATTGTAGAGTTACTCTGCGATAATGGTTGGGTAGGACGGGATTCTTGAGGGTGAACTGGCCGACTGCTTTGATCACTTCTGATCATAGGCCTCCTGTTCTGCTATTTTTCCACAACAAGTGCATGCTGGTAGGATTCAGAAACGATCCACAGTGAGTGAAGGCTGAAGACATCCTGCAGGGGTTGTCGTAATCCCCCCAAACACTACTACAAATATTAGCTTAGGTAACGCCACTTAGATAGCGCTTTTTTAAAGAGCTATCCAAGTGGGCGCTAGGATAGCGCTTATTTGTCTTTAAAAAAAAAAAAAATCAAAAAAAACGCTACAATAGAGCTTTTAAATTTTTTTTTCAGTTAAGCGCTATCTTAATTATGTCTTAGATAGCGCTTTAAAAAACGCTATGTGGAAAAACGTTACCGAAACTACCATAGCGCTTTTAAAGTGCTTGCATAGCGCTTTAAAAGCGCTATGCTACTTACCTCTTGTATAGCGCTTTATCCTATAACCTAATAATTAAAAAAAAAATCTTTTCTTTCTCTTTCTCTTTCTCTTTCTCTTTCTCGTTCTCGTTAACATAAACTCCAACGCTTGATATCCTCTTTATCCATCTCTGTATAAAAAGAACCAAACACGACCTCCTCTGTTTTCTTATCTTCTCAAAGCAAACAACACAAGAAATGGGAGGTGGAGCAGTCATGCGAGCAGCAGCGAAGGTTGCGGGGTTCGGAATCAGCGGCGGCCTACGAGGCGCCACTGTGACTCTCCCAGATCAAGCGGTGTCCGCCGCTGCACGCACCGTCACCAGGCCGATTGCAGGGGGCCTCGTGTCGTCAACGGAAGATGGCAAATCTGGGGTTGTGTTGTCTTCGCAGAATAGGGATGTTGTGGAGGAGGGTTGGGAGTATGCTGGTGGGGAAGAGGAGATGTTTGCGACGAGGGATTCGATTAATCCTGTCAACAGACTTGTGTTCGGAAGTGCACCCAGTATGGAGGAGGCTATGGAGGCCACTTCTGACTTGAAAGAAGTGCTTGAAAAGTAAGGTTTTTATTTGAAGTTGTCTCCTTTATGTTTGGTTTTGAATGATTTTTTTTGTTTGTGAATGTATTTTGGTTGATTGGTGTGTTGATTTGAAATGGGTTTTAGTCTTGTAATCTGTCTTTGTTTATTCCAATAGATATGAAATGTTATTCCAATAAATATTAAATGGGTTTTTCTTTTTCTTTTTAATAGTTCTTTATGTATTTGAATAGATATGGAATCCCTGTTTGTGGAATTTGGGGTTTAAGGAATGCAATATGAGTGAAGTGTCAGTTTCGTATTGGTTTCTAACCATTGTCAAAATTTAGGTGCAAAGAGTATGCCTTGAATGTGGCTTTTGAAGTTAATGATCATAACATAACAAACTAAATAAATAAAAATAAAAAATAAAAAATTCCTAAAAAAGCACCATTGAAAAGTTAGATAAAGTTCTAGATACATATTGACAAGACAAGTCTTATTTTGATAATGAAGACATTTAACAATTATCTAAAAGCATTGGTATAAATCGATGCATTACAATTTCAAATGTAGCAACTGGCAGCAATCCACTCTTCTCTATATTACCAATCGTCAATGATAAACGGTTGTAATTATCTAATACTTGATTTCCTTTTTTCTTTTGATTTTTTATTTTTAAAGTTTTCTGAAGCCTGTCTCACTTTTTTTTCCCCTACTGGAATTTTCCGCAGATAATGAGTGGAAGATCGACACCAGTTTCTCCAAAAGATGAAGTTAAAGAACATGTTTTGGTGCAGTATTATGGGAACAATGAAATGTAAGTTTCTTGCAGTCCTTAATTTTGTGTTGTCCTGACCTTTAGTTTAAGAAGCTGAAGTTTGAGCATTCTTTTCAGGGCTTGGATTAATCCAGCTGGTGATCTTTCACAATTTGATGAGGTCAGTATAGAAACTTTCACACTTTTCGTGCGGCTAGATCAGTACTTGATTGCATTTGCATGCCTTCCTCATTTGAGAAACAAGTTAATGGAGTCCTCATTTGAGAAGCAAAGGGAACAAAAACATCATGAATAGGAGAATCAAGTCTTATCAAATTCAACAGTGCTAGCTGTTGCATTTTTCTCTAGCAGCCTAGCTGTTGCATTTTTCTTTTATTATAAATGTTTTTTAATGTGATGCTAAATTATATCATGCTGCATCCCAAATAGAGATTAGAAATATTTGTCATAATGGGTCGAAACAGAAAGTGTAGAGCAGAGGAAAAAAAAAAAAAGCATGAAGATTGAACACGTCATACTAATCACGGACTTCTGGTTTCCTTTCCCATTTTCACTTAGAAATTAAAAATGCATGATTAAGTAAACTTACATCAATAATAGCTTTATTTATTATGAGGTCTAATCTTTCTTGACAGAGTTGCATCCTTTTTGTTTTTTCCCTTGAAGTTTTGTTTTCTTCTTTTTTTAATTAGTATTAATGGTTGGTGCTTGATGTTGATTCATAACAAACATTATTAAAAGGAGTATTATTCCTACCTAACAAACAGTGGGTCTCATTGAGGTCAGTTAGCCATGGCCTCAACTTCAGCTACTCTTTCCATCTCATCTTCAGCTCTCATTGATGGCAAAGCTTCTCGACCAATGGCTGCCACATCCACACAATGTGTGACACTCCCCACTCTTCTACCATCACCAATGCCACCACATACACGTCCACAAAACCGCAATACTTGGAAGTTTAATTTGTGCATTCTGTTTCTGCAGGCCATTGATAGGCTTCCTTTAGTTCCCGGAGTTCTTGAGCTCGTTGGAATTGGTTATTCTGGGGTAAGTTCCACACCTATTACTGCTACTATATATATATATTAGTTGAGAAGGCTGCTATCAAGAAATATAGTTGGACCTTTAGTCATTTACATTTATCTTACTGATACAAAACCCTTTGTGTTTGGCAGTGGTTTGCATATATATAGTAGCAGTAATAGGTGTGTTCTTGTATTTCAGGTTAAGATTTATATACCGACTTAGTGTGTGTGTTGTTATACTTATACTATGCCATGATGCAATTTCAGGTTATGCGAGGATACAATTTGAAGTGGCGGTAGAATCTGAGAAACATTCAGCGGTGCCGCAATGTACAGACGAAGTTAGGACTGTAGGAGAAGCTGTTGGCCATTTCATTTCGTGGCCAAAAAAGCTGGTGTATATATATGATAGCATATTAACAATTTTGTATGAATGCTTAAATTATATTTTGAATGAATGAGAAACAGTTAGTTATCATGTTGTGTCTTTATTGATTGATTGAACGTTGTCATTATTATATTAAATATTATATAAAAAAATATTATATGGTAGTTAATAAAAAAAATTCACCGAAATTAAATAGCGCTTTCTAAAGCTCTATTGAAGCTAATTAAAAAAATCAACAAAATTAAATAGCGCTCATAAAAGCGCTATTCAAGCTAATTTAAAAAAAAAATTAGAGCTTACATAGCGCTTCCTAAGGCGTTATTGAAGTTAATTAAAAAAAAAAATCAACGCTTAGATAGCGCTTAATAAAGCGCTATCTAAGCGAAGCGCTATTCAAGTACGCGCCTTGCATAGCGCTTTTTTGAGCGCTATCTAAGCTACCATAGCGGTAGCTTAGATAGCGCTAAAAAGCGCTATCTAAGCCTATTTTTAAGCGCTATGCAAGCCTATATTTGTAGTAGTGAAATATCGTGCCACCATCTTCTCTTCCGTCACAGACAAGTCATTACGGGCTACTAATTGATAGAACTCCTCCGTGTAATCATCAACTGATTTCGTGCCTTACCGCAATGAATGAAGTCGTTGAAACAAAGTTTGAGTGTAGCCGAAAGGAAGGAAGTGACCCTTCATATTTTTCTTCATCTTTTCCCAATCAGTGATTTTGGCCTGGCCCTGCTTGTCGCGTGATCGCTTCAATTGCCTGAGGTAACGCCAAATCCCACTGTTATAGGAAAGTTCTGCCTGAGATAACGCCAAATGCCACTGTTTTGGTTTAGTGCCTGCCAAACTCCTCAAAAGGTTCCCCAAATTGCGGTTTACCACCTCGGTCTGTCCATCCGTCTGGGGGTGGTAGGCACTGCTAAAATTTAAGTTCGTCCCCAGTTTCTCCCATAAACTCCGCCAGAAATGACTCATGAACCTGGTGTCACAATCTGAAGTAATGGATCAGGGAACACCATGTAAACGCACAATCTCCTTGAAATAAAGATGGGCGATCCAGGCAACATCCATTATTTTTTTGCAAGCTACAAAATGGGCCATCTTGGAAAACCTGTCAACCAGAACCAAAATAGAATCCCAGGCCCGTTGGGTACGGGGTAAGCCCAACACAAAGTCCATACTGACATCAAACCAAGGGGCCTCAGGTACAGGTACAGGTAAAGGTGTGTACATGCCCGCATTAGTGAGAACTCCCTTGGACCGCTGACACACATAACAATGCTCCGCATAATAAGCCACATCACTGGTCAATTTGGGCCAATAATAGGAAAAAAGATCAAGGCCAACGTCTTATCTAGCCCAAAGTGACCCTCGTTATGAAGTTCACAAATAATCTGCTGCCCTAGTGAACAATCTGGAATGCACAACTGTAATCCACGAAACAGATAACCATTATGCAAAATAAATTCATGTTGTTGACCATCAGTTACCTCCTGAATTATCCTTTCGAAGGAAGGATCTGCAGCATACATATCAGAGAAAGCCTCAAATCCTACAACTCTAGTGCTCATGGTGGTGAGGAGTAACGTACGACGGTTCAGTGCATCTGCGACACGGTTCAGACTCCCTGCTTGGTGCCTCAGCGCAAACGTGAACTCCTGCAAGTACGCCACCCACTTGGCATGCCGTCGGCTCAGCTTGTGTTACCCATTGATGTACTTCAGGGCCTCATGATCAGTGACAAGAATAAACTCCCTTTGTACTAGGTAGTGACGCCAATGCTTCAGGGACTGAACTATGGGATAAAACTCCAGATCATAGGTGGATAATTCTTCTTTGATCCTGATAGCTTCTTACTGAAAAAAGCTATTGGACGCCCTTCCTGACTCAGAACACCACCAATGTCAACCCCAGATGCATCACAATTGACCTCAAACACCTTTTCAAAATCAGGAAGTGCCAAAACTGGTGCTTCTGTCATATTCTGCTTGACTAGTTGAAAACTGGCCTTCGCCTCATCGGGCCACTGGAAATCACATCCCTTGAGGCACTCTGTGATAGGAGCAATCAGAGTGCTGAAGTTTCTGATGAACCGATGGTAGAAGGACGCCAATCCATGAAAACTTCTGACATCGTACAAGGTCTTTGATTTGGGCAAATCCAAGACCGCATCTATTTGTGACTGATCTGCATGAACACCATCAGTAGACACAACAAAACCAAGAAAAGTAACAGAAGTAGTGAAGAAAGACCACTTCTTCTGATTGACGAACATGCGCTCCGTCCTCAACTTATCAAAAACAGCACGAAGGTGATCAAAATGTGAAGCCCATGTCGGACTATAAATGAGGATGTCATCAAAGTAAACTATAACGAATTTCCCCATAAAAGGCCGTAAAACCTGATGCATAAATCTCATAAATGTACTGGGCGCATTGGACAGGCCAAAAGGCATGACCATCCACTCATACAACCCATGATGCGTTTTAAACGCCGTCTTCCACTCATCTCCAGGCCTTATTCTGATCTGGTGGTATCCGCTTTTAAGGTCAATGTTTGAGAAAACCTTAGATCTGGACAGCTGGTCTAACATATCATCCAGGCGGGGAATTGGAAACCTGTATTTCACTATAATCCTGTTGATTGCCCTGCTATCAACACACATACGCCAAGAGCCATCTTTTTTTGGCACTGGCAGAGCAGATACTGCACATGGGCTCATACTCTCACGATGTAGCCCCTCTCCAACAACTCTACCACCTGTCGCTGCAACTATTCAGATTCCTTAGGACTGAGGCGATAAGCCGGCCGATTAGGCAAACTGGACCCCGGAACAAGGTCGATCTGATGCTGAATATCCCGCATAGCCGGCAGCCCAGGACGAAGATCCTCTGGCATCAGGTCAGAGAATTCTCCAAGAAGCTGCAGCACCTCTGTAGGCAAATTTGAATTCTCATTGACTGCACTATTCCCACAAGGTAACAAAGCATAGACCACATCCTCACGATCAATCTCAACTAAAAACCTGGACCTAGAAAGCAGGTTAGTATTATTGGTTACCGGGGTAGGAGTGGTTCCTTCCCGACGAGGTGCCAACACAATCTTCTTCCCTTTAATGCTAAGGGAATATGTATTTTGCCGCCCATCATGAATAACATTGCGATCATATTGCCAAGGTCTTCCTAACAATACATGACAAACATCCATAGATACAACATCACACTAAGCATTATCAAAATATTTCCTGCCAATCGAAAAAGACACTAGGCAATGCATATCTACTGTTACCTCACTGCCTTTATTCAGCCATGATAATTTGTATGGCTTGGGATGACGATCTGTCTTCAACTGCAATTTTTGGACAGCCTCTTCAGACACGACGCTCTCACAACTGCCACTGTCAATGATCATCTTGCAGACTTTATCTGCGACTGTGCATGTCATGTGGAAAATATTGGTTCTTAACCAATCGACCCCTGAATCATCCTTGGGAGTCAGTAGACTCTTACGAACAACCAGAGTCTCATGACCATCTCTATACATCACATCTCCATCTTCATCATCGTCATACACAGGCTCTCCAAGTTCCTCAAATTCGTCTACCACGTCTTCCTCAATCAGAAGATTGTTGCCCTTTTGAATAGCAGGCTTCCTGCACTCAGTCGCTCTATGTCCCTGTTAACCACATCTAAAACATCTAATTGTAGAGTTACTCTGCGATAATGGTTGGGTAGGACGGGATTCTTGAGGGCGAACTGGCCGACTGCTTTGATCATTTCTGATCATAGGCCTCCTGTTCTGCTATTTTTCCATAACAAGTGCATGCTGGTAGGATTCAGAAATGGTCCACAGTGAGTGAAGGCTGAGGACATCCTACAAGGGGTTGTCGTAATCCCCCCAAATATTGCGCCACCATCTGCTCTTCTGTCTCAGACAAGTCATTACGGGCTACTAATTGATAGAACTCCTCCGTGTAATCATCAACTGATTTCGTGCCTTACCTCAATGAATGAAGTCGTTGAAACAAAGTTTGAGTGTAGCCGAAAGGAAGTGACCTTCATATTTTTCTTCATCTTTTCCCAATCAGTGATTTTGGCCTGGCTCTGCCTGTCGCGTGATCGCTTCAATTGCTCCCACCACGCAGATGCTCTGCCTTTGAGTTTGATGGAAACCAATTTCACTTTGACAGGATCTGAAACTTCCTTATACTCAAAGATACGCTCTACTTCATTCAACCAATCCACGAATCCTTCGGCCTGTAACGTCCCAGAAAACTCGGGTAGATCTACTTTGAAACCGAGATTTTCATGACGATCCTCCCGACCACGGTGCTCCTAGAATCGAGCACGATTGTGATACGGGTTTTCGAAACTGGAATCAGAATCGTGATCTTCCATCTCACGATTATCGAATTCCTGCACCGTTAGATGCTAGGTTAGCTCTGCAACTTGCCTCTGTAAATCTTCAATCATCACTTCTTGAACGCTACGATCACGGTGAGGGGCTTCCTCGTTTGGAACCTGCCCGCAACGACCACGACCACCAGCCAAAGAAACTAATAAAATCTCACCCCAAGAAGATGCTGAAGCTCTGATACCAATTGACGCCGGGCAGAATAGCGATTATTCTATAAAGAGAAAAGAATAATTGAAATATTACTATAAAGAGAAATAAATTACTAAATTTGTGGATTCGAAAGGGGAAACGATGGATTTTGGCCTCCAAAAGATGTGCAAGGAGCGTAGCTCATTGACCACGATGTGCGCGTTGAAAAGAACTTTCCGAATTGGGGTTGTTTGCGCGATTCTGATACTCGTAGCCAAAGTTATGGCCAAAATACTAAAACGCTCCCTAAATTGCCAAATTTGAAATAAAATTATGATTTCCTGTCATTCTTGCGCTGATCTGCTAATTCGAGATATCTTAGTGCTAATAACGTGCTATCTGACAGCTCAGTATCATCTGACTCGAATCCTCCTGCCTTACTCATATTTAGATGAAACATGTTATTTGAACTTAAAAATTATTAGGATAATGAAAATGTGAAAGGATTATTGAGAGCCACAAAAAAAAAGGCAAAATACAAAGTAGAAAGAATCTTCTGAAATTTTCGATTATAGCGTTTGAAATTCGTTCAAAATCTCTAAGTCTGGTTTTATGCTCATAGTTTAGACTAAACCTGTTATTTTAACTTAAAACTTAAAAGAATAATAAAAATGATAATGAATGATGAGAACAAAAAAATGGCAAAATAAAAAATCAAGAGAAGCCTCTGAAGTGTGGATTATAGCCTTTGAAATTCGGTTTAAATCTCTAAGTTCGCTTTTAGGCTCACTGGTTAGAGTAAACCAGTTATTTTAAACTAAAACTTACAAGGATAATGGAAGTGTTACAACATAATTGAGAACCCGAATGGAAAAATAAAAAATCCAGAAAGTCCTGAAAATTGTGGATTATAGCCTTTGAAATTTGGTATAAATGTTTAATTTTGGTTTTAGGTTCATAGTATAGAATATACATGTTATTTTAACTTTAAACTTAATAGGGTAATGAAATAAAGTTTGAGAACTTAAGAAAAAATGGCTAAATAAAAACTCGAAATAATCCTCCAAAACTTTGGATTATAGCCTTTGAAATTCAGTCAAAATATCTAAGTCCGGTTTTAGGCTCATATTTAGATGAAACATGCTATTTTAACTGCAAAACTATTAGGATAACAAAAATGTTAAAGGATTATCGAATACAACAATAAGTGGCGAATAAGAAACCGAGAGAATCCTTCGAAATTGTGGATTATAACCTTCAAAATTTGATTAAAATCTCTAAGTTTGCGTTTAGGCACATAGTTTTGAATAGACATGTTATTTTAACTTAATACTAATAATGATGATAGTAATTGTAGAGCATTATCGCGAAAAAGAAAAATAGCAAAATAAAACATCAAGAGAATCCTCCAAAATGTGGATTTAGCCTTTGAAATTTTGTCAAAATCATTAAGTCTAATTTTAGGCTCATATTTTATGATAAACCAGTTATTTTAATTTAAAACTGATAAGGATAATAAAAAAGGTAAAGCATCATCGAGAACAAAAAATGGCGAAATAAAAAAATCAAGAGAATCATATGAATATGTGGATTTTAGCCTTTGAAATTCTGTCGAATCTCTAAGTCTGGTTTTAGGCACATAGTTTAATGAAACATGTTATTATTACTTAAAACTTATAAGTGTAATGAAAATGTAACAGTACTATTGGTAGCACGGAAAGATGAAAAAATAATAAATTGAGAAAAGCCTCCGAAATTGTTGATTATAGCCTTTGAAATTTAGTCAAATCACTAAGTCCTGTTATTTTGACATCAAACTTATACGGATAATGAAAATAGTAAAGCATTATCATGGACATAAAAATGGAAAATAAAAAATCAAGAGAATCCTCCGAAATTGGAAATTGGAGATAACCTTTGAAATTCGGTCAAAATCTTTAAGTCTGGTTTTAGGCTCATAGTTCAAAATAAACCTGCTAATTTAACTTAAAACTTACAAGGATAATAAAAATGGGAAAACATAACGAGAACAAGAAAAAAAATGTCAAAATAGATAGTCAAGAGAATTCTCCAAAATCGTGAATTATTGCCTTTGAAATTCGGTTAATATCTCTAAGCTCGGTTTTATGCTCATAGTTTAGAATACATCACTACTACAAATATTAGCTTAGGTAACGCCACTTAGATAGCGCTTTTTTAAAGAGCTATCCAAGTGGGCACTAGGATAGCGCTTATTTGTCTTAAAAAAAAAAAAAATCAAAAAAAACACTACAATAGCGCTTTTAATTTTTTTTTTCAGTTAAGCGCTATCTTAGTTATGTCTTAGATAGCGCTTTAAAAAACCCTATGAGAAAAAACGTTACCAAAGCTACCATAGCGCTTTTAAAGTGCTTGCATAGCGCTTCGGAAGCGCTATGCTACTTACATTTAGGATAGCGCTTATTTCACCCAAATTTTATTAAAAGCACGCTCGATCTAACCTAGAAGGGGAGAACAACCAGCTCCTTCTCTCTCTCGTCCCCCCTCTGTGCGTAGCTCTCCCTCCCTCTCTCTCGCCCTGCTCCCTATCTCCATTGCTCTCACTCTCTCCATTGCTCTCCCTGCCTCCCTCACTCCACCGCTCTCACTCTCTCTCGCTTTCGAGCTTTGGCTCTTTCTCGACGGAGTGTTGTTGCTGTCTTTTTGTGGTGCTCCTCTCTTTCTTTCTCCAATTGATCGTCAGTTTTTCATCTCTCAAGATCGAAAACTTTTTAGTCAAGTAATTTCATCTATCTCTATTGATAATTCACAACAACGAATCGATTCCAAGTTGAATTAGGTCAACTATTACTCTTTGCACTCTCAAGATCGTCTGATTAGCTTAAGGCATTTGTTTTCTTGGATGATTTGTTGAAAAGTTTATATCTTTGATATTGTTAGGGTTTATTGCATATTGGGTTTTGAATTGGTTGACAATGCAGTATGCTAGAATTATTTGTTTGAATTAGGGATTTTTATGCTACTGTTAGGTAGGGAATTCTATTTTCTCTTGTTTTTCCTCTCTATAAATACAACAAACAGAGAGTTCCCTTTTCCCCCAATCGAGCTCATCACTCAATCAAGATCTCTAAAATTTTGGGTTTGGGGTTTTTAGGTTCTGAGTTCTCCATATTTGCAGCGCATGCCATCTTCTGCCCATCAGGTAAAAACCATTTTTTTTGTGTTTAATTTTACCATTTCTCCTTTGGGTTTTTTCTGATTTTGACCATTTGTTTGCAGGATGGAAGAGGAGAAGGAGAGAATGGGAATGAAGTGAAGTATGATTTGAGGAGCAGAGGACTGTTTGATATCATCTAGGTATGAGTTTATTCACTCATTTTCATTCTTTATTTCTTAAGCCTTGATAATAATTGGAACTTTTAAGTATTTGAATTGGCAGAAACTTTTATGTCAGTGATAGTTTGATCTATAGGGTGTGTTTTGGACTTGATTCAGTAGTAATATTTAGTCATCTTTTTAAACATATTTTGTTGGGTGCATAATGTAAAAAGTGAAAATCATAATGAACTTTCAAAGGAGCAATGAACAAATCAAGGGTTTGGGGTTTCTATGCCGATGATATTCATCCATGTGTTCTATAGAAATTTCAAAATGCACAGATTCTAATATGAAGGTCTCTTTCATCAAATAGACCATTACACCGAAAATTGACAATTTAAAAAAGGCGGATTATTTACAAGTCTGGCATAATGTTATTAGAAATATACTTGATGGTTATTTGAGCTTTTAGAAATATACTTGATGGTTATTTGGTCGGCAGAGCTCGTACTGGTCAGGTATATTGTACATACATCTGTTTTGTTGCTGTGATGATGAAGATTTCATGTGTGTTTTGTCTGTTTAGTTTGTTTTGTTGATAGTTTCATTTCAAGTTCTAATTTTTATTTCAAGTGTTTCTTGAATTGGTTGGATTTGATGGATAAGTATAGGCAATATCTTTGGGGGAAGTAGCTATGGTCTACTCTAGATTAAGTGTGCGTGGGTGGGTGTCACATAAATCCAAATTTCAATTTGTTTTTGTTGCTCGACTGTATGGAGAATTGTGTGTTTGACAATTACAAAGTCACCTTGTGCGTTTGTAAGAGTCCAATACATTTATAAATTATTTCATATTTTTATGAACTTATGTGATTAGTCGGTTGATGAAACATTCAAATTCAGTGGTTTTGTATATGAGTGACACTTCTCTAGTGTACACTGTCTAAGATATTTGATCCCCTATTTAACCATAGCATTACTAGTGTTTTGCTCGTGCCATGATACTTGATCTTTGTAAAATAAACTATGACCATGATACTTGATCTTTGTAAAATAAACTATGCGAAATAATTTCACAATTTATCGATTGCAACACCCTAAGAATATATATGTCACATAAGAAAGATGACATTTGACATCACTTGTGGAACCAAGAATTTATGTATTTGGTGGGGCTAAGCAAATAAATAAAATATGATGGATTAAACTAGGTCGAATGAGCACAGTTGACGTCCAACAAGTAGTACATAATTTTCATTATTATAAAGAAAATGTGATATGTTTGTTCAACGAAACAAAAATTGTGCACCCCTTAATTAAACATTGGCACCCATATTACAAAAGTAGTATTTTAATTCGTTATAGTCATAACTATAGGATTTATTTATTCTAACAATCAACAAGAAATTAAGTTGTGCTGGAAAGTAATGTAAACTTACTGTGGAAGTTCTCATAAACAATCAGTGCTTCCCCCCCCCCCCCCCCCCCCCCCCCTCTCTCTCTCTTATTTTGTTTTAATTTGACCTTTGTCTTTGAGGAAAAAAAATTGAAGGTAGAAGTTCAAGAAGCCTGGCATCTTGAAGTCTAGCTAACTTGTAAAAAAATGAAACAAAGTAAATAAATGAACAGTGATAGGGTTGGTTTCCTTGTTAACATTCCTCATACAAGTGAATCACATTTAAGTTGTTCTCAATGCTTGTTTGAGTAACTAATTATGATTGCCCTTCTTGTTTACTGCTCAGGTTATGGCAAGCAAAACGAAGATTTACCTAGTGCTTGAATATGTCAATGGGAAAGAGCTTTTCACCAAAATAGTAAGATTATAGTGTTTTGCTTTGCAGATTTTATCAAATCAACGAATGTGTATGTGGTTGTCAATTTCAATTTTATTATGACGTACAACATACATGTTTTTAACTTTATTGCTTCATGCATGTGCAATCATTGTGCGTACGTATAGCCTTCAATATGAGCTAAGTTTTGTGTTGATCCTCGTATCTTGACAATGAATTAAATTTGTAAGATCAACAATGGCAAGCTTAAGGAGGACGAGAGTCGAAGATATTTTCAACAACTAATCCATGCTGTTGATTATTGCCATAGCAGAGGGGTGTACCACAGAGATCTAAAGGTTTAAGCAACTCTTCCTAGGCCAATTTGGATGTTACTTCTTGTTCTTCTGATGAATACTCACTATTCGTGTCTTACATTTTCTGGTAGCCTGAAAATTTACTGTTGGACTCCTACGGTGTTCTCAAAATATTAGACTTCGGGTTGAGTACATTCTCACAGCAAGTTCGAGTACGTATTTTTCTATTCATCACTTTCTTAAGATCTACTGGTAAATTTTCCCTGGGATCACCTCCAACCCACCTGGCACAGTTACCATTGAACCTTAGATTTTATGATTTCTCAGAGAGATCTAAATGCTACTTACCAAAATTTTACTCACTCTAGAATGGGAGGGAACCAAGTTCAACAGTTCACACATTATATTTTGATTTTTGTTGGAGTGATTCTTTGGGTGAAGAAATCACCCTTAAAAATATCAGTTCATCCCAAAATTTAAACATGTGTAGCAAGGAGCCATCTCGAGAGCTATTTGATGATGTATATTAGCCAGTTTGTCAGTCATTCAATGGCATGTGATGTGGTATCTGTCCTTGTATTAAGACACATTGATGATTCGTTCTTCTTGGATGGGATTTGATTTAGGTGCATTACCTAAGTTTTCCTTATGCTCTGTTTCAGTTAATCGCCCTTCTTAAACAATATATATCTGAAATCTGTAATTAGCGTCAACTTTAGTTGTTGAATAACCTTGCCAGTATTTGTAGCACTAGGCTGCACTTGTATGCATTTCACTTTGATCTGGATCACTTCCTCGTGAAATTTCTATAGACTAGATTTATTGATTGATGATACACATATTTTGTTCAGATTGGTCATCTCTTGCACTAACTGATGAGTTCTTGTTGAAATGAACAGGATTCATATGAACATGGGAATCAGTCTGATGTCATCGAAGAAAGAGATGAGGTCAGGGTAGAAGCTGCAGAGACTGGTTAAACTGTTCCTTCACCTAGCCAAGGAGAAAAGAAGGTTGTGCAAAAGGTTTGCCATTCTGGAGATGCAATGGTTAAATCAGTTCCTGGCAGATTCCTTCCTCCACATGTTGAAAGCAGAAGTTCACAGGAGCAACAATTTAACAGCTCCACACATGGACCGGAAACTGGTTCCCCTGAATTTTCATTCTCTGGCCAAGAAAACCTGGAGGCTAAAGCAAATGAGACCCAAAGGCAAGAGTGGTCAGCGAACAACTCGTCTCATTCAAATGGGCCCTCTGAGCACCTTGCACGGCAAAAGTTCTCTTCTTTTCAAATGAATGGGAGTATCTACAAAGGTGAATCATCAGGGACTGAAATCCAAGTAGCAAGACCATGTCACGAGATTCCTATTGAGTTGGGGGGTGTATTGGAATCCCTGCAACGAGCCAAGTTGTCATTGAAGCAAGAACTCAATAGGTCACCTCAGTCGATACGAGAAATGTCGTTGATGAGAGCAATCGAAGCCCCTCTTCCAGCTAATATGAAGAAGGACCCCATGGAGATTCCTGTCAGATATGGCAGCTAGGGGTTTGGACATCAATGATGTGCAGTTGATCATTTAGGTGTGTACGATCGTGTTATATATTGACTGGTAGATGGGAATTTGAGAAACAGCTAGGGGTCCCGTTACCTGCTGCACTTTGTATGAATGCTTAAATTATATTTTGAATGAATGAGAAACAGTTAGTTATCATGTTGTGTCTTTATTGATTGATTGAACGTTGTCATTATTATATTAAATATTATATAAAAAAATATTATATGGTAGTTAATAAAAAAAATTCACCGAAATTAAATAGCGCTTTAGAAGCTAATTAAAAAAAAAAAAAAATCAAAAAAAAAATTAAAAAAAAAAAAATTAAAAAAAAATCAACAAAATTAAATAGCGCTCATAAAAGCGCTATTCAAGCTAATTTAAAAAAAAAAATTAGCGCTTACATAGCGCTTTCTAAGGCGTTATTGAAGTTAATTAAAAAAAAAATCAACGCTTAGATAGCGCTTAATAAAGCGCTATCTAACGAAGCGCTATTCAAGTACGCGCCTTGCATAGCACTTTTTTTAGCGCTATCTAAGCCTATTTTTAAGCGCTATGCAAGCCTATATTTGTAGTAGTGCATGTTATTTTAAATTAAAAGTTATAAGTATAATGGAAATGTAAAATAGTTATCGAGAACCCAAAAAATATGACAATATAAATAATCGAGAGAATCATCTAGAATTGAAGATTATAGTCTATGAAATTCGGTTAAAATCTCTAAGTTCAGGTTTAGGCTCATAGTTTAGAATAGACATGGTATTTCAACTTAAAACATATAAGATAATAGTAATAGTAGCACATTATCACAAAAAAAATGGCAAAATAAAAAAAATCGAAATAATCTTCTGAAATTGTTGATTATATCCTTTGAAATTCGATCAAACAAAACATCGAGAGAATCCTATGAATATGTGGATTATAGCCTTTGAAATTCTATCAAAATATCTAAAAACATATTAGTTTTACTTAAAACTTGTAGGTATAATGAAAATGTTAAAGTATTATTGGGAACAGGAAAAGATGGCAAAATAAAAAAATAGAGAGATTCCTCCGAAATTGTGGATTATAGCCTTTGGAATTCGGTCAAAATCTCTAAAAGGGTGTTTTTTTTTTTGCTTCTGAATAGAGTCAAAAATCTTAATAAGAAGATGGACACCTTGTTTAAAGTTTTTTTTTTTTTAAATTCTGATCAGAAATTCAACTTCTGATTGGGGTAAGCAACTGGGAGGTGCTAATCACTTAGCACTGAGTGCTGACTAAAAAATTATTCTATTATTAACCTTAAAATTATTTTGTAATGACAATTGTTGCCCCCATCTTCTTTAAAAAAAACCCATGGATAAATTTTGACGGCACATTTTCATGTTCTTCATCAAGCACTGTCATTCTACCTACATTCACAATGACTCTTTAACGGCAAGAAACTTATCTCGTTTATTTCCTTCATATTTTTTTTCTTTCTCTATATTTTCCAAGCTTTTCTTCATCTCTCCAACTCTCCCTCTCATGTATATTTTTCAAGTTTTCATTATGTAGCATGTAGTTTTTTTGTAATGTAGCATGTAGTTTTGAAAACTTTGATGAATTGAACACCACCGTTCTAGTTTCCAACCCACCATCTCTCATTCCTGTATGTGTCTCCTCAGTGGGGCAAAATAGTCAAACAATTCTCATTCAACACCTACAAACAAACACCTTTTAATTTTACAGCTTCTAATCAGCAGCTCATTCAAAAGCAAAAGAAATAGTTCATTCAGAAGCTCGTTCAGAACTTCTAACTCCAGTTAGAAGTTAGTTTCTAAGCACTTAAAAAAACAAACGCCACCTAAGTTCGATTTTAGACTTATAGTTTAGAATAAACCTTTTATTTTAACTTAAAACTTATAAGGATAATGAAAATGGGTAAAACATTATCGAAAACAAGAAAAAAAAGCAAAATAAAAAATCAAGAGAATCCAACGAAATTGTGGATTATAGACTTTGAAATTCAATCAAAATCTGTAAGTCTGGTTTAAGGCTCATAGTTTATGTTAGAATATGTAGGGCTTGTACTCAACATAGCTAAGCCCAAGTCCAAGATTGATTTACCTCTACAAAAAGAAAAGTCAGAATATGTACAAGAAGGACAGGAAAGTCATAATATCTACAATAAGGAAAGTAAATAGGAAAGTCAGAATAGGAAATTCAGAATAGTTAAAATAGGAAAGTCAAAATAGGAAAGTTAGAATAAGACTCTATTTTGTATAGGAAGTTTTAAGTTTCCTATTTCCACAAGGTTAGGTAGAAGTTAGCTTATATAAACTTGTATTCAGTTAAGAAATAATAAACAAAACAACATAATACAATTCTCCAATTATTTTCTTTACATGGTATCAGAACAACTTCCTTCGGTGACCTAAGACTCCGGGGACTTAAGCTTTTCTCCACCTCCGACGACTACGCACTTTGACCATAGACGCAAGAGGCGGGGAAGGGAGGATAACAACAACCCTACCTCAATCAACAACAACAACTTAGTGGAGTTTTTTTTATCCTCAACAGCAGCAGGAATATCGTCAAGAACAACAAATTCTGTCAAATCACAAACAATTCTCAAACAAAAAAATGAGCAATCCACAATAGGAAAAAAATAATTCCAACACCAATGCTGAGCAATACCAACACCAATGCTGAGCAATTCAACACCAATGCTGAGAAATACCAACATTTGTGTTGAGAAATTTTTCCAGCTTTCGCACTGAGGGAGAGTCATGTTGACTCGAGTCAAACCATTAGTCATTCACTCGACAATCATGATTTCCTCATACCAGAATTGGAGAGTCATGTTGACCACTCGAATCGAACCATTAGCCGTTCACTCAACAGTCATGATTTCTTCATACAAGAATCATTCGGAATTTTTTCCAAAAATTTATCCAGAATTGGTGAGTCATGCTGACCACTCGAATCAAACTATTAGTCATTCACTCGACAGTCATGATTTCTTCATACAAGAATTTTTTTCCAGAATTTCATCCAGATTTTTTATCCAGAATTTTTGTCTAGAATTTCATCCAGAAATTTTATCTAAAATAATCCAGAATTTGACAATCATGATGCCTTGAGTCGAACCGATATCAGCTTCACTCGATAGTCATGATTTATTCACCAAATTGGACTTCAAAGTTTCCTCCAAGCTGCACATTTCATATGTGTCTACATGTTCAGCATGCGGGGGCGTATTAGAATATGTAGGGCTTGCATCAACATAGTCAAGCCCAAGTCCAAGATTGATTTACCTTTACAAGAAGGAAAGTCAAAATATGTACAAGAAGGAAAGGAAAGTCGATAGGAAAGTTAAAATAAGAAAGTGAGAATAGGAAATTCAGAATAGTTAAAGCAGGAAAGTCAAAATAGGAAAGTTAGAATAAAATCAGAATAAGACTCTATTTTGTATAGGAAGTTTTAAGTTTCTTGTTTCCACAAAGTTATGTAGAAGTTAGGTTATATAAACTTGTATTCAGTCAAGGAATAATAAACAAAACAACATAATACAATTCTCTAATCTTTTTTTTTTTTTACATAATTAATCTTGGACTTGGGCTGGCTATGTTGAGTGCAAGCCCTACATATTCTAAAAATTTAGATGAAACATGTTATTTTAGTTTAAAACTTATAAGGATAATGACAATGGTAAAACATTATTGAGAACAAGAAAAAAAGGCAAAATAAAAAATCGAGATAATCTAACGAAATTGTGGATTATAGCGTTTGAAATTCGGTCAAAATCTCTAAGTCTGGTTTTAAGCTCACAGTTTAGATGAAACATGTTATTTAACTTAAAAGGATAAAGATAATGATAAAGCATTATCAAGAAAAATGAAAAAAAAAAAATCAATATAATCCTTCGAAATTGTGGATTATAACCTTTGAAATTCAGTCAAAATCTCTAAGTCTGGTTTTAGGCTCATAGTTTAAAATAAACCTACATTTTTAACTTAAAACTTACAAAGATAATAAAAATGGTAAAGCATTACCGAGAACAAGAAATAAATGGGAAAATAAAAAATTGAGTGAAAATCCTCTGAAATTGTGGATTATAGCTTTTGAAATTCAATCAAAATCTCTAAGTTTGGTTGCATGCTCATAATTTAGAATAAACTTGTTATTTTAAATTAAACTTATAAGGATAATAAAAAAAAAAAAATCGAGAAAATATCTGAAATTGTGGATATAGCATTTGAAATTTGGTGTAAATCACTAAGTCTGATTTTCAACTCATAGTTTAAAATAAACTTGTTATTTAAACTTAAAATTTATAAGCATAATGAAAATGGTAAAGCGGGAAAAAATGGCAAAAATAAAAAAATTTGAGAAAATCATCCCAAATCATGGATTATGTAGCCATTTTCAGCTTATAATAATAAATTTTTAATTCAGCTTATAATAGATTCTACGAACTGAACTTTTTATTTTATTCTAATTAAACTTGAAAAGGATAATAAAAAAGTTCAAAGATTTTGAAGAACATAAACAAAAGTGAAAACAAAAAATCGAGACAAGCTGAAAACAATTGTTCGAGTGTGGACAGAAAACAATTCAGTGCCAACAATGGATGAATATGCTGAAAATGCATGTGTCATTTGCTTTGGGACCTATTGTTCTACCAACTCTGTAATTAATTTATTGTACCATAATCTTTTCAGGCTTATGAGCACGTTTGGGCGATGCCTTATTGATATCCAGGTTTCAAAGAAAGCTTTGCATTTTGGTTTGGCTTAGCATGCCTTTAAGGCGTCAAGAATATATTTAAGTCACTGTGAAAACTCAACTCGATATCATTGCTTATGATTCATGATCCTTCTATCAACAAAGCAGAAAAAACAGAGAACAAATTGAGGGGTGTCATTGACAGTAGTAGGAAATAACTGGTGAGGTTAGTGTTGCAGACAAATGGAACTGTCATGCCAAAGGCTTGCAAACACTACACCAAATTTGCATTTTTGTAACATATATTCATAGACAAAATGCATTTATTCAGTCAACCTTTTATTTTAAAGCTAGAACGACCAATTTGGAGATGTATTAGCATATTAAACTCCGTATAGAACTAGAAATCATAAAGCTTAGGTTCGAGGCGTGGAGTGAGCAATACTTCAAGAGGACTTCCCTTGTAATTGGTCACACTTGATGTTTCCGTCATGTCAACTTTTGCATCCAATGGTGTCTCCATTTCAAACCCCTGGATGAGACGAGCTAGCACCAAAGAAATGGAGCGAAGGCTAAACCAAAGTCCTGGACACATACGTCGACCACTACCAAATGGCAATAGTTCAGCATTCTGGCCCTTCAAGTCCACCTCAGATTTATCCTTAAGAAACCTCTCAGGTCGAAATTTGGACGGATCTGACCACACTTCAGGGTCACGTTGCAACTTCCACAGGTTCACTAGTATACGGTTCCCCTTCTTGATATGAAATCCACCCACTTCACAGTCCTCGACGGCCTCGCGTTCAATGAGTGGACCTACTTGATACATCCTCATTGTTTCCTTCAAAATGGCCTGTACGTAAACAAGATTGTTGAGGTCTGAGTCATCCACTTTGCGGTCCTTCCCAACGTGGAAATCCAATTCTTCTTGAGCCTTCTTCATCACCGTGCGATTGTTCAACATTTGTGAGAGGACCCATGTTAGGGCTACTGATGTGGTGTCACTCCCACCCAACAACACCATCTACAAGGATAAAATATTTTTGTTTGAGTCTACATAGAGAAATCGATACACTAGCAATAATCCGTAGACTGAAAACAATTTTGATTTCTTTTTTGTTAAACCTATTTTCAAATTTATGCCTATTCGAAAATTTTAGTGGAAAATAAAATGGTTAGTATCTGTGATACCTTTTGTTGAATTCTCAGAGAAGCATGGACTTACACTATAGGTCTGAGCTAGGCATGACTCCTTTGAGTAGTTTTGGAGTTTTTAAACGGTAAGTTTCCACATAAAACTGACAAATAGTTTAGAAGTTGAAACACATGCACTTACCGCACACATAGACTTGATGAATGTTTCAGGGGCAAGTCCATGAAGCTGAATCTGATCCATCATCTCCCATGTAAGACCGATAAAATCCCCCTCCTCGTCGCCACTCAACCTCTTCCCTTTGTGTTCCTCCACCCAATCACCAAGTATAGAATACAATTCTATGGCAACTTTCTTCATAGCACTCACAGTACCCAACATGTTATCCAACCACCATAGACTTGGAACCAAATCTGAGATCACAAGGTTCCCCAAAAAAAGTGCCGCCTCATCGATGGCCCTTTTATACTTCACGGCCTCTGCATCACCAAGTCTTGCTTTGGTACCAAAACTCTTTTTCCCAGAAACATTCCTAGTCACCACATTCAACATCAATTCTTCGAACCATTTTTTCATTTCCACCGGAACTCCACTCTTCTCATTGCATAGTTCATATAGTTGTTTAAAACTTGCATCAATTTCTGATGCTCGGGAACGATTTAGCTTCATCACCCTTTGGTGAGATAAGAGATTAGATGTTGTTACCTTACGCATTTCGATCCAAAGTGGGCCATATGATGAGACCCCAACACCATATGTCATGATGTCCGTGGCCTTACTGCTTGGACGATTTAGGAAGTACTTGTCTTTGGTGGTGAAACATTCTTTTGCAAGGTCCCAAGAACTAATCACGAGTTCTTGGTACGCCCCGATATTGAGGGTGAAGGCTGGCCCATATTTATCAGCCAATTTGGCTAATGCATGATGAGGCAGCTCCCTACCCATCAGTAGGTGCAGGTGACCAATGACTGGCCATGCACCGCGAACCACGGGTGCACTCTTGCCACCTTTACTGAAAAAGGATTTAGAAGATTTTCTGACAATCTTGGAAAGAAGAATGATGGCAATGAGAGTAAGTGATCCATGAAGGAACATGCTGAACTCCATGTTTTTGGAATGGTGATTCAATTGAAAAAAAGGGGGAGTTTATATAGAGATTTGGGAACACATTAGTCAATAGTACTGCAGCAGACTATACAACCATTTTCCAGTCAGTCTTGAGTGAAAAGTGGTCCAGTTTTTCGGCTGCACAATATGTATAGTTTTATCTTTCAAATTTCGATCGTGTGCCATGGTGGTGTGAAGCATATGTTAATCATGTTTCACTTAAACTTAGGAGTGCATGCTCCTTTGTCATGGTATAATTAGGTCATACATTAAAACAGAAGTGCAATCTCTACCAGATCTACCTGATTAAACGTGTTATCATTCTTATATAATATCTCATTCATATCCAATAATACGTAAAGTTTATTGGACATTTGAAAACTAGTTCAAATAATAGAGTGAATTAAGATGATAAATTGGACATTTGAAAACTAGTTCGACTTTTTACTTAAAGTTTATTTGTTTAAACATGATTATTAAAAATAATAGAGGAAGCATGATTAAAACACATGCCAAAAACTTTGGACAAAGAAACAACTACCAACCGAGCAAGATGAACCAATATGCACATGGGTAGTATTTTATTTTTGATATACATTATATGTGTTTTTTTTTCAAATAGAAAATAAAAATAAAAGCGTTATTTTCCATTTGACCTCCATTAGTTTAATGCTATTCTTTTTTTACCCCAAAAAGTTTTTATATTCTAGTCTAACTCTCATTTTAAAGCTTGACTATTAGGTCAAATAAGTTGACGTAGTTTCAACCATCCATATTTGTGTTAAAGACCGGATTGCCCATTTATTTGAGATAAATATAATTCGATATGTGTATCTCGAGGCAATATAAACCGTTATCTTATTTGTAATACTACCCCATCTTTTCCAAATCTTTATTTTCCCTTATGTGTAATAAACTTTCTTCTATCTTTGCCTCTCTAAAACTTCAACCAAAAATCTGAAAATCTCCTATTTGAAAATCGATTTTCATTCATCTTCAATCCTTCATTTTCTCTTGGGTTTGTCTAAACAGCGAGGGAATGGGCGAGGATGCGTGAAAGTGCCTCGAGACACGAGCTTGCACGCATCTCGAGGGGGATGAACGGCTTCACCCCCTCCCTCGCTGGTTCCCTCGACATTTAGAATTTCCCTTTTCTCTTATTCTACCATTAGTCAAGCCCTAAAAACTCGTCTTGCTCTCCAAATCCACCACAAACTCTTCCACAACCGGCTATTCATCTATCCATATCCACAACCGGCCTATTCTCCAAGTCGTCTTTCTCTTTGTTTTGTCTTGTTCGCTTTGTTTCTTCTTCAGTCTCTTTCTCTCAAATCTTTTTATCTCCAACACCAAAACCTCTCTTCTCACCAATCAGTCTATTTCCTTTTTTTTTCCTTCCTTTTTCAATTTCTCTCTCTCTCTCTTGCTCTCACTAAAAAATCTTTTCCACAGCCATTATCATGGACATGATGATCTTCTCCAACAACCATGTTCGTGACTCAGTTTCGACCAACAACGTGTTGGGAAAAACAAAGTAAACAACTACAAATAAATTCTACCAATGGAATAACTAAGCAATATCCAAACAAATATTCGATGCAAGCAAATAATCGATGCAAAATAAAGGACACCAAGATATACGTGGAAAACCCTTCAAGGTGAAGGGTAAAAAACCATGGGGCAAATCCGATAAATCCACTAATCAATAAAATAAGTACAATGTTCTTCTCAAACCTTTTGCCCAAGGCTTGAGGAATACAAGAAGCAATACAAGGGTTACCTCACAAAAGCTTCGATCAACTTCCCAATCAAATGAAGAATACACCGAAACAAATGACACAAAAATCCTGTAAGAAATGGATCCATAACACACTTTGTGAATCTTCAATAAAACCCCAACAATCAGCTCCTCCCTCCCTTCTTTCTTCCCTCTCAATGGAGTCACGCGCACGCAGTCGTCTCACCAAAACACACAGTCGTCGCACTATGTGTTTCTGTTTATTCAAAGCATCCTAGTTGCTTGCAATTTATATTTATCATCTTCACAGGCTCGGTCCACCGTAATGGGCGGGACCCAACCCTACACAACGGGCCTGGCCTGATTTATCAATTCGAATTGGTAGCTATGTTTGTTTTGAAATCGCCCATCTCTTCATCTCGGCAGTTCGTCTTCTTTTATACACACAACAAGCACAATTAGCCCAGGATGATGATTTCTGATGTCCAAACGTACCGGCAGCTGTGGTGGATGTCATAGAAGTGATGGTGGTTGAAACCGTGTGATGGTACTGAAGAGTGGCGGAGCAACCACCGATGCTCGAAAAAGGGTTAGCAGGAGTAGCA
Organism: Berberis vulgaris; assembly: GCA_963556465.1. NCBI lineage: Eukaryota > Viridiplantae > Streptophyta > Magnoliopsida > Ranunculales > Berberidaceae > Berberis > Berberis vulgaris. The sequence goes on along the minus strand of OY747124.1, from coordinate 724,929 downwards.
ATGGAAGCCTTAGTGAGTCCTTGGAACAGAAAATGAGGTACCCGATATCACGGTCTATCCATAATCGAGATAGCGAACTGTACATCTCGAAGCAAGACTTGAGGTTGATAACAAAGCAAGAGGAAGAGAAGCCAGTGAGGACCACCATAGTTGATGAGGAAAGCAAAGGAGTTTGGGTGTAGCGAGGTCTTTTGTTGTTTTGGTTTTGGGTGTGGCAAGAGAAGTGGGGTTTGTTTCTCTTTCTTTTCATTTTTGTTGCTATTTTTCGAGATATCTGCACTTTAAGGCCTTTCTCCACAGCCAGTTGCTTCTTCACAGAGGTGACCTCCACAGTCATCTACTTCATTTGCCTCTCAGCAGCCTCGCGGAGAGCGGATTGAGAATTTTTCAAAGTCCTTGCCTGATCACGAGCTTCCTTTGTGACAGTCAACTCACTCTCCTAGGTAGACAATGACGACTGCAGCTCCACAAATTTCTCACGAAGGAGGTTCATCTCCTTCTCCGACTTATCCTTGATGTCCTCCAAATCCTTCAGCTTATCTTGATAAGTGTTAACTATTTTTTTTCTTAATAATCAGCATGCTCCTTCAACTTATCTACCTCAGATAGAACACCAGAAAGTTGTAGCAGTTGATGTGCGTACTTCTTCTCCAAGGCATACAGTTCTTCACGCGGAGCCTGATATCGGACCTCATCATCCAAGAATGAGTGAGATGGGACATCCTCTATTCAGAGCAAAGAAAAAAAGTCACAAAAATATATAAGGGAAGAAACAAAAAATGAACTATTTACTTCCATTATATGTTTCACACCTTTGTTAAGGTGCTCTCCAACAGCAGAAACAAACATTAGTGCTTGGTTCATCAACCAGTGATGCCATGCCTTGATATGATTGGTGTACTCTCTTGCACGTCAATCTCTGAATGCCATGAAAATCCACCATCCGTCCAGATATGGATATCCCAGGGATGGGCTCCTTCCAGCTGACTTTTGGATGGAGCACAGAAGGGTTAGGGATGATAGACGAGCCACCCTTGATCACCTCAGTAGTGACTTCGGAAATGATGGACACACCAGCCTTCTCCTTATTGCCAGCAGAAGGAATAGTAGAAGACGAAATTGGTTGAAAATGAGGTGAGTCAAACAACCGCTTCATACTTGGGTTAACAAGAGTAGGAGGAGGAAAAGACATTGAGCTTTGACATTGATAAACAATAACTTTATCAAAAGACATATCATACTCGAAGTCGTTCAAAGGTAGGACCAATTTTGGATCGTCAGACTTCTTCAGCGCAAGTTGTGTCATCTTGTTCGAAAAGACACGAGCATCCTCATCTGACACCTTGCTAATCAAGGAGCTCTTTCTCTGCATCAACAAGCGGAGCACGAGGATGGGAACTTCCTCCTAACTCTTTTCCAAAACATGTTGCAAAACCTCTTCATCTTCCTGATCAGTAAGATGGGAGTCATCCTCATGGTTCTTCTTCAAGGAACCATAGTTTTTACTCCTAAAGAACAGAACGATCAGGACTCATTCCCCCTCCGGAGCCACACGACGAAGGGCAGTCAAAACAATCTTTTTCATGGCAGAGACGCCTCTAGCAAAAGTCCCCAACCCAACATGCCCCTTTTGCTTTGCTGGGCGACCAAAATCGACCAAATCACTCATAACCTTCCTTTTGGAAGGATTACGAGGCCTCAGAGCCCTCCTCTTCCTCATGGTCAGATCTGCACTCTGACCACCAACGCCAACATAATGACTAGATTTAGCAACAGTGACACCATAGTCACGTACATAAACAACCAATGATTGATCCTGAGCACTAAGGTCGTAGAAGCCACTCGAGTCAACAACCTCCAACTAGAGCACATCTTCAAGTGGTGTCCAAGAAAGGGAGAGGAATCGAGTCTTTGTCAGCTACTCGTTTACAGTCAGTTGCAAATCATTCAAGTTCCTAGAGGTCCTGGATGACCTGAGAATTAATGGGTTTACCTCTGTAGTATTCGAGTACCTAGATTGTAAGGAAGCATAGAATCATGTCTTCTACTAGGACTTGAAATCATCTTTCGGCTTGCCCAGACAAGCAAGCTAGATCAGATAACAAACAACATTTTGGTTGAACTTCAACGTCAGCAGAGAATGCAGCACATTCTCGTCCAGACGAATCCTAGCCCGCAGAGCCTTGGTCAAGATACAACCAAGATCCTCCATCGATTGGGAACCAACTGAGCAGGAGGAGTACTGATCAAATCCAGATAATACCATATGATTTTCGAAACTGGGAAACAGAGACCAGCCCTGAACATTCCAAGATACAGGGCTATGTAACCAGCCTTTGGATGGATATAGCTATCACCATCTCCTGGCAGCACAAGATGTAAGTCAGACAGAAGAGAATATGCATGACGGATGTCATCCAAGGTGGCATGGGTTGTCAGCATCGAATCATAGAACTCCCCACAGGCGGTTACTCGATCGACACTAAGAGATCTCTTGGGATTCATGGTGAAATTTTTGTTAACTTATAAAATAAGAGAAAATTAACAAATAAGCTTTGCAAATGAAAGGTGTAAAGAAGATAACACACATCTTTAACGCCCTTATATAGGACTAGACAATAAAAAAAAGCCAATAGGATATCGTGCAAGAAATGATAGCTACACGAAACCCTAAAATCAGGCTGAAACGAGCTGAATCATGGCATAGTGGAATGGCAGTTAAAATTGTAGTCATTGAGTTGACAGTACCTCGATCACAGCTGTTAACAACATTAAATATTGCGCACAACATTGATGAAAAACATTGATAACCCATCGTCGCACAGTTAGTGGCCACGCAAGTGAGCCCATTAACTAGGGGGAGTAGCTGATGATACATCAAACAATCATTCGATCATGGCTGAACATATGGCACAAATCATCTTTCATTAGAGACAATCGGTTCAAACTAAAAATCAATAATAGGTCGAATCACTAAAGCTCAAAGAGGCATTAGTAATGGACCATGGCCCAGGTTAAAGGCCAAGACCTCAGGCCCAACAAATCCTTCCCCTCATGGGACATAGGCATTACGAAAAAGACAAGTCATGGCGGGAATTTCTCGCCCAAGGATGTATCTTAATGAAGGAGGAGATCGTTATGGGAAACGCCCATTTTCATTGCGCCAGACATGCTTAAGTCACGTACAGAGTTAATTACTCTTATTATATAAGGTCAAGGAAATAGAAGAGGGAAGTACGAAAAACCCTACAACTATACTCTGTCTAAGTTCATCTTCTTCCTCAATTTGCTAACTTAAGCATCAGAGTGTCTTCGGCCACCAACAAGGTCGTCTTTGATAATCTGTTTTGTAGGTCATATCTCGAGGAAAACATACTTGGACACATCACAAAGTAAGCTTTGCATTTTGGTTTTGGCTTAGCATGCCTTTAAGGTGTCAGAATATATTTAAGTCACTATGAAATTTTATTATTTACAACATGATGTTTTCTGCGGAGAGAAAGTAGCAGAGGAAAACTCAACTCGATATCATTGCTCATGACTCATGATCCTTCTATTGATAATGAAGAAGCAAATAACAAATTGAGGGGTGTCATTGACAGTAGTAGGAAAGAGTTGCTGAGGCTAGTATTGCAGACAAATGGAAGTGTTGTACCAAAGGCTTGCAAAGATGTGTTTTGGAAGATATGCAAAGTAGTTTACCTCTTCTACTTAATCAACGACGATTTCACATCCCAACAACTTATGTTTAGCGTTGTTAATGCAGTCCTCAAGGAACCCCTCCTTATTTCTGTTGAGTGATGTATGTAATACTTGTTCCTAAGTCTTTCCCATTTACCCTTACAAGGGGTTTTATTTTAGTTGATAGTAATTGTGCAATGGTGAGTGAAAACAAAGAAACAACCCAGACATATATGGATTTCATTATGAATACATTCATAGACAAAAGGCATTTATTCAGTCAACATTTTAAATGTGTTTTGGAAGATGGTGGCGATGGAGATTCATTGTCAACAATGATATGTTTGTAAATGAGTTGGAAGTAGAAGGGCAAAGAAAATAAACAAAAAGGTGAAAAAGTTGGTGGAATGCATAAGTGGCGAAGAGATACAATTTTTATGTTTTTTAAAATGCAAATCGTCATAACTATCTACTTAGTTATCGGATTTTAGTAAATTTGGTATGATTGAAATGCATTTTTGAAAATCTTTCCGATGAAACCAATAATTAATATAAACGCTTAAAGTTATAAATATGCATTTCAAGCCATATACATTTTTCCAAAAAAATTAACTGTAATCTAATGCACTTTATGTCTTAAGTATTTTCAATATTAAGACACATTCAACTCATGAACTTCATATTTTGCAAGATCAAAATTTGGGGAGGATTAATTGTGGCGGTTTTAAAATGTGTTTCTTCCTAATTGTTTAAAATTTTAACCGAGTTTGACCCATTGTCACGACCCACCTTCTGTCATGCCAACAACCTAGACAATACACCAATATATATCTATATGAAAAATCAGAATGGTATTTGGAGTTGGAGATAAACAACAGCTGAGATTTACCCAAACATAAAGTTTTAATGGATCACAAAGGAGGTTGGAGAAAGAATTTTTTTTTAACTTTTATGCTCCAACCAACTCTAACCATCACACATCCACAAGCTCATATTGAATTTGAATGCCAAAGGCACGTGAAATAGCCAAAGGCTCAGATTGAATTTGAGTGTCAAAGGCAAGTGGAATACTCTAATTATATAATAAATCAGAATAGTGTTTGGGGTTGGAGATAAAATACGGTCAGGATTGAAAGTTAGGGAAGATGTTGGTGGTGGAAATTCATTATTAACAATGACACGTTTGTAAATTAGTTGGAAGAAGCAGGGCAACGAAAATTATCAAAAATGTGAAAAAGGTGGTGGAATGCATATGTACTGAAGAGAAAATTTTGTGTAATGCAAATCGTCAAAAGATTCATAACTATCTACTTAGTTGTCGGATTTTAGTAAACTTGGTATGGTTGAAGTACATTTTTTTCTGATGAAACCAATCATTAACATAAACGCTTAAAATTTTAAATATGTATTTCTTGTCGTATGCATTTTTCCAAAAAAATTTAACTGTAATCTAATGCACTTCACCTCGTAAGTATTTTCAATATTAAGACACATTCAAGCAAAGATCATGAACTCCATATTCTGTAAAATCAAAGTCTACGAAAGATTAATTGTAACAGTTTTAAAATGCGTTTTTTTTCCTAATGGTTTAAATTTTAGTCGAGTTTGATCTATTGCCATGACACACCTTTCATCGTGCCAACTGCACGGGCAATACAATAGTTTATATAAGAAATCAGAATGGTGTTTGGGGTTGAAGATAAAGACGGTCATGATTGAAAGTTGGGAAAGATATTGATGAATGGAGATTCATTATCAACAACAACACTATGTAAATAAGTTGCAAGTAGAAGGGCAAAATAAATGAACAAAAATGTGAAAAAGTTGGTGGAATGCATAGGTGGGTTGGGTGAGATGAATTTTTTTTTTTTAAAGAGTCGTGATTCAATGAGGTTAACATTCTCCACCATTTGATCTAATAGATTAATCTTAGGCAACATTCTACTATTTAACAATAGGAAAATTTATGGTTAAAGATTGATCTTTTCACGTTTCCAATTAGCTAATCATTAACAAAAAAAATTAGGAAAACTAATTCTACTAAGTTTCTCTTCCCGCTTGAATGACTCTCCCTCCACACAAGAACTCTTCTTCCCATTCACAAACTCTGCAAGGCAATTGAGAAGAAGATCAAAATCACATGTTATTGTGCTAACCTAGGAGTCACCAAATACAGATAATAAATCACCAATAGAATACAAATAGTAAATCAAAATTCACAATATATAATGCTATAAATAATCGTACCTATCAAAGTTGGCCAACTCCAAAAGTTGAAGCAAGACCATGGCTCTGTAAAAATTCACTAGTACTTGGGGCTGTATACAAATCATTTTTTAAGGTTGGTATCAAATAAACTCACAATAAACGTAAATGACTTAATTATATTTTTAAAATATATATATATATATATCACAATGGTGGGTCGGAGATTGATTTGGATTTTCTTCTCAATTGCCTTGCAGAGTTTGTGAATGGGAAGAAAAGTTATTGTTGAAGGGAGAGACGTTCAAGTATGAAGAAAAACCTAGTGGAACTAGTTTTCTGATTTTATTTTATTTTTGTTACTTGATGGTACTGACTTGGGCCAATCCTTTCCGACAACATCGGCAATAACCCAATCTAGACAAAGATGTGATGAAAACTGGGACAAGAAAGTGAAATACAACTTATCTATTCCAATTCAATCTTAATGTAAAATTCAGTTTATATCAAAGTTCTACCATCACATTGCTAGACGAATCAATCACATTGCTAGATGAATCAATTCATAAGTGAATTTTACAGATCCAGGAATCTGCCCATTTTATCGTTCTGCAGTTAGATCGGAGCTTATGTGTTTAGAAAATTTTCATAAAAATAAGCCAACCCTAATAAAAAAAAAAAAAGAAATCAAGATAGGAAGAGAACAGTCACAAGAAAAATCAAATGTCTAGCGTTAATCGGATCCACCTAGGGGCGTAGTCAAGAGTAGGCTAACTAAAATATTTGAAATTTATTTTTGAGTTTTTGTATTAAAAACAGATTGTCATGTCTTCGAGATAGATACAATTCTATATGTGCATCTCGAGGCAATGTAAACCCATCTTCCCCAAATCTATATTTTTCGTTTATTTATAACACTTTTTCTATACTCCTTTATTCAAAACTTCAACCAAAATCTGTAAAATCTCCTTTTCGAAAATAAATTAACATTCATCTTCAATCCTTTTCTTTCTTCTTCTAACATCAGCCAAACCCTAAAAACTCTTCTCGCTCTCAAAATATAATTACTTGAAGAAATCAAAGAATAAGCCAGAAAATAGCAACAACAATGAACAGAAAGAAAGAGAAACAAACCCCACTTCTCTCGTCACACCCAAAACCAAAACAACATCAGACCTTGCTACACCCAAACTCTTTTACTTTCCTCCTCAACCATCAACCAGAAACCCCTCCTTTAACGAAGATCTTGACAACACCACCATCAGAGAGACCTCATCAGCTATGGTCCTCACTGGCTTCTCTTCCTTCTGCTTTATTCTCAACCTCAATTCTCGCTTCTAGATGTACGGTTCCATATCTCGATTCTGGATCGACCATGACACTGGGTACCTCACTTTCCGTTCCAAGGATTATGCTAATTGAGAGAAAGGGACTAGAGAGGAAACAAATAAAGGAACAGCTTGGAGAATAGGTCGGTTGTGGATTTCGAGATATGAAAAATCACTTTTGGAAAAGTTTTGTAGTGGATTTGGTGAGCTAGAAGAGTTTTTAGGGCTTGGCTTATGGTAGAAGAAGGGAAACGGAAGGATTAAAGATAAATGAAAATCGATTTTCGAAAGAGATTTTCAGATTTTTGGTTGAAGTTTTTAAGAGGGGAGGAAAGAAAAAGTATTACACATAAGGGAAAATAATGACTCGGGAAAGATAGGTTAGTATTACATATAAGAAAATGAGTTTATATTGCCTTGAGATACACATATAGAATTATATCTATCTCGAATAAATGGACAATGTAGCCTTTGACACAAATATGGATAGGTGAAGCTTGTCAACATGTTTGACCTAACAGTCAAACTTTAAAATGAGAGTTAAACTAAAATACAAAAACTGAGGGTCCACGAAGAATAGCCCTAAACTAATGCGGGCCAAATGGGAAATAGACCTTTTATTTTTATTTTCTATTTAAAAAAATGTATATCAAAAATAAAATACTACCCACGTGCATAATGGTTCATCCTGGTAGTTGTTTATTTGTCCAAAGTTTTTGGCCTGCGCTTTAGTTGTGCTGCCCCCTATATTATTTTTAATAATCATGGTTAAACAAATAAACAAAAAGTAAAAATTCAAACTAGTTTCCAAACGTTCATTTTAACGTCTAATTCATTACAAAAATTTATTTTATATATTCTAAAAGAAGAATCTATCGTAACATTGTATCGTAATTTTAAATTTATTAATTGCTAACCCAAGATAAGTAAAATTTCTGATTCTCAGCACGAAGAAGACAATTAATCGAGAAAAAAATTAACCTCTTGTGCATTTTTAATCTAATTTTCTAACTATTTCAAATGTTGGATTACCTCATTTAATTAATATATATGGAGATTTAGAGAATATATTATTAAAAAAAATTAATAATAAAAAAATAGCAAAGAATATTGAGTTGAAAAAGATATGGGATCAATGTTGATGGCACATTTACAGTCTCGATCACCCACACTTTCTCTCTCCTATTTTCTCTATTGCTTCACTCTATCAATTTCGCTCGAACGTCAGACCAAAGACTACAATGTCATAGATTTGGAATTTCAGACACGTAGAAAAACTACCATGTCCGTTGGTCATAATGAAAGACATTCGTAATTTGTGGATGCCAAACCTTGACTAGAAAATTGGTTTGATTGTCCTAAAGAGTGAACTATTTATAGTCTTCAGTTTGGAGGTACTGGAAACTTAAAATGGTTGAATAGCCTGCTGCACTCCTAAGTTTTAAGTGACTCGCCACTATTGATTAATGTGTTCCTAAATCGTTATATAAACTTCCATTATCTTGAACTGAATCACCAATATCCCCAAAACATGGTGTTCAGCATGTTCCTCCAGGGATCAGTTACTCTCATTGCCATCTCTATACAACTATGACTATTGAGTTGAAATGATCGATGTCGATGACACATTTACAGTCTCACCCACACTTTCTTCTCTCCTATCCTCTCTATTGTTTCACTGTGAATCAATTTTCCCTCGAATGTCCGACCAGACACTATTTATAATGTCATAGATTTGGAATTTCAGACGCTAGTAGAAAAATTTCCATGTCCTTCGGTCATAATGAAAGACATTAGTAATTTGTGGATATCATTTGTTCAGGACCAAACCTTGACCAGAAAATTGGTTTGATTGTCTAAAAAGTGAACTGTTTATGTCTTGACATTGGAGTTTATATCTTGGAATCGAACTAATCAGGATTTCAGCATTTTATATACTATATGAATTACTGGATAGGAATGAGATATTTGCCAAATGATAGTATCGTGATTCTATTTCTACAGTTAATAATAGCATTAAATGTGTCAAAAAATGGACGACCCAAAATAACTGGAATGTGACTGGAGGGGTTGTGAACAGGTTGTGTATCAAGAACTATGAAGTCCACTGAAAAATAGAATTTTTCAACCATAATGACCACATCCTCTATAACACCTCGGGGAATTCTGATTGACCTATCTGCCAATTGCAGTGTTACTTTAGTCGGTTTTAGTCCGCCGAGACCTAATTGCTCATAAACAGAGTATGGCAACAAATTAACACTCGTCCCCAAATCCAGCAATGCATTATCAATCATATGATCACCGATAACACAAGAAATAGTCGGGCACTCATGATCTCTATACTTAGGTGGAGTTCTGTGTTGAATAATTAAGCTTACTTGCTCGGCGAGGAAGGCTCTCTTTTGCACATGCAGCTTTCTCTTCTGCGTGCAAAGATCCTTCAAAATTTTGGCATAGATAGGAACTTGCTTAATAGCATCAAGCAATGGAATATTAATGTGAACTTGTTTAAAAATTACCATTACATCGTTAGCATTTGTTTATTTCTTTGTTGGAGCTAACCATGATGGAAACACTACTAAGAAGAAGGGCGAAGTAATCCTTAAAGGCCTTCCCCTCAGCCATCTTAGTGGATAAGGATGATGAACCTAAATAGGTAATGGGGACTTCAAAGAACGTACTCCTCGAATTATTTTCGGACAAGTTTACTCTTAGAATCACGCACTCAGGTATGCCTAAACTACTGGATAACGAAGGTTCAAAGTCAACACTCCTGAACAGGCTTCAATTTTTTTATTTAATATTTTTTTAAGTAATTTTTTTTAAATGCAAGCCTAACTGCTATATGAAGATGACCTAACTCTAAAAAATAAAAACAACGAAACCCTAAATGACACCAAAATGATGCACAAACAAAATGAATGGCAGACGACCCTAGAGTTTTTCTTTACTAATGCAGGGTTGAAATTTAATTAAATTTACCTAACCGTGGGAGAGGCATGATAATTTCTTATCAATCCGCCACTACAGAGTTGCTCCTACCACGTTTTCCACTCTCTAGCTCAAAGTGAAATGTCAGTTCAAGAACTGTTCCCAGATAGGATATGTTCCTTCACTCGACCACTTTAAGCTATCAAACATCCAAAGAGGGTCCCTATGAGCGTCACACATGTCCTAGATAATTATCTTGCTACAAATTTTAAATAGTGAAGGCTTAGGTTCCTAACCCTAAAATAAAAGGTGATTAACCTATCCGCGGGAGAGAGCACGAAAGTTTCAACTCAATCATGCCACTATTCAAATTTTGCATGCAATACTACCTAGAACAAGCTAAACACAAGTGATCACACAGAAACCGCGTGCATATGTGGTGGGTAGAAGTTACCTCCGGCGTGAACCTCTTTCGGGTTACTTGCGACGCCGGGTAGAAGTCAATTTCTGAGAGTTTCCTCGCGAATAACAATATTTCACTTCGTGCCCACTTGAGCTCCTATGTGTGTGACCGCCTTCAAAATAAATGCAAAAATAATTCAAACTCAAGCAAATAAAACAAATAATAAAGTGACTCGTAACATTGTTCCTAAAAAGAAAATTAAACCTAATTTATAAACTAGCAAAAACAACCCTAGATTTCGATTGTACCGTTACAATCCCCGGCAACAGCGCCAAAAACTTGATGGAGATTTTATTAACCTAAATTAATAAGCTAATATACCCTACTTGTAATACTGCAAGTGCACGACTTTCTAACTAGTAGACAGTGAAAAATACGGGTCGATCCCATGAGGATTGACGAGACAGTCAAATTCTAAGACTTATTTAAACTAATTTAGAGTTGGGGGTTACAGCAGATGTAAATTACTAAATTAAGATAATGAAATTGAACACTTAAAGATTAAATTGATAAAATGATAAGAAAGTGGACTGAGACATTGAATCCACCACAGGTTCTTCGATATTTGTGTAATGGAGGGGGACGAAAAAAGGGGATGAATAGAAGAGGAGGACTGCAGTTATGGTGGTGTTGGTGAGTTGAGTTACATTGCCGGTCTTTCTATCGAGTGAGGATCGCTGGCAGGGTGGATGTGGTGTGGTGGCTTGAAAAAGAGAAAAGGGGAAGCAAAACGTCGGAAAAGAGATGGGGCGAAGAGAATGGAGAGAGGAAACCTAAATAGGGTTCTCCTCTTTCCTTGTTAGGTTGGGTTTGGGTATCTAGGTCAGCTTTTTGGTTTGGGCTTAGGTTAAATTAAGTGGGCTTAGGTTTGTTTGGATTAGGTTTAAAGATGTGACCCGCTACTTTGTACCACCATTAGAGTCAACCAATTTATCATTCCTCAAATTGTCGCCTTAATGCGATGTCATCGTTCACGCTCAAATTCCTACTAAAACATGAAAATGAAATAATTAGAATAAAATATAATAATCGAAACACTAACATATATAAATTAAGGAATATATTATGTATTAATTACGTAAATATCAGACCAAAGACTACAAGTCATAGATTTGGAATTTCAGACACTAGTAGAAAAATTACCATGTCCGTTGGTCATAATGAAAGACATTCGTAATTTGTGGATATCAAACCTTGACTAGAAAATTGGTTTGATTGTCCTAAAGAGTGAACTATTTATAGTCTTCAGTTTGGAGGTACTGGAAACTTAAAATGGTTGAATAGTCTGCTGCACTCGTAAGTTTTAAGTGACTCGCTTCTATTGATTAATGTGTTCCTAAATCGTTATATAAACTTCCATTATCTTGAACTGAATCACCAATATCCCAAAAACATGGTTCAGCATGTTCCTTCAGGGATCACTTACTCTCATAGCCATCTGTATACAACTATGACTATTGAGTTGAAATGATCGATGTCGATGACACATTTACAGTCTCACCCACACTTTCTTCTCTCCTGTCCTCTCTATTGTTTCACTGTGAATCAATTTTCCCTCGAATGTCCGACAAGACACTATTTATAATGTCATAGATTTGGAATTTCAGACGCTAGTAGAAAAAATTTCCATGTCCTTCGGTCATAATGAAAGACATTAGTAATTTGTGGATATCATTTGTTCAGGACCAAACCTTGACCAGAAAATTGGTTTGATTGACTAAAAAGTGAACTGTTTAAGTCTTGACTTTGGAGTTTATATCTTGGAATCGAACTAATCAGGATTTCAGCATTTTATATACTTTATGAATTACTGGATTCGAATGAGATATTATATTAGACTGATAACACGTTTAATCAGGTATCTCTGGTGGAGATTGCACTTCTGATATTGTTGCTATGTTGCTATCATCTCACAGTACAGGCCTTAAATTCCACTCCTCCATTTTCATATATGAACTTTATACCATGACAAAGAAGCTCGTGCAAATAAGAGAAAAAGAACAAACAAGTTTTGCAAATGAAAGACCGCGTAAAGAAGATAACACACATCTCTAATGCCCTTAGATAGGATTAAGAGAGCGAAAAACAGCCAATAGGAGATCATGCAGGAAATGATAGCTATATGAAACCCTAAAATCAAGCCGAATCGTGCTAATTTGTGGCATAGTGGAGCAGTTGTTAAAATCGTAGCCATTGAGTTGACAGCACCTCGATCACAGATGTTAACAACATTAAATGGTGTGCACAACATTGATCATGAACCTTGATAACCCACCGTCGCATAGTTAGTGGGCACGCTAGCTGGTGATACATCAAACAACCATTCAATAATAGTCGAACATGTGGCATAAATCATCTCTCATTAGAGACAATCGATTCAAACAAAAAATCAATAATATATCCGATCAATAAAGCTCAAAGAGTCATTAGCAATGGATCACGATCCAAGTTAAAGGCTCTGACCTCGGGCCCAATGAATCTCTCCCCTTAGGGGACATAGACATTACGAAGAAGACAAGTCATAGCGGAAATTTCTCGTCCAATGACGTATCTCAATGAAGGACGAGATCGTTATAAGAAACGCTCATCTTCATTGCGCCAGACATGCTTAAGTCACGTATAGAGTTAATTACTCTTATTATATAAGGTAAAGGAGAGAGAAGGGGAAGGTGCAAAAAACCCTACAACTATACTCTATCTAAGTTCATCTTCTTCCTCAATTCACTGAGTTAAGCATCAGAGTACCTTCGACCACCAACAAGGTGGTCTTTGATAATCTAACCCTATTTTGCAAGTCAAACCTCGAAGAGAACAGATTTGGACGCATCACAAAATAAGCTTTACATTTTGGTTTTGGCTTAGCATGCCTTTAAGGTGTCAGAATATATTTAAGTCACTATGAAATTTTATTATTAATTTATTTACAACATGATGTTTTCTGCGAAGAGAAAGTAGCGAAGGAAAACTTAACTCGATATCATTGCTCATGATTCATGATCCTTCTATTAACAATGCGGAAGAAGCCGAGAGCAAATTAAGGGGTGTCATTGACAGTAGTAGGAAAGAACTGTTGAGGCTAGTATTGCAGACAAATGGAAGTGTCATGCCAAAGGCTTGCAAAGATGTGTTTTAGAAGATATGCAAAGTAGTCTACCTCTTATACTTAACCAACGACGATTTCACATTCCAACAACTTATGTTTAGTGTTGTTAATGCAATCCTCAAGGAACCCCTCCTTATTTCTTGTGATGTATGTAATACTTGTTCCCAAGTCTTTCCCATTAACCCTTACAAAGGGTTTTGTTTTAGTTAATAGTAATTGTGCAATGGTGAGTGAAAACAAGGAAACAACCTAGACATATATGGATTTCATTATGAATACATTATAGACAAAAGGCATTTATTTAGTCAACTTTTTTTTCAAATATGTTTTGAAAGATGTTGATGATGGAATGCATAAGTGGCGAAGAGATACAGTTTTTATGTTTTTTTTAAAAGGTAAATCGTCATAACTATCTACTTAGTTATCAAATTTTAGTAAACTTTGTATGATTGTAATGCATTTTTGAAGATATTTCCGATGAAACCAATAATTAATATAAATGCTTAAAGTTATAAATATGCTTTTTTTAAAAATTATCTGCAATCTAATGCATTTTATGTCTCAAGTATTTTCAATTTTAAGACACATTCAAGTAAAGATCCTGAACTTCATATTTTGCAAAATCAAAATTTGGGGAGGATTAATTGTGATGGTTTTAAAATGCATTTCTTTCGGAGCCTTTTGACCGAATTTCAAGGGCTATAATCCAAAATTTTGGAGGATTCTTTCGGTTTTTTATTTTGCCATTTTCTTTTCTTGTTCTCGATATGCTTAACTATTTTTCATTATACTTATAAGTTTTAAGTTAAAATAACTTGTTTAATCTAAACTATGTGTCTGTAACTGGACTTAGAGATTTTGACAGAATTACAAAGGCTATAATTAACAATTTCATATATTCTCTCGATAATCCTTTGATGTTATGATTACTCTAATAAGTTTTAAGTTAAAATAACATGTTCCGTCTAAATATGAGCCTAAAACCATATTTAGAGATTTTGACCGAATTTCAAAAGCTATCCACAATTTCAGAAGATTTTCTAAATTTTTTATTTTGCCATTTTTTTATTGTTCTCGACAATGCTTTACCATTTTCTTTATCCATATAAGTTTTAAGCTAAAATAACATATTTATTTTAAACTACGAGCCTAAACTCAAACTTGGAGATTTTAACAGAATTTCAAAGGCTATAATCCACAATTTCGGAGAATTATCTCAATTTTTTATTTTGTAATTTTTTGTAGTTCTCGACAATTTTTTAATATTTTAATTATCCCTATAAGTTTTAAGTTAAAATAACAAGTTATATTCTAAATATATTAGCCTATAACTGAAATTGGAGATTTTGATAAAAACTTCAAAGGCTATGGCCACAATTTCTGAGGATTATCTCGATTTTTATTTTGCCATGTTTTTCTTGTTCTCCATAATGCTTTACCATTGTTATTATCCTTGTAAATTTGAAGTTAAAATTGTAGGTTTATTTTTAGTTATGAGCCTAAAAATAGACTTAGATATTTTGACCGAATTTCAATGGCTATAATTCACAAATTCGGAGGATTGTCTTGAATTTTTATTTTTTTCATTTTTTCGTGTTCTCAAATTTAATTGTAAGTGTCTCATATCATAGGTATCCGCATACCCTATGAATGTGTCTCACCCAGACACGTCCCACAACGTGCACCAGTACCACTTCGGGTGGTTTGTATCCCAATGGGGTGCCATCTGTCAGGATACAAACTCAAACATCCCGAACGACTAGCCTAACACGGCCAACCTAACACAAATCAAACTCAAGCGCTGGGAGGGAAAGAGGGTAATCTCCTAAGCACGTCTTCCGGGACCCGTCCTACTGTACTCTCTAGTGGCAAGCGCGTGCGGGAGCTCACCGCACCATAGCAAACTTGCCACATGCAATAGCGTCCACAATGTCTGTGGGTGCGAGTCATCTCAAAGCACCACAAAACTCACGATGCGAGCAATCTCCTAAGCATCGACACAACAGGCATTACGGGGATGCCTCCACGAACCCAATAACGAATTTTTTCCTTGTTAAATGTTTTTTCCAAAAAAATTTTGATTTTTGTCAAGAAAATTTTTTCTTGAAAAATGCCTTAATTGTTGTAGTGATCATCATTCTTTCAGAGTCAACACAGTTTTACAAATGAAATGAAGTCGTGAAATCTGAACACCAGTCTGACTGACTCATATAAAGCATGCTCTAAAACAATGCTTATAAGCTCAAATGGTGTTCTACCAAAGCCTAAACACATATACATTCAGAAATGCAACTAAAGGTCTAAGATTAGTGTCAAACCGACAAGTATAAGTCTGCCAAAACACCAATACAACACAATGAAACTGCTGTCAGGAAATCTAGACACAAGTCCAAGACATGCAACTCAATTACAATCATGTATATCCTAACTTCAACAAATTCAGTCCATAAGTCCACTCTCAAAGGGACCAACAACCAAACTCTTCAAAACTTCATAGGAGTCAAATTCTTAACTTGGAGTTCAAATACACACAATCAAAGGCATATAGTGCAATTCAATTCAAGATTTTAAATTAAATATTTCTCAAAGTAGCATTATAGTTAAACTCACTTGAGCGGAATGGGGTTTCAGAACCCAAATTTTGGAGATAATCTTCCAAGAACCACCAAACACAAGTCCGATCGGCTCCAAACAACACAACTGGTCGGAGACTAGCTGAAACAATGTCATAAACCCACGGACCAAAGAATCGCAGCTCAACCACGCGATCAAAGATCAGATTCACACCAGAGAACTTCCCTAACGGACATGCACAACTGATTTTTCTTTTGAAATTTCAGCCAACCATGAAAATACCCTTGCAAGTGGGGTTTACAGACATGGGCGGATCCACTGCTTGGATAAGGGGGTCAATTGACCCCCTTAGGTTTTGTAAAAAATTCATTAAAGTAGTTAAAATTTCACTATTGCACCCCTTTGAAAATTTATATTGCCCCCCTTGAAATTTCATATTGCTCTCTCTTATAAAAAAAAACATCATAGATCCCAAATCACAAGAGAAACCGAGCCTCTTGTGTCTGTGTCTGTGTCTGCGCTTGCGTCTTTCGATATCTTCTTAAGTTCTTCTTCATCTCCATCTAAAACAGGTGAGTTTGTTTGATGTTCTTATTTCTCCATCTCCGACTTGTTGATTTTATGCCTGGTCTTGCAATATAAATTCTGATGAATTTCTGAAACCTAAATTCCTGAATTTAATATAGTTTTTCATGTCAACCGATTCAGAGATTCTCCATCTAATATAACAACTAACAAGAAAAGAATAAACAATGACAAACCTACATGTCCGATGAATGTTGTGTCAATCAAAAAAGCAATTGGATCAGCTGCTAAAGCCATTGCAGCAGGCAATACAATATGAAATATCTCCAAGCCAATCTCATCCTTCTTGAAAACAATCTCACAATAAGCCAATATGATCTTTCTATAAAAGCAAAAAAAAAAATGCTCTACATAAAATGTTACTAAGCAATCAATCTAACACTCAAAGACAAACACACCCCATACACACCACATGTACACATTCCACACTACACACATAGTGACATACATAACCTGTTTGCAATGTACAAAAAAATTGAAATTTTTATGCTGTATATCTCCATCAGTTAAACAAAACCCAGAAAAGAAGACAAACTTTGATGCATTTACTAATTTCTTGGAAACTTCTTATACAAAGGACATCTTTTATGCTGTATACCGAGGAAATTTCTTGGAAATGTTACAAACATTTTTGCCCCCCTTTGTTTGCAATCCTAGATCCGCCCCTGTTTACAGATTCCAACCGACGCCCCAACCACCACCTGAGAGGCTGATTAGAGAGCGTTGCTCGCACCGGCAACAACAGTTCCAATCAAGCCCACAACCTGATTTTTATTTTTGTTTTTAAAGCGGAAAACTAGAGCAAGAAGA
Organism: Berberis vulgaris; assembly: GCA_963556465.1. NCBI lineage: Eukaryota > Viridiplantae > Streptophyta > Magnoliopsida > Ranunculales > Berberidaceae > Berberis > Berberis vulgaris. The sequence continues at coordinate 707,246 of OY747124.1, read as the reverse complement.
GGGGAGAAAGTGGAAGAAAAAAATGAGGAAATGATGAGATTTGGGCAGAGAAATCGGCGAATCCCGCGAATGCACGCTGGAAAAGAAGAAGAATCGCTGGGATAAAATTCTCTGGAGAGAGAAAAAAAAAGAGGAAGAAGAAGAAAGGGGGGAAATTTTGTTTTATATGGAGTGGCTATTTGCCCCCACCGAATCTCCAAGGCACCCGCCCAAAATATCCAAAAAAAAAAATCATCTAAATTTCAAGAACTTTTAAAATCATTGTTTTAATCCAAAAATGTAAAATTAAGTCAATCAAACAATCGAAAAACAACGGGTGTTACAATAGCACTTGAAATTTGGTGAAAATCTATAAGACCATCTTTAGGCTTATACATTAAAATAAATATGTTATTTTTACTTAAAAATAGTAAGGATAATGAAAATGTTGCAGAATTATCGAGAAAAAAAATTTGGCAAAATAGAAAATTGAGATAATACTCTAAATTGTAGATTTTAGCACTTGAAATTTGGTCAAGATCTCTAAGTTTAGCTTTAGGCTCATAGTTTAGAATAAATATGTTAATAAAAATTGTAAGTATAACAAAAATTTACAAAATTACTGAGAACGGCAAAAATTTTAGCAAAATAGAAAAACTAGAGAATCCTCCGAAATTGTTGGTTATAACCTTTGAAATTCAGTTAAAATCTCTAAACCGAGTTTTGGCTCATTGTTTTAAATAAACATGTTATTTTAACTTAAAACTTATAATGAAAATGTTAAAGCATTATTAAGGACAAGAAAATTTTGAAAAATAAAAAATCAAGAGAATCTTCTGAAATTGTGGATCTAGCCTTCGAAATTCAATCAAAATCTCTAAGCACGGATTTAGGCTCATAATTAAAAATAAACTTGTTATTTTTGCTTAAAAATTATAAGGATAATAAAATTGGTAAAGCGTTATCGAGAATAAGAAAAAATGGCAAAATAAAAAAATAAAATAAAAAATCGAAAGAATCCTCCAAAATAGTGGATAGCCTTTGAAATTCGGTCAAAATCTCCATGTAAGGTTGTAAGTAGATAGTTTAGATGAAACATATTATTTTTACTTAAAACTTACAAGGATAATAAAAAGGGTAAATCATTATCAAGAACAAGAAAAAGAAATGGCAAAATAAAAATTCGAGAGAAGCAAGTGTGGACTATATAGCCTTTGAAATTTGGTCAAAATCTCTTAGTCTGGTTATAAGCTCATAGTTTAGAATAAACCACTTATTTTAAACTAAAACTTACAAGTATAATGGAAATGTTAAAGCATAATCGAGAACTCGAGTGGCAAAATAAAAAATCAAGAAAATCCTCTAAATTGTGGAGATAGCCTTTGAAATTCGATCAAAATCTTTAAGTCCGGTTTTAGGCTCATAGTTTAAAATAAACCTGCTAATTTAATTTAAAATTTACAAAGATAATAACAATGAGAAAACATTATCGAGAACAAGAAAAAAATGTCAAAATAGAAAGTCGAGAGAATTCTCTGAAATAGTAGATTATGCCTTTGAAATTCGGTCAATATTTGTAAGCCCTATTTTATGCTCATAGTTTAGAGTATACGTGTTATTTTAAAATAAAAGTTATAAATATAATGGAAATGTAAAACAGTTATCGAGAACCCCAAAAAATGACAATATATATAATCAAGAGAATCCTCTGAAATTGAGGATTATAGCCTTTGAAACTGGGTTAAAATCTCTAAGTTTCGGTTTAGGCTCATAGTTCATAATAGACCTGTTATTTCAAATTAAAACATATAATGATAATAGTAATGGTAGCGCATTATCACGAAAAAATAAAAAATGGCAAAATAAAAAATCGAAAGAATTTTCCAAAATTGTGGATTATAGCCTTTGAAATTCGGTCAAAATCTTTACGTTTGGTTTTAAGCTCATATTTTAAAACAAAATAGTTATTTTAACTTAACTTAAAGGGATAATGGAAAAGGTAAAACATTATCAAGAACAAAATAAAATGGCGAAACAAAAAATCGAGAGAATCCTACGAATTAATGTGTGGATTTGCCTTTGAAATTCTATAAAAATCTCTAAGTCCTGTTTTAGGCTTACAGTTTAATGAAACATGTTATTTTTATTTAAAACTTGTAAATATAATGAAAATGTTAAGTATTATTGGGAAACGAAAAGATGGCAAAATAAAAAAAATTGAGAGATTCCTCCGAAACTATGGATTATAGCCTTTGAAATTCAGTCAAAATTTCTAGGTCAGGTTTTAGGCTCATAGTTTAGATAAAACATGTTATTTTAATTTAAAGCTTATAAGAATAATGAAAATGTAATGCTATATCTAGAAAAAGAAAAAAAAATGGCAATATATAAAATCGAGATAATCCTCCGAAATTGTAGATTATAGCCTTTGAAATTCGGTCAAAATCTCAAAGAGGGTGTTTGTTTTTTATTCTTAATAGAGTCAGAAGTCTAATAAGAAGTGCGACGTCTTGTTTAGAGTGTTTGTGTTTAATTATGATCACAAGTTCAACTTCTGATTGAAGTAAGCAACAGGGAGGTGCTTATCACTTGGGCTGACTCAAAAATTATTCTAATAGAAACCTTGAAATCATTTGTAATGACAATTGCTGCCCTCGTCTTCTTAAAAACAAGTAGGCCAAATTTTGACGGCACGCCTTCATTTTCTTCACCAAGCATTGTCGTTCTTCACAAAAACTATTTAATGGTAAGAAACTTATCTCGTTTCTCTCCTTCATCTTTGTTTTATTTATCTATATTTTCCAAATTTTTCTTTACTCTCCTTTTCATGTATACTTTCTAAGTTTTTATCATGTAGCATGTAGTTTTTGTTAAGTAGCATGTAGTTTTGAAATCTTGGACAAATTGATCACAACTGTATAATGTTGAGTTTCCAACCCACGATCTCTCCATTCCTGTACGTGACTCTTCAATAGGGCAAAATTGTCTAACAGTTCCCATTCCAAGGAAATTGTGAATTATAGACATTGAAATTCGGTCAAGATCTCTAAGTCTAGTTTAAGGCTCATAGTATAGATGAAACATGTTATTTTAGTTTAAAAGTTATAAGGATAATGACAATGGTAAAGCATTATCGAGAACAAGAAAAAAACTTTTTAAAAAAATGAGAGAATCTAACGAAATTGTGGATTAGAGCCTTTGAAATTTGGTCAAAATCTGTAAGTCAAGTTTTAGGCTCACAGTTTAGATGAAACATGTTATTTTAACTTAAAACTTATAAGGATAATGAAAATGATAAAGCATATCAAGAAAAATGAATAAATGCAAAAAAAAAAAAAAAAAATCAACATAATCCTCCGAAATTGTGGATTACAAACTTTGAAATTCAGTCAAAATCTCTTAAGTCCAATTTTAGGCTCATAGTTTAAAATAAACTTACAATTTTAACTTAAAACTTACAAAAGGCATTTATTCAGTCAACTTTTTGTTTTAAAGTTAAAACAACCAATTTGGAGATGCATTAGCATATTAAACTCCGGACATAACTAGAAATCATAAAGCTTAGATTCGAGGCATGGAGTGAGCAATACTTCAAGAGGACTTCCCTTATAATTTTGCATCCAATGGTGTCTCCATTTCAAAACCCTGAATTAGGGCTAAAAACCGAATCGACAGTTCGGTTTTTCACCTAAACCGTGAACCGAACCGACTTAGGTCGGGTTTAAAATTTTCAAACCGAAACTGAACCGACCATTAACAAAACCGATCTGAAACCGAACCGAACCGACTAAAATCGAACCAAAACCAAAATAAAATCGAACCGACCGACTATTTTAAACATATTGTATTATTTATATATAAAATATATATTATTTATTATATATATTCGGTCGGTTCGGTTTGGTCGGTTAAAATCACATAGAAATCGAAAACCGAACCAACCACTTCGGTTTTGAATTTTTTAAAATCGAAACTGATCCGAACCGAATTTAAACCGAACCGATTGGTTCGATTTAGATCGGTTTGATAGGTTTAATCGATTTGATCGATTTTTTGTTCAGCCCTACGCTGAGTGAAGGCTAAACCAAAGTCCTGGACACATACGTCGACCACTACCAAATGGCAATAGTTCAGCATTCTGGCCCTTCAAGTCCACCTCAGACTTTTTTTTTTTTTTGGAAAGTGTGCTGGGGTTTTTAGGATCCCCAGCTCACTTCACAGTCCTCAACGGCCTCGCGTTCAATGAGTGGAACTACTTGATATATTATCATTGTTTCCTTCATAATGGCTTGTAAGTAAACAAGATTGGCGAGGTCTGAGTCATCCACTTTACGGTCCTTCCCTACATAAAAGTCCAGTTCTTCTTGAGCCTTCTTCAGTACCTTGCTATTGTTCAACATTAGTGAGAGGACCCATGTTAGGGCTACTGATGTGGTATCACTCCCACCCAACAGCACCGCCTACAAGGATAAAATTATTTTTGTTTTACATAGAGAAATCAATACACTAGCAATAATCCAAAGAAGGAAAACAATTTTGAATTTTATTTTTATTTTTGTTAACCTTATTTTCAAATTTATGCCTATTCGGCATTTTAGTGGAAAGTATGGTTAGTAGCTATGATACTTTATGTTGAATTCTCAGAAGTATGGACTACACTATAGGTCGTAGCTAGGCATGTCACCTTTGAGCAGTTTTCGAGTTTTTAAACAGTAACTTTCTTAGTATAACAACTATTTTAGGCAATTGTTTGCATAGTTAAAATGATTCATCTATTTACCAGTTGACGATTCCACATAAAACCATAAATTAGTTTAGAAGTTGAAACACACTTACTACACACATAGACTTGATGAATGTTTCTGGCGAAAGTCCATGAAGCTGAATCTGATCCATCATCTCCCATGTAAGACCGATAAAATCCCCCTCCTCGTCGCCACTCAACCTCTTCCCTTTGTGTTCCTCCACCCAATCACCAAGAATAGAATCCAATTCTATGGCAACTTTCTTCATAGCACTCACAGTACCCAACATGTTATCCAACCCACCAAAGACTTGGAACCAAATCCGAGATCACAAGGTTCCCTAAAAATCGTGCCGCCTCATCGATGGCCCTTTTATACTTCACGGCCCACCAAGTCTTGCCTTGGTACCAAAACTCTTTTTCCCAGAAACATTCCTAGTCACCACATTCAACATCAATTCTTCGAACCATTTTTTCATTTCAACCAGAACACCACTCTTCTCATTGCATAGTTCATATAGTTGTTTAAAACTTGCATCAATTTCTGATACTCGGGAACGATTTAGCTTCATCGCCCTTTGGTGAGATAAGAGATTAGATTTTGTTACTGTACGCATTTCGACCCAAACAAAGTGGGCCATATGGTGTGACCCCATGTTCAATCTGACTGGGGAGGAGAGTATAGGTTTTTTTCAAAGTTTTTAGCTCAACATGGTATTAGACATCGGTTGGCTTGTCCTACTACCCATCAACAAAATGGGGTTGCTGAGAGGAAACACAGTCATATAATTGAATCAGCATTGACCCTTTTTGCTCATGCTTCTCTTCCCATGAAGTTCTGGGATGACGCAGTAAGAACATCAGTCTATTTGCTTAATCGAGTTCCTTCTTCTGCTCTACATGGCCTCTCTCCTTTTGAGCTTCTATATCACAAGGTTCCTGCTTATCAAAATCTCAAAGTGTTTGGTTGTTCTTGCTTTCCAAAAACAAGACCATACAACTCTAACAAACTACAATTCAGGTCTGTTGAGTGAACTTTTCTTGGTTATAGTTTGCTATATAAAGGGTACAAATGTTTATCTCCTAATGGTCGGATTTATGTTGAGTGAACTTTTCTGTTGAGTGAACTTTTCTTGGTTATGTTCAAATTCATCAATGTCTCCCAATATTAGCAACAATATCAGCAATGAACCAGCTAGCAATACTGGTTCTCCTTCTAGACCAGTGGTCACTTCTCCTAGTTCATTCCTACCTTGTTTGTCTATTCAAGATAGAAATTTTCTTGCTCATCCTACTGTTGCTCCTACTGTCTCTAGTACTCTTCATGCTATTCCTGCAAGTACTACAAATGGTGCTACTACAAGTCCTACTCCTAGTGCTACAACTGGTGCATCTACTGGTGCCCCTCCTGGTCCTACTATTTGAGCTAATACTGAGCCTATTCCTGTTCCTGGACATCCAATGGTAACCAGGTCCAAGGTAGGTGTCTACAAGCCTAAGATGTACATAGCCCAAGCTGAACTGGCTAGTTTGAAGGAGGCCTTAGACACTCCTCATTGGTTAGCTGCTATGCAAGAGGAATACATGGCATTAATCAGGAACAATACTTGGTCACTAGTGAATCTTCCCCAAGATAAGTCCATTGTTGGCTGCAGATGGATCTTCAAGACCAAAGAAAATTCAGATGGCACAATTCATAAATACAAAGCTCGCCTGGTGGCTAGGGGATTTCAACAGATTGCTGGTTTTGATTATGAAGAAACTTTTAGTCCAGTTGTTAAACCCACTACAATCAGGGTTGTGCTCTCAGTGGCTATTACATTTGGATGGTCAGTCTTTCAGTTAGATGTCAACAATGCATTTTTAAATGGTGATCTAATGGAAGAAGTTTACATGATGCAACCCCCTGGATTTGTTGATCCTTCATGTCCCAATGCTGTTTGCAAGCTCTCCAAGGCATTGTATGGGTTAAAACAGGCTCCTAGAGCTTGGTTTGACAAACTGAGACAGACTCTTCTCAAGTTTGGTTTTACTTCATCTAAGTCAGATTCATCACTTTTCATTCGGCACTCTCCTTCACCAAATTTTCTTCTTGTATATGTGGATGACATTCTGGTCACTGGTGCACACTCTGCTGATGTCTCTCAGTTGATTCAGCAACTAAATTCCCAGTTTTCTTTGAAAGACTTGGGTCTTGTTCACTACTTCCTTGGTATTCAGGTACAACATACTGCAAATGGATTGTTCCTATCTCAATCCAAGTATATTCATGATCTTCTTTGTCGTGCCAAGATGCAATTTGCTAAAGGTCTATCTACTCCTATGAGTGGTGGTGAGAAAATGTTTGCTACGGGGAGTGATCCTGTCCAAAATGTCCACTTATATCGCAGTATAGTTGGTGCTTTGCAGTATGTCACTATTACTAGACCAGAAATTGCATACTCAGTCAATCGAGTTTGCCAATTCATGCAGAATCCACTTGAATCTCATTGGCGAGTAGTAAAAAGGAGTCTAAGGTATCTTAAGGCTACTACTATGTTTGGACTTCAGTTAGCACATGCTCCCCATTTTCGTTTGACTGGCTTTTCTAATGCTGATTGGGCATCTGATTTGAATGACAGACGTTATACTTCAGGCTATTGTGTCTATTTGGGTTCCAATCTCATTTCATGGTCATCCAAGAAGCAAAGTGTTGTCTCTCGCAGTAGTACTGAGGCTGAATATCGGAGTCTAGCATCAGTTACAGTTGAACTCACATGGCTACAATTTCTCTTTTATGAACTTAAGCTTGTTTGTGCTCCTCCTACTGTATGGTGTGATAACAAGAGCATGGTCTTGTTAAGTGCTAATCCCGTTCTTCATTCCAAAACTAAGCACATTGAATTGGATATTTACTTTGTTTGTGAGAAGGTTTCTCGCAAGCTTCTTAATGTTCATCACATTTCAGCAGTTGATCAGGTGGCTGATATCCTTACTAAGGCCCTTGGTACTTCTAGATTTTTGTTACTGAGAGACAAACTGAGTGTCCTTGATGGATCTACACTCAGTTTGAGGGGGCATGTTAAATGTAAATAGATAGCTAGCAATGCTAGGCGATGGATAGCTAGTCAATGCTGTTAGTTTGTTAATGCTAGGTAACTGAGTAGTCAATGTTGTTAGTTTGTTAAGCATGGATAGGTAGTCAGCAATATTGTTAGTTTGTTACTGATGCAAGTTACTAATGCTGTTGAACTGTCTATATAAATATGATCAATGTACACTTATAGAACATTATGAGAATACAGAATTATCATACATTCTCTTAGTTATCTTACAAGCATCATTAATACATTTGATAGAAAGCCCAAATTCTAATTCAACCTGTTCTTTAAACTTATTGAAAGTAGGATAAGCATCAGACTTGTTCTGTAACAGATACACCCAAGTGAACTTGCTGTATGCATCAATAAAATGGATATAATACTTATATCAAGAAGAAGAAATAGTGAAAGAAGGTCCCCAAATATCTGTATGATTTAGCTCTAATGGCTTATAGTACACAGTAGAAGAGCTAGAAAAGGGAAATTTATGTATTTTTCCTAAACAACATGAAGAGCACAAACCAACGTTATTCTTGTTTGAAACAGAAATACTACATCTGGTAAGGATCTTGTTCACAAGTGGGAATGAAGGGTGTCCTAGTTGAGCATGCCAAAGATGCAGAGAAGAAGAGGAATCAGAAGTGGTTGTCTGAACTGACTCACAGTTGTATTGAAACAGGAAGAACTTGTATAAGCCAAAACCAAAATGCAAAGCTTACTTTGTGATGTGTCCAAATATGTTTTCCTCGAGATATGACCTACAAAACACAGTTAGATTATCAAAGACGACCTTGTTGGTGGCCGAAGACACTCTGATGCCTAAGTTAGCAAATTGAGGAAGAAGATGAACTTAGACAGAGTATAGTTGTTGGGTTTTTCGTACTTCCCTCTTCTATTTCCTTGACCTTATATAATAAGAGTAATTAACTTTGTACGTGACTTAAGCATGTCTGGCGCAATGAAAATGGACGTTTCCCATAACGATCTCCTCCTTCATTGAGATACATCCTTGGGCGAGAAATTCCCGCCATGACTTGTCTTTTTCGTAATGCCTATGTCCCATGAGGGGAAGGATTTGTTGGGCCTGAGGTCTTGGCCTTTAACCTGGGCCATGGTCCATTACTAATGCTTCTTTGAGCTTTAGTGATTCGACCTATTATTGATTTTTAGTTTGAACCGATTGCCTCTAATGAAAGATGATTTGTGCCATATGTTCGGCCATGATCGAATGATTGTTTGATGTATCATCAGCTACTCCCCCTAGTTAATGGGCTCACTTGCGTGGCCACTAACTGTGCGGCGATGGGTTATCAAGGTTTTTCATCAATGTTGTGCGCAATATTTAATGTTGTTAACAGATGTGATCGAGGTGTTGTCAACTCAATGACTACAATTTTAACTGCCATTCCACTATGCCACGATTCAGCTCGTTTCAGCTTGATTTTAGGGTTTCGTGTAGCTATCATTTCTTGCACGATATCCTATTGGCTTTTTTTATTGTCTAGTCCTATATAAGGGCGTTAAAGATGTGTGTTATCTTCTTTACACCTTTCATTTGCAAAGCTTATTTGTTCATTTTCTCTTATTTATAAGTTAACAAAAATTTCACCATGAATCCCAAGAGATCTCTTAGTGTCGATTGAGTAACCGCCTGTGGGAGTTCTATGATTCGATGTTGACAACCCATGCCACCTTGGATGACATCCGTCATGCATATTCTCTTCTGTCTGACTTACATCTTGTGCTGCCAGGAGATGGTGATAGCTATATCCATCCAAAGGCTGGTTACATAGCCCTGTATCTTGGAATGTTCAGGGCTGGTCACTGTTTCCAAGTTTCGGAAATCATATGGTATTATCTGGATTTGATCGGTACTCCTCCTGCTCAGTTGGTTCCCAATGGATGGAGGATCTTGGTTGTATCTTGATCAAGGCTCTGCGGGCTAGGATTCGTCTGGACGAGAATGTGCTGCATTCTCTGCTGACGTTGAAGTTCAACCAAAATGTTGTTTGTTATCTGATCTAGCTTGCTTGTCTGGGCAAGCCGAAAGATGATTTCAAGTCCTAGCAGAAGACCTGATTCTATGCTTCCTTACAATCTAGTACTCAAATACTTCAGAGGTAAACCCATTCTCAGGTCATCCAGGACCTCTAGGAACTTGAATGATTTGCAACTGACTGTAGACGAGTAGCCGACAAAGACTTGATTCCTCTCCCTTTCTTGGACACCACTTGAAGATGTGCTCTAGTTGGAGGTTGTTGACTCGAGTGGCTTCTACGGCCTTAGTGCTCAGGATCAATCATTGGTTGTTTATGTACGTGACTCTGGTGTCACTGTTGCTAAATCTAGTCGTTCTGTTGGCGTTGGTGGTCAGAATGCAGATCTGACCATGAGGAAGAGGAGGGCTCTGAGGCCTCGTAATCCTTCCAAAAGAAAGGTTATGAGTGATTTGGTCGGCCAGCAAAGCAAAAGGGGCATGTTGGGTTGGGGACTTTTGCTGGAGGCGTCTATGCCATGAAAACGATTGTTTTGACTGCCCTTCGTCGTGTGGCTCCGGAGGGGGAATGAGTCCTGATCGTTCTGTTCTTTAGAGTAAAAACTATGGTTCCTTGAAGAAGAACCATGAGGATGACTCCCATCTTACTGATCAGGAAGATGAAGAGGTTTTGCAACATGTTTTGGAAAAGAGTTAGGAGGAAGTTCCCATCCTCGTGCTCCGCTTGTTGATGCAGAGAAAGAGCTCCTTGATTAGCAAGGTGTCAGATGAGGATGCTCGTGTCTTTTCGAACAAGATGACACAACTTGCGCTGAAGAAGTCTAACGATCCAAAATTGGTCCTACCTTTGAACGACTTCGAGTATGATATGTCTTTTGATGAAGTTATTGTTTATCAATGTCAAAGCTCAATGTCTTTTCCTCCTCCTACTCTTGTTAACCCAAGTATGAAGCGGTTGTCTGACTCACCTCATTTTCAACCAATTTCGTCTTCTACTATTCCTTCTGCTGGCAATAAGGAGAAGACCGGTGTGTCCATCATTTCCGAAGTCACTACTGAGGTGATCAAGGGTGGCTCGTCTATCATCCCTAACCCTTCTGTGCTCCATCCAAAAGTCAGCTGGAAGGAGCCCATCCCTGGGATATCCATATCTGGACGGATGGTGGGTTTTCATGGCATTCGGAGATTGACGTGCAGGAGAGTACACCAATCATATCAAGGCATGCGCATGGCATCACTGGTTGATGAACCAAGCACTAATGTTTGTTTCTGCTGTTAGAGAGCACCTTAACAAAGGTGTGAAACATATAATGGAAGTAAATAGTTCATTTTTTGTTTCTTCCCTTATATATTTTTGTGACTTTTTTTCTTTGCTCTGAATAGAGGATGTCCCATCTCACTCATTCTTGGATGATGAGGTCCGATATCAGGCTCCCCGTGAAGAACTGTATGCCTTGGAGAAGAAGTACGCGCATCAACTGCTACAACTTTCTGGGATTCTATCTGAGGTAGATAAGTTGAAGGAGCATGCTGCTTATTAAGAAAAAAAATAGTTAACGCTTATCAAGATAAGCTGAAGGATTTGGAGGACATCAAGGATAAGTCGGAGAAGGAGATGAACCTCCTTCGTGAGAAGGTTGTGGAGCTGCAGTCGTCGTTGTCTACCTAGGAGAGTGAGTTGACTGTCACAAAGGAAGCTCGTGATCAGGCAAGGACTTTGAAAAATTCTCAGTCCGCTCTCCGCGAGGCTGCTGAGAGGCAAATGAAGTAGATGACTGTGGAGGTCACCTATGTGAAGAAGCAATTGGCTGTGGAGAAAGGCCTTAAAGTGCAGATATCTCGAAAAATAGCAACAAAAATGAAAAGAAAGAGAAACAAACCCCACTTCTCTTGCCACACCCAAAACCAAAACAACAAAAGACCTCGCTACACCCAAACTCCTTTGCTTTCCTCATCAACTATGGTGGTCCTCACTGGCTTCTCTTCCTCTTGCTTTGTTATCAACCTCAAGTCTTGCTTCGAGATGTACAGTTCGCTATCTCGATTATGGATAGACCGTGATATTGGGTACCTCATTTTATGTTCCAAGGACTCACTAAGGCTTCCATTGCTACTCCTGCTAACCCTTTTTCGAGCATCGGTGGTTGCTCCGCCACTCCTCAGTACCATCACACGGTTTCAACCACCATCACTTTTATGACATCCACCACAGCTGCCGGTATGTTTGGACATCAGAAATCATCATCCTGGGCTAATTGTGCTTGTTGTGTGTATAAAAGAAGACGAACTGCCGAGATGAAGAGATGGGCGATTTCAAAACAAACATAGCTACCAATTCGAATTGATAAATCAGGCCAGGCCCGTTGTGTAGGGTTGGGTCCCGCCCATTACGGTGGACCGAGCCTGTGAAGATGATAAATATAAATTGCAAGCAACTAGGATGCTTTGAATAAACAGAAACACATAGTGCGACGACTGTGTGTTTTGGTGAGACGACTGCGTGCGCGTGACTCCATTGAGAGGGAAGAAAGAAGGGAGGGAGGAGCTGATTGTTGGGGTTTTATTGAAGATTCACAAAGTGTGTTATGGATCCATTTCTTACAGGATTTTTGTGTCATTTGTTTCGGTGTATTCTTCATTTGATTGGGAAGTTGATCGAAGCTTTTGTGAGGTAACCCTTGTATTGCTTCTTGTATTCCTCAAGCCTTGGGCAAAAGGTTTGAGAAGAACATTGTACTTCTTTTATTGATTAGTGGATTGATCGGATTTGCCCCATGGTTTTTTACCCTTCACCTTGAAGGGTTTTCCACGTATATCTTGGTGTCCTTTATTTTGCATCGATTATTTGCTTGCATTGAATATTTGTTTGGATGTTGCTTGGTTATTCCATTGGTAGAATTTATTTGTAGTTGTTTGCTTTGTTTTTCCCAACACGTTGTTGGCCGAAACTGAGTCACGAACATGGTTGTTGGAGAAGATCATCATGTCCATGATAATGGCTGTGGAAAAGATTTTTTAGTGAGAGCAAGAGAGAGAGAGAGAAATTGAAAAAGGAAGGAAAAAAAAAAGGAAATAGACTGATTGGTGAGAAGAGAGGTTTTGGTGTTGGAGATAAAAAGATTTGAGAGAAAGAGACTGAAGAAGAAACAAAGCGAACAAGACAAAACAAAGAGAAAAACGACTTGGAGAATAGGCCGGTTGCGGATATGGATAGATGAATAGCCGGTTGTGGAAGAGTTTGTGGTGGATTTGGAGAGCAAGACGAGTTTTTAGGGCTTGACTAATGGTAGAATAAGAGAAAAGGGAAATTCTAAATGTCGAGGGAACCAGTGAGTGAGGGGGTGAAGTCGTTCATCCCCCTCGAGATGCGTGCAAGCTCGTGTCTCGAGGCACTTTCACGCATCTCGAGGGGGTGAACGGATTCACCCCCCTCCCTCGCCCATTCCCTCGCTGTTTAGACAAACCCAAGAGAAAATGAAGGATTGAAGATGAATGAAAATCGATTTTCAAATAGGAGATTTTCAGATTTTTGGTTGAAGTTTTAGAGAGGCAAAGATAGAAGAAAGTTTATTACACATAAGGGAAAATAAAGATTTGGAAAAGATGGGGTAGTATTACAAATAAGATAACTGTTTATATTGCCTCGAGATGCACATAACGAATTACATCTATCTCAAATAAATGGGTAATCTGGTCTTTAACACAAATATGGATGGTTGAAACTACGTCAACTTATTTGACCTAATAGTCAAGCTTTAAAATGAGAGTTAGACTAGAATATAAAAACTTTTTGGGGTAAAAAAAGAATAGCATTAAACTAATGGAGGTCAAATGGAAAATAACGCTTTTATTTTTATTTTCTATTTGAAAAAAAAACACATATAATGTATATCAAAAATAAAATACTACCCATGTGCATATTGGTTCATCTTGCTCGGTTGGTAGTTGTTTCTTTGTCCAAAGTTTTTGGCATGTGTTTTAATCATGCTTCCTCTATTATTTTTAATAATCATGTTTAAACAAATAAACTTTAAGTAAAAAGTCGAACTAGTTTTCAAATGTCCAATTTATCATCTTAATTCACTCAAAATTTTGTTTACAAATTGGTTTGATTGTCTAAAAAGTGCACCATTTATGTCTTGAATTTGGAGTTTATATCTTGGAGTTTAAATGAATAAATAAAAATGAAACGTGACTAACATATGCTTCAGACCACATTTTCTTCTCTCCTATCCTCTCTATTGTTTCGCTGTGTATCAACCTCCCTCGAACGTGTCAGAGATTTGGAATTTCAGACACTAATAGAAAAACTACTATATATGTTCTTTGGTTATAATGAAAGACATTAGTAATTATTTGTGGGTATCATCATGTGTTCAAGAGGAAACCTTGTCGGGAAAATTGGGTTGATTGTCTAAAAATGTACTATTTAATGTCTAAAAATGTACTAATCAAGATTTCAGCACTTTATAAATGAGATATTATACAAGAATGATAAATACTTTCTAAAAATGTACTATTTACAGTCAAGTTTGGATATGTATTATTGCACTTCTGTTGTATGACCTAATTATACCATGACAAAGGAGCAAGCACTCCTAAGTTTAAGTGAAACATGATTAACATATGCTTCACACCACCATGGCACACGATCTGAAATTTGAAAGATAAACTATACATATTGTGCAGCCGAAAAACTGGACCACTTTTCACTCAAGACTGACTGGAAAATGGTTGTATAGTCTGCTGCAGTACTCCTTATAAGTTTAAGTGACCACCACTATTGACTAATGAGTTCCCAAATCTCTATATAAACTCCCCTTTTTTTCAATTGAATCACCATCCCAAAAACATGGAGTTCAGCATGTTCCTTCATGGATCACTTACTCTCATTGCCATCATTCTTCTTTCCAAGATTGTCAGAAAATCTTCTAAATCCTTTTTCAGTAAAGGTGGCAAGAGTGCACCCGTGGTTCACGGTGCATGGCCAGTCATTGGTCACCTGCACCTACTGATGGGTAAGGAGCTGCCTCATCATGCATTAGCCAAATTGGCTGATAAATATGGACCAGCCTTCACCCTCAATATCGGGGCGTACCAAGAACTCGTGATTAGTTCTTGGGACCTTGCAAAAGAATGTTTCACCACGAAAGACAAGTACTTCCTAAATCGTCCAAGCAGTAAGGCCACGGACATCATGACATATGGTGTTGGGGTCTCATCATATGGCCCACTTTGGATCGAAATGCGTAAGGTAACAACATCTAATCTCTTATCTCACCAAAGGGTGATGAAGCTAAATCGTTCCCGAGCATCAGAAATTGATGCAAGTTTTAAACAACTATATGAACTATGCAATGAGAAGAGTGGAGCTCCGGTGGAAATGAAAAAATGGTTCGAAGAATTGATGTTGAATGTGGTGACTAGGAATGTTTCTGGGAAAAAGAGTTTTGGTACCAAAGCAAGACTTGGTGATGCAGAGGCCGTGAAGTATAAAAGGGCCATCGATGAGGCGGCACTTTTTTTGGGGAACCTTGTGATCTCAGATTTGGTTCCAAGTCTTTGGTGGTTGGATAACATGTTGGGTACTGTGAGTGCTATGAAGAAAGTTGCCATAGAATTGTATTCTATACTTGGTGATTGGGTGGAGGAACACAAAGGGAAGAGGTTGAGTGGCGACGAGGAGGGGGATTTTATCGGTCTTACATGGGAGATGATGGATCAGATTCAGCTTCATGGACTTGCCCCTGAAACATTCATCAAGTCTATGTGTGCGGTAAGTGTGTTTCAACTTCTAAACTATTTGTCAGTTTTATGTGGAAACTTACTGTTTAAAAACTCCAAAACTACTCAAAGGAGACATGCCTAGCTCAGACCTATAGTGTAAGTCCATGCTTCTCTGAGAATTCAACAAAAGGTATCACAGATACTAATCATTTTATTTTCCACTAAAATTTTCGAATAGGCATAAATTTGAAAATAGGTTTAACAAAAAAGAAATCAAAATTGTTTTCAGTCTACGGATTATTGCTAGTGTATCGATTTCTCTATGTAGACTCAAACAAAAATATTTTATCCTTGTAGATGGTGTTGTTGGGTGGGAGTGACACCACATCAGTAGCCCTAACATGGGTCCTCTCACTAATGTTGAACAATCGCACGGTGATGAAGAAGGCTCAAGAAGAATTGGATTTCCACGTTGGGAAGGACCGCAAAGTGGATGACTCAGACCTCAACAATCTTGTTTACTTACAGGCCATTTTGAAGGAAACAATGAGGATGTATCAAGTAGGTCCACTCATTGAACGCGAGGCCGTCGAGGACTGTGAAGTGGGTGGATTTCATATCAAGAAGGGGAACCGTATACTAGTGAACCTGTGGAAGTTGCAACGTGACCCTGAAGTGTGGTCAGATCCGTCCGAATTTCGACCTGAGAGGTTTCTTAAGGATAAATCTGAGGTGGACTTGAAGGGCCAGAATGCTGAACTATTGCCATTTGGTAGTGGTCGACGTATGTGTCCAGGACTTTGGTTTAGCCTTCGCTCCATTTCTTTGGTGCTAGCTCGTCTCATCCAGGGGTTTGAAATGGAGACACCATTGGATGCAAAAGTTGACATGACAGAAACATCAAGTGTGACCAATTACAAGGGAAGTCCTCTTGAAGTATTGCTCACTCCACGCCTCGAACCTAAGCTTTATGATTTCTAGTTCTATACGGAGTTTAATATGCTAATACATCTCCAAATTGGTCGTTCTAGCTTTAAAATAAAAGGTTGACTGAATAAATGCATTTTGTCTATGAATGTATACATAATGAAATCCATATATGTTAAAGTTTTTTCTATGTTTACACTCACCATTGCACAATTACTATTAACTAAAACAGGACCCCTTGTAAGGGTAAATGGGAAAGACTTAGGAACAAGTATTACATACAGTTGGATGGTTAAGGCTGTGGTAGTTTAACCCCCACGTCTTGGATCCAGAAATAAGTAAGGGTTCCTTAAGGACTGCAAACAACGCTAAACATAAGTTGCTGGGATGTGAAACTGTCATTGGTTAAGTAGAAGAGGTGGACTACTTTGCACATCTTCCAAAACACATCTTTCACTACACTAAATTGACATATTTGTAATAACTCCCAAAATAGTAACACTTTTGAGCTGTTACAATTCATCAAACAATTTCAAAGTCAAAAAATTACTTTTGTAGGACCATGAATAATATCACCATGAATAGTATCATGAATAGTGTCACTTGTAAGACCATAGATCACCATGAATAGTATCACTTGTAGGACCATACTATTCATGGTGATATAATAATTGTATCATTTTGTATGTGAAAATATGTAAAATTACTTTGTGAATTGTTATAGCTCAAAAGTGTTATTGTTTTGGGGGTTATTACAAAAATGCAAATTTGATGTAGTGTTTGCAAGCCTTTGGTATGACACTTCCATTTGTCTGCAACACTAACCTCACCAATTATTTCCTACTACTGTCAATGACACCCCTCAATTTGTTCTCTGCTTTTTCTGCTTTGTTGACAGAAGAGGAGCATGAATCATAAGCAATGATATCGAGTTGAGTTTTCACACTTACTAAAATATATTCTTGACGCCTTAAAGGCATGCTAAGCCAAACCAAAATGCAAAGCTTTCTTTGAAACCTGGATATCAATGAGTGTTAAGCCTAATTAGTATTAGCTAGTTGTTAGTTCATGAGCTAGTTTGTTAAGCTGTCAATGTGGTCCAGAGTATGTTAGTTTAGTTTGTTAAGTTGAGTTGTTAGTCTGTTAAGCTGTCTTGACAACTAGCACTACATTGCAGTCTATATATACATGTAATGTATCCACTTTCAATTATCAAGTAATGAAATACAATTTGTCTTCAAGAGAATTCTAACATGGTATCAGAGCTCTCATCTGAATACTTTCATTCTCTTCATCTTAGCTTGTCATAGCAGCTCTAATGGCTGATTCCTCATCGTCCAATGCTACTCCACCTATCAACTCTGCTATGACAGAGTCTAGACCTATCATGTTCACTCATGCTCTCTCTGTCAAGCTGAATGAACAAAATTATTTGTTATGGAAACAGCAAGTGTTGGCAACAATCAGAGGACACAAGCTTCAACGATTCATTGAGAAAGAATCTTCTCCAGCACAGTTTCTCTCCAATGAAGATCAAACTAGAAACGTTATCAATCCAGAGTTTCTTACCTGGGAACAGCAAGATCAGTTGCTATTTTCTTGGCTACTTTCCTCCATGTCTGAATCACTCCTTACGAGGTTAGTAGGTTGCCTAACATCTGCTCAAATTTGGAACACTCTTGAGGTCTTTTTCAATTCACACTGTAGCCAAGATTTCTCAACTTAGAATCCAATTACAAAACCTCAAGAAAGGAGACTTAACTATTAATGCCTACCTTCTGAAACTCAAATCTATCATTGATCAGTTGGCTTCAGTAGGACATGTAATCTCTTCACGAGATCATGTCAATGCCATATTTGATGGCTTACCTCAGGCGTATGATACTTTTGTAATCTCAGTTAGTTCAAGAACTGAGGAATACAATGTTACTGAGGTGGAATCTCTGTTACTTGCTCAAGAAGCTAGGATTGAGAGACATAACAAGGATCTTGATGTCAATAGTTCTGTAAATATAGCTCAGTCTTCTTACAAGCCTTCACCAAGATCTTTCGTGTCTAGTTCTCAAGGGGGAAGATCTCCATTTCGAGGTTCATTTAATACCAGAGGAGCTAGATCAGGAAGAGGTAGATCAGGATTTGGATCTCAGAATAATAGACCACAATGTCAAATTTGTGGCAAAGTTGGGCATCTTGCCTTCAAATGCTTTAATCGATTTGATAACTCTGTATCAAATCCATGGAGTTCTCTGTCAGCTTCACTTGGTTATGGTAACTCGTCTCCATCATCAGCCTCCACTCCTAGACAGGCCTTCCTTGCCTCATCAAACCATCATACTCAGTCTACTTGGAGACCTACTCAATCTCAGATACAGCCGAACAATACTCATTCTTCTCAGATGCAGTCTCATGTTGATGATAGGTGGTATCCAGATTCAGGTGCCACTGATCATTGCACACCTTATACTCAGAATTTAATGAATATTATGCCGTATCATGGTAGTGAGCAATTGTTTGTGGGAGATGGAACTGTTGTGCCATTGAAAACATAGGTCAGTCTTCTATTCCTTCTCTAAATTCTTCAAGAGAATTACATCTTAAAAATGTCCTTCAAGTTCCTAAATTGACAAAGAATCTCTTAAGTGTGTCTAGGTTTGCTAGAGATAACAATGTCTTTTTTGAATTTCATTCTAATTGCTGTTTTGTCAAAGATCAGGCCACACTGAAAATCCTCTTGAAAGGAACACTTAAGCGAGGATTATATGTGTTTCCTTCTATGCCTTCTACTTGTTCAAAGTCTGTCTCTCTTGCTACTTGTCCGAATTCTTCATCTTTTCAAGCATTCAGTAGTGGTGAGTCTTATTCAGCATCATGTAGTCCTTCCGCTTCCAGTATTTCAGATTCCAGTAGTCCTTCAGCATTTAGTAGTCAGTCAGCATCCGCATCCAGTAGTCCTTCAGCATTCAGTAGTCAGCCAGCTTCCAGCTCCTCAGCATCTTGCTCAGCATGCAACTCAGCATCTTGCTCCTCAGCATCTTGCTCAGCATGCAACTCAGCATCTTGCTCCTCAGCAATTTGCTCAACATGCAACTCAGCATCTTGCTCCTCAGCAACTTGCTCTTCAGCATCTTGCTCAGCATACAACTCAGCATCTTGCTCACCTTGTAGTAATCATAGAGCATCCGTTTGCAATAATACTTTTATGTCAAAAGCATGTTCTTCTTTGTCTCAGTGGCATGCTAGACTAGGACATCCTTCTCTTTCTGTTGTCAAACAAGTGCTTAACAAATGCAATATTACTACTTCTAATACAAATGTAGATATTTGTACTGCCTGTTGCTTGGGCAAGATTCATAGGCTTCCGTTCTCCAATTCTACTACAGTCTACTCAAAACCTTTTGAGCTCATTCATACTGACCTTTAGGGTCCTGCCTCTACTCAGTCTTCTGGTGGTTTCAAGTACTATGTTCACTTCATTGATTCCTATAGTAGGTTCACTTGGGTCTACTTATTGAAAAATAAGTCGGATGCCTTTTCTACTTTCCTCAAATTCAAGGCTCAAGTTGAGCTGAATTTGGCTTTCCTATCAAATGTCTGCAATCAGACTGGGGAGGAGAGTATAGGTCCTTTGCTAATTTTCTTAGTATTCATGGGATAGGTCATAGACTTGCATGTCCTACTACTCATCAGCAGAATGGACTTGCTGAAAGAAAGCATCGTCACATTACTGAGTCAGCATTGGCACTCCTTGCCCATGCCTCACTTCCTTTAAAATACTGGGATGATGCTGTTAGGACTTCAGTGTTTCTTATCAATCGTGTTCCTACTCAAATTCTCAATGGTCTGTCTCCTTATGAAAAGCTTTACAATACACCTCCTGATTACAGCATTTTAAGAGTATTTGGGTGTTCATGCTTTCCCAATACCAGGCCATACAACTCCCATAAACTGCAATTTAGATCTGAGGAATGTATTTTTCTGGGGTATAGTTCACAACATAAGGGCTATAAATGTGTGTCACGTACTGGTCGTCTATTCATATCTCGTGATGTTGTGTTTAATGAGTCACACTTTCCTTATTCAAAGTGGTTCTCTGATGCTGCTAATCCTTCTTCAACTGGTCCTTCCTCTAATTCTGTATCTGCATCCATTGGTTTCTCCTCTCCATCTACTGATAATCAATCCCCTTCTTTTTCCAATACATTGCTTGGTCCTTTGGTCAACTTGTCTCCCACTCTTCCACCTAGTCCAAATCCTGCTTCTAGCCCTGCCTCTAGCCCTGCTTCCAGTCCTCTTCTTAATGACAGTCCTCGAGTCAGGTCAGTGTCTAGTCCTCCTCATCCTATTGCTCCTAGTCATAAGATGATTACTAGGTCTAAGGCAGGCATCTACAAACCTAAAGTCTATCTGGCTTCCTCTGAACCTGTGAGCTTGCGTGAAGCACTTGATACCCCTCATTGGTCCTCAGCTATGCAAAATGAATATGGTGTTCTTCTAAGAAACAACACTTGGACACTCGTTGATCCTCCTCCACACAGAGCTATAGTTGGTTGCAAATGGTTGTTTAAAGTTAAGCAAAATGTTGATGGGTCTGTTCATCGATATAAGGCTAGATTGGTGGCTCAAGGGTTTGAACAAGCTGCAGGATTCGATTATGCTGAAACTTTTAGTCCAGTGGTGAAACCCACTACTATTCGAGTTGTCTTCACAATAGCCATTACTTATGGATGGTCTGTGTTTCAACTTGATGTTAACAATGCCTTCCTAAATGGAGATTTACAAGAAGATGTTTACATGATGCAACCCCCTGGATTTACTGATTCTTCACGTCCCCATGCTGTGTGCAAACTACACAAAGCCTTGTATGGTCTGAAGCAGGCCCCTCGAGCATGGTTTGAAAAGCTGAGACACACTCTTCATCTCTTTGGATTTGCTCCTTCTAAGTCAGATACCTCTCTATTCATACGACACTCTCCTTCTCCTATCTTTCTTCTGGTGTATGTTGATGATATCTTGATTACTGGTTCCAGCTCCAAAGAGGTTTCACAAGTTATTCATCAGCTAAATGCTCAGTTTGCATTGAGAGATCTTGGTCTTGCTCACTGCTTCCTTGGCATTCAGGTTCAACAAACTTCTGATGGCTTGTTCTTGTCTCAAACTAAGTACATTAATGATCTATTGTGTAGAGCTAAAATGCAATTCGCCAATGGTTTATCCACTCCAATGAGTGGTGGGGAAAAACTCTACGACACTGGCAGTGATCCAGTTACTGATGTTCACTTATATAGGAGTTTGGTTGGTGCTCTACAATACGTTACCATCACAAGGCCTGAATTGTCTTACGCAGTCAATAAGGTTTGTCAATTCATGCAACATCCTCTTGAATCCCACTGGAGAGTAGTCAAAAGAATTCTGAGGTATCTCAAAGCTACACCCACTGCTGGTCTTCATCTGGTCTCGTCCCCTTCTTTCAAATGGACTGGGTACTGTGATGCTGATTGGGCATCTGATCCCATAGACAGGAGATCCACTTCTGGTTACTGTGTGTTTTTAGGTGCAAATCTAATCTCTTGGTCTTCAAAGAAGCAGAGTACTATCTCAAGGAGTAGCACTGAAGCTGAATACAGGAGTCTTGCTGCGGTTACAGCTGAATTAACTTGGCTACAGTCTCTGATGTCTGAACTACACCTTTGCTCTAGCCCACCTACTATCTGGTGTGATAATAATAGTGCAGTAATGCTTAGTGCAAATCCTATTCTTCACTCTAGAACCAAGCATCTTGAATTGGATCTTTACTTTGTACGAGAGAAGGTTGCTCGCAGACTTGTCCAAGTTCATCACATTCCTGCTCTTGATCAAATTGCTGACATTTTCACTAAGGCTCTTGGAAAGTCCAGATTTTTGAAGCTTCGTGACAAACTAAGTGTAGTTGATGTATTTACGCTTAGTTTGAAGGGGGATGTTAAGCCTAATTAGTATTAGCTAGTTGTTAGTTCATGAGCTAGTTTGTTAAGCTGTCAATGTGGTCCAGAGTATGTTAGTTTAGTTTGTTAAGTTGAGTTGTTAGTCTGTTAAGCTGTCTTGACAACTAGCACTACATTGCAGTCTATATATACATGTAATGTATCCACTTTCAATCATCAAGTAATGAAATACAATTTGTCTTCAAGAGAATTCTAACAATGAGGCATCGCCCAAACGTGCCTGGATATCTGATGAAAAGATTATGGTACAATAAATTACAGAGTTGGTAGAACAATAGGTCCCAAAGCAAACGACACATGCATTTTCAGCATATTCATCCATTGTTGGCACTGAATTGTTTTCTGTCCACTTTGCCTCTCTCATCACGGACTTGAGCAACCAAAGCCACCTATAAATCGAACATTTAGGAGGCTTGTCTCGATTTTTGTTTTCACTTTTGTTTATGTTCTTCAAAATCTTTGAACTTTTTTATTATCCTTTTCAAGTTTTAGAATAAAATAAAAAGTTCAGTTGGTAGAATCTATTATAAGCTGAATTAAAAAAAATTTATTATAAGCTGAAAATGGCTACATAATCCATGATTTGGGATGATTTTCTCAAATTTTTTTTATTTTTGCCATTTTTTTCCCGCTTTACCATTTTCATTATGCTTATAAATTTTAAGTTTAAATAACAAGTTTATTTTAAACTATGAGTTGAAAATCAGACTTAGTGATTTACACCAAATTTCAAATGCTATATCCACAATTTCAGATATTTTCTCGATTTTTTTTATTTTTGTTGATTTTTTTTTCTGGAAAATCCTTGTATTCTTTTTACTATCGTTAAAATTTTTTAGTAAAATGAGAGGTTTTTTTTTTAATCTAACCTATGACTGGAACAAGAGTTAAAATACAAGTTATAATACATGACTTGGGGGGCTTTGTATCGATATTTTTTTATTTGCATTTTGTTCTTGTCCTCCACAATCCTTTAACCTTTTTATTATCCTTTTCATAAGTTAAAATAAAAAAATATTCCGTTCATAGAGTTAGTTGTAAGCTGAATTTTAAAATTTTGAACGAATTTCAAAGGTTATAATAATCCATGATTTGGGACAATTTTCTCGTTTTTTTATTTTGTCATTTTTTTGTTCTTGATAATCGTATTATATTTTCATTTATCCTATCAAGGTTTAAGTTCAAATAATATGTTTCATTTAAATATGCTATTGCTACTTGAACAAACTGCAGCATTTAAACGCTGAAATGCTAAAATTTAAACAAAAAAAAGCGTTCAAAGTAAATTGGCAGCAAACAAAAATGCTACAACAAACTGGCAGCAAACAAAAATGCTACAAAAAACTGACAGCAAACAAAAATTGTAAGCAAACAAAATTTGCAAACTTCCAACATTTAAACCAGTTGCCAATTGACTTCAGCATTTAAAGTTCCAACAGTAAATTGGCAGCAAACAAAATTGCTACCAAAAGGATTCAAACTTCAGCATTTAAACTTGTTGCCAATTGACTTTAAACAAACTTTAGCATTTAAACGCTGCTAATACTAGCATTTAAACTTGCTGCCAATTGACTTTAAACGAACTTGTTGTTGCTAATTGAACAAACTTCACCATTTAAACGCTGAAATGCTGAAATTTAAACAAAAAAAAATGTTCAAAGTAAATTGGCTGCAAACAAAAATGCTACCAAAAACTGACAGCAAACAAAATTTGCAAACTTCCAACATTTAAACAAGCTGCCAATTGATTTCAGCATTTAAAGTTCCAACACTAAATTGACAGCAAACAAAAATGCTACCAAAAGGATTAAAACTTCCAACAAACTTCAACATATTTAAACTTGCTGCCAATTGACTTTAAACAAACTTTAGCATTTAAACACTACTAATACTAGCATTTAAACTTGCTGTCAATTGACTTTAAACAAACTTGTTGTTGCTAATTGAACAAACTTCAGCATTTAAACACTGAAATGCTGAAATTTAAACAAAAAAAATCGTTCAAAGTAAATTGGCAGCAAACTTCCAACAACATTCAAACTACCAGCAAACAAAAATGCTACAAAAAACTGGCAGCAAACAAAATTTGCAAACTTCCAACATTTAAACCAACTGCTAATTGACTTCAGCATTTAAAATTCCAACAGTAAATTGGCAGCAAACAAAATTGCTACCAAAAGGATTCAAACTTCCAACAAACTTCAGCATTTTAACTTGCTGCCAATTGAATTTAAACAAACTTTAGCATTTAAAGTCCCTTTGCTTGCTGGCAATTGAACAAATTTCAGCTTTTTAAAATTAAACTCACATTTAAAGTCCCTTTGCTTGCTAGTTAAACAAACTTTAAATTGCCGCCAGTTTGCTGCCAATTGAACAAACTTCAACATTTTAAATTTAGACTCACATTTAAAGTCATTTTGCTTGCTAGTTAAACAAACTTTAAATTGCTGCCAGTTTGCTGCCAATTGAACAAACTTCAGCATTTTCAAGCTGCCAAACTTCAGCATTTAAAATCCCTTTGCTTGCTGCGAAATTTCAGCATTTAAAGTCCCTTTGCTTGCTGCCAATTGACTTGAAATTGACTTTAAATTTCAGCATTTAAAGTCCCTTTGCTTGCAACATACATCAACAATATATACCTTGGCTAAGTTTAATTACTATATAGGATTAGTTTCATATATAGCTTGGCTAAGTTTAATTACTGTATAGGATTAGTTTCATGTATCAACAACAAATAGCTTGCCTAAGTTAAAAAAATAAAATAAAATATAGGATTAGTTTCATGTATTTAGGTGTGTATGGTTAAGTTTAATTACTCACCCCGCTTGGCTGCGTCGTGGATCCCATTAGAGGTTTGATGCTTGTCATGAATGCTCTAATTGCATTAAGATTAATGGACATAGACTCTACCTTCTGATTGGTTGTCTCCAGATTTGCTTTAGTGGCTGCTAGCTTCTTTTTGGTAGCTACGAGCTCTTGTGCAGTTGCATCATTTGATGCAATCAATTCCTGTTTTGTCTGTTCATGTGATTCCTCTAGTTCACTTACTTTGGCCTGTGCTTCATCCGCCATTCTCTGAACAACCTCATTCATTTGCTCATGATGTTGGCAATCTTCATTGCGGAGCATTTTTGGAGTGACGCCAACCCCATACATCTTGGCCCTCCCATGTCCATCCTCGATCCCCAATCACATCTGTAAATGCCTCCTCCCTATTCATTCTCTCTTCGCCATTTGTTGGCCGCGTTAGATGCTCCATTTGCGCCTACATCAAAAGAGATGCACATAGCCATAAATTATAAATGATCAAATAGACAGATCATGATGGTTAACAACAATTTAACAGCACATTAACTAGGTACATTCATATTATTCCATAGAATATAACGTATATATCTCCTTGCTGCTTCAAGCTGAGGGAATAATCCATCAGATAATGTGTATGTTACGTAGAACATGTGCATACAATCTGGTTCTTGTCCATTTGGGTTCTTTTCTCTTGGAATAAAACAAATTACATGAAAAAATATACATAAGCTACTACATCTTCTTGCATAAAGGGGTCATATATGAGTTGCATGACACATAACATACAGTTTATATCGCAATCATTGGAACAAAAAATGTTACCTCTTCCTCCCATTTACGTGCAAATGACATGGTTCCACATCGATGAATCATCTTCAACTGGGCACGATTTGCTTTATTTTGTGCACTGACTCTCTACATGCAAATACAAATTCAGAGTTACATTTCCTTTCAACCATATGAATTATCCTACTAGTAACACTACAGTAACTTAAAATATACACCTTAAAATTTTCACTCCTCCAATAGTCTACAAGCTTCCACCACTAGGTATTATCCACCCCATCATCAGTGTGCTCATATTGTTGCTCGTTTGGTCAATCATAACTATGATATTCCATGAACAAATGGTGCTTCCATTGTTTCCAACAGTCTCTAGCTTTAGTTTGGACCCATCTCTATCAAAATTTAAAAGCAAGTTTTTTTTAGAGTATAATATAATCATATGACGATATATAAAAACACTAATGATCAAATTAGAAACAGAACCACTGCTCAAGATAGACAAAGACTTTAGTTTTCTCCGTACAGTTATGGAATGAGAACTTTGTCTGCGAAAAAATTGTAGGATTCCAATAATTATCAAGCTATATTAAGTAATATAGAGATATTTTTTGCAAAAATTAGCTCTATCGTAAATTATTGAACTTGTTGACTATTACCAATATGATCTTCCAAATAGTTTCCTTCACATTTTGTGAAATTTTCGGCCATTTGCAAGGTAAAAGATGTACCTTACTTCCATCCCTTGCGATAATACCTATTTCTGTTGATACTTTTGCCGCAGTCTTGCCAATAGGCTATCCAACGCATTGCATTTCACCACAATCAATTATGTTTGATTTGGGACATCATATTGACGAGTACCCTTGCGTTTCTTATATCGTCGTGTTGCAATTACAGTAGCACCAATGTTAAATAAGCTAGTACCTTCTAACATGAGAGGGGTCAGATTCAACAAGTTCTTCTTCAGTGGATATAGAAGACTCTCCATTGACATTATAAAATTTTCTAGGCTTTATCTTAACAGGGACATGCCAATCAGTTTTAACAGGATCTTGTACATAAAAGACTTGTTTCGCCTGTGAAGCGAGAATGTATGGTTCGTCAGTATGTAGTAGTCGATTAAGTTTCACAATTGTGAATCCTAACTCATCTACCTCAATGCCGCGCCTATCAACCCAGTCACATCTAAATAAAACTACATTTCGCCCTCCTCCATAATCCAACTCTGTGATGTCAGTCAACACGCCATAGTACGTCACATCTAATGTTGAGGGGGAACTATCATTAATCGTCCCATAGTTAGTGCAACTTGCAGAGAGTACAACTCCATAGTTCTGGGTTTTACTTCTCCTATCGGCACACTGCGTGCAATACCTACACCCATTAATAAGGTATTTTTTTAAATTGCGAACAACCTTGGAAGGACCCCACGACAAGTGTTGAACATCATTAGGTTCATCAGAACTGCTAACCTGTTCATTAGAAGCCAAAGAATGCACAACCTTAGTATTTGGTTAACATGACTTTACAACTTAGTAGAGGCAAAACTCACAGCATCACAAAACCACTGAGGAAACTCAGAGTTATGAATCCGATCAATGTCTATTTGTCGTTTGTTCGGGTATTGTGCTCGGATGGCTTCCTTATGTTCTCTACAAAAGGTAAAGATGCATTAGGGATACTAAGGGTGCTACAAAGTTGAGAAACAAGTGGAGAGAAGATAGGAGACGTGTATACATTACATGTGTGTATATTTCAGATGCGTTAAATAACACCCATCTATGCATTTGTACCCACGTATTTTCATCAATATTCATAAACTCTGCCTTCCCAATACCACACCTGGGCGATGAGAAAATGTTGAGGAAGGATCGTGGTGCTTGCACATAATTATCATCATTTCGCACTGGTCGGTTAGACCTTGTCTCGACATCGTTCAAATATCTTGAACAAAATGTCAAACATTCTTCTGCTAGGTATCCTTTAGCAATTGATCCCTCAGAACGACTTCAATTGCGCACATATGACTTTAATATGTGAAGGTACCTAGGAGATATAATTTTACATGATAATATGATATATTAGTAGTTATTTTAATACATATTACTTAACATTATGACACATGGTTTGGGGATTCACCTCTCAATAGGATACATCCGGCGATAGTGAACAAGTCCTGCCATTTTAGCCTCACTTGCCAAGTGAATGGACAAGTGAACCATGATATCAAAGAAAGCGGGGGGGGGGGGGGGGGGGGGGGAGGGGGGGGGGGTCCTCTAAAGATGACAAAGTACTAGAGGTATATGACTTTCTAACTTCCCATAGCCATTAACTGTCCCAGTTTTGGAACACAATTCACGAAAATACGTATTTAGCTCTATCAAAACTGTACTAATTTCTTTGGGAAGAGTTTTGCGAATTGCTATTGGTAGTAGCTATTGCATTAATATATGGCAATCATGACTCTTCAATCCTGATATTTTATGTTCTTTCACACGAACACATCGTGGTAAGTTACTCGAATAACCATCTGAAACTTTAACCTTGGAGAGCACTATGTAGAATAGTTTTTCTCTTCCGCAGTCAAGGAGTAACATGCCTTAGGTAAATGAACCTTACCAGAAATAGTTTCTGGACAGGGCATGCCTAACGTCCAGTTCTTGCAGGTTCAAGCGGGCATTCAACGTGTCCTTGATTTTCCCTTCCATGTTTAGTAGTGTTCCAACTAAAGTCTCGCAAATGTTCTTCTCGATATGCATCACATCAAGGTTGTGACGTATTAAGAGATGTTCCCAATAAGGCAATGAAAAGAAAATACTTTTTTTTCCACCCTATTACTCCTTCACCATCCCTTTTGCGCTTAAAGCCAACTACTTGTGCATGGTGCTTCCCAAACGTTATATTCACCTTACTTGCCTCGACTAGCAATCGTTGCCCAGTCAAGTTAAGGGGAGGAGACCGTAGTTCAATCTTGCCATCAAATGGTTCTACTTGACGTCTATATCTATGAGTCTGAGCTAGAAATTGATGATGACCCATATAACAAAACTTTCAAATTTTTTTCAGATAATCACGTGATGTCTCCACATTGCAAGTGGGGCATGCATACTTGCCTTTTGTGCTCCACCCAGACAAGTTTGCATATGCAGGAAAGTCATTAATTGTCCATAAGATAGCTGCACGCATCACAAAATTTTCATTCATTGATGCATCGTATGTTAGACTCCCAACGTCCCATAATTCCTTCAACTCATCAATCAATGGCTATAGATATACATCAATATCATTGCCTGGAGCACGAGGTCTAGGAATAAACATTGACATCATAAAGAAAGGTTGCTTCATACACATCCATGGCAGTAGATTATATGGAATTAAGACAACTGGCGTGCTGTGGGCAATACTAAGAGTTCCAAATGGGTTAAAGCCACCACTAGCCAATCCTAGCCTGACATTTCGAGCATCAACATCAAAGTCTGGGAATTGATTGTCGAGATGTCACTAGGCCATAGAATCAACAGGATGCCTTAGGATATTGTTCTGTGCTCGTGATTCCACATGCTTGATGCCGTCTTAGCTGACATAAATAGCCTCTGTAACCTTGGAATAAGTGGAAAATGGCACATTGTCTTAGCAGCTACCCCACGACTCTTACTAGTAAGCACATTAGACCCATCATCTGCTTGTTTCCACCTTGATAAGTGGCATACATGACATGATATTGCATCCGCAAATTCATTTCGATACAAAATACAGTTATTGGGACAAACATCAATCTTGTTATAACCAAGGCCAAGATCATTCACAATTTTTCTCCTTGTAGAATGAATCATGCAAGCATTCACCAAGGGGGAATACCATTTTAAGAAATTTGAGTAGTTGAGTTACATATTTGTTGGTCTAACCATTTAGACACTTTAAGTGAAACAAGTGGACAAGGCAGGACAACTTGTTGAAGTTCTTGCAACCAGAGTATAGCTGTTGCTCATTCACCAATTGTAGCTCAGCTAGTCGGACATCCACTCTCCTTGTGAGAGGTCGCGGGTTCGAGACTCACCAGTTAGGATTTTGTGAGTTTTCGCCCGATTATTAGGAGCACATTTGCTCCGCCGTTGATAAGCCTTCGGGTATTGAATGCAGCTGCTTAAATGAACTAGACCGGAGCGAAGCGAAAGCGAGTCTCTATGCGAAATGGAGGCGACGAGGATATTAAGTGGCAACAATATTGTAGCCTTCAGGCTTGATTTGGTTAACCCTATAGGGTCAATCATGTAGCCTTCGGGCATGGATTAATAAATAAATAAATAAAAAGGGTCAATGACCCAATTTAAAAAAAAAAGAAAAGAAAACAGAGTATAGCTCTTGCTCAGCTTCCTCAACTAACTTGTAAAATGACCTTGCCCCTTCATTAGGTTCATGGTGGATGTCTTCTTGTTCACCCATAATTGGCGATTGCCCAATTGCATCATGCAACATTCCTTCCATATCGTCCTCTTCCTCTGAATCTTCTTCATCTGCAATTGCATCCAATACTTCAAATTCATCGTGGTGTACCCATATACCTTTGGCATACCGAACATCCCACCCAGAAATGATTAGATGTTCATGAACAGTGTCATGAACTTGGAATTGCCTGTTACGACACCTCTTGCATGGATCCAATACTTCCAATTCACCGTGGTGTACCCATATACCTTTGGCATACCGAACATCCCACCCAGAAACAATTAGATGTTCATGAACAATTTCATGAACTTGGAATTGCCTGTTACGACACCTCTTGCATGGACATTTTATCTTTCCATCAAATGACATCAACTCAAAAGCATCATTAAGGAAACTGTGGAGCCCTAGTTGATATTCGATGCTGAGACGATTATGCTTAATCCAATTTTTTCCATGTTGTAATCTAGCTTAGCCTAGATAATAGTATCAAGCTGAATTTATTAATTGATATTTATGAAAAGAAAAAATACCCTCATAAATGCACGATTTTAAAAATTAGATACATTACAGCCAGGTTAATAGTATCAAGTGGTTGATATTTGAATTTGATCATTCCGTTAAATACCCTTGATAAGAAAATTAGATACATTATAGCCAGATCATTTTAAAAATTAATAATAAAATATAAAACAAGACAAAACATAACGTGCCAAAACTTAAAAAACAAACATTCACCACATGAACCTAATTATGAGAAACATAAAAATAAAAAAAATGCAATCTGATATTCTATAACACTAATGCATGCAAACCATCCAAGAATCTCACACCAATTCAGAGAACTTGATTAATGTATAAGCAGGGAGGGCTCTAAACTATACGGCGTATAAACTAAACAACAACTATTGTATCTTGCTTATCCCACCATATTATATGTTTATGCATGACATAAATGTGATAAAGTAGTATTCAGTTAATCTCTGCATGTATGCAAATAATATTATCAAACTAGTCAAAGAAATAATAAGAAAACTAGAGGGGCCAAAGTACCTTCCCTAGTTCCGACCATGATGTTGGCAATGGAAGCGAGAACCGTATCTCGAAGTTCCCCTCTTTTGCAAATCCTATGATTGGTCCTTTACCTGAAGTGCTTGAGAATGGAGAATAAAAAAACTTTGTAGAAGCATGCTCAATACTCTAAACATGTTTCACATTTCTATAACGCCCACAACAGAAAGAAAGAAAAAAAAAAAAGAAAAAAAAACCCTTAACTTTGCCAAGATACTATACTTTTTAGTAATATATATTTGCTATAATTGTAAAGAAACTTCCTTCAGCTGAAGTTTGCTATATCTAGACCCTCCTGCAAACTAACTCCCCTATATTTCCAACAATACTCGTCTTTATGAAATGTGACTAACTAACTAGTATTGTAAGTGGTTGTTAAAATTTAGAAGATCATACAAGAGATGAAATTATGGGAACCACCGATCCAGAAAGGATGGCAAGATTTTACTATATATTTGACAGACTTCCAAGTTTTTACAACTTCAAATTTAATAGACTGCTGACTAAATCCATATAAAATATCTTTTGGAGAAAATTCTGATAGAAAATATACTTTACAAAATAGTTTACTTTCTCTAATAAGGTATTATGTTTCCTGGGAAATTAATTATTGATAGAAAATCAATTATCAAACCATATTTCCCAAGTTCCTACCGTAGGACTCAGCAACTTCATAATACATCCAGTGAAACCATCATGGTGTTCTCATTATAATATATATATATATATATATATATGACTTCAACTATTGTGTTCCTTCAGATCCAATTGCTATCACTACCTCTTCTTTAATCATTAACAGCCTCACTCAAATGAAGCTTTTTGTATAGCTAGTTAGAAGCCAAAACTCCATGGCTCCAGAATTATCAGATGTGATAAAGTTTGTGGTGAAAAATATATGGTAATGGAGTGAAAGGTCTTGCAAAGTCAGACATCGAAAGTATTCGAAAACAGTACACTCAACCAATGCAGGAAAGGATGGACATGAAATATGTACTCTCACCACAACAACACTCCATACCCATAATCGACATGTCCAGCTCCAAAATGGTTGATTCCATTGTGATGCAGCAGAGACATGGCGGTTCTTTCAAGTTATCAACCATGGGGTGCCTTTGGGAGTCCTAGAGAATGTTAAGATGGCAACCCATGAGTTTTTTGGCTTGACAACAGAGGAAAATGGCAAGTACACAAAGTACAACTCGCCAAAGAAAAATGTCAAATATGGAACAAGCTTTGCACCTTTAGCAGAGAGGTCGGAGTGGAAAGACCACCTCAGCCTCTTCTTTACATCTGAAGAGGACGCTTCTGCATTCTGGCCAAAGGAATGCAGGTAAGTCTCCTGCAAAGCTCACTTAATTACTGACGATTTTTTATGGCCAACGCTGTTTTATAATGGACTCTTGCCTGTTTGGTTGAATATAAACTATCAGGGATCAAGCACTGGAGCACATGAAGAAATGTGAACCCATGATCATGCGACTCTTAGTCTCTAATGAAGAGGCTAAATGTGAAGGAACCATGGGATGGAAGAATTTCATCCCCTTTAATAGGTTCAAAGAGGGTCAATCTCAACTATTATCCTAAATGCCCAAATCCTAAGCTCACTGTGGGAGTTGGGCACCACTCTGACGTATCAACACTCACTATCCTCCTTCAAGATGATGTAGGTGCCCTTTATGTGTGTGGGATTGATGGTAATGGATGGGTCCACATCCCTCCTATATGCATCTGGCTCTATTGTGATCAACGTTGGTGACACACTTCAGATCATGAACATCGGCCGTTACAAGAGTGTGGAGCACCGTGTTCTTGCCAATGGAAATGAGAACCGTATCTCGGTTCCCATCTTTGTCAATCCTAAGGCTGACTGTCACGCCCCGACCCGCCACGGGAATCGCAGCGTGCCGATGCGTGAACTAACACCTACACAGGCGGATCGTAACCGGCCACAACATCATAATATAACACATTCTTGATACGATAAACAAACGAAAATAAAACTACGCTAAATTTTTGAACAAAATAAATATATATTTTTTTTTATTCGCCCCGCCAGAGTCATAGCGACCAAACAGTATACAAACATCTAGTTTAACAATATAGTACATCTGAAACACAGAGGAAGCAAAACATACCCGTACAGGGCGGACACAACCAAAAAGCTCAAAACACGCCTACAACGGAAATCGAGGCCTACGCGCCACGATCAGCAGGAACGCCAACACTGCCTGCACTCCAATAGAAGCACACCCCTTGCGGGGTCAGCAAAGCACAAAGCTAGCTGGTGCGAGCGAACTAAATACAAATAACGAAATAATAAACAAGAAAAATCCATGCCACACAACAATGAATAAGCAACAAGTTCTAAAGTCTAAATCACACCGTGTCTCTAAGGATAATGTTTCTAAGTTCAAGCAACAACACAAACATTTCAGATTCAACAATAACTATCAGTTTACGATATATGTCAATCATTACACACGATTCAAACAAGGTAAATATCAAGCAATGGAAATAAAACAATCTCATAATTCTTCCTAGCCTCCTAGGTATAGCAATCAAGTTGAAATCAGAAATCCTGTAAAATCCTGTATAAGTGTCTCATATCGTAGGTATCCGCATACCCTACGAATGTGTCTCACCCAGACACATCCCACAACGTGCACCAGTACCACTTCGGGCTTGTTTGTATCCTAATGGGGTGCCATCTGCCAGGATACAAACTCAAACGTCCCGAACGACTGGCCTAACACGGCCAACCTAACATAATCAAAATCAAGCGCGCTGGGAGGGAAAGCGAGTAATCTCCAAAGCACGTCCTCCGGGACCCGTCCTACTGCACTCTATAGTGGCAAGTGCGTGCGGGAGCTCACCGCACCTCAGCAAGCTTGCCACATGCAGTAGCGTCCACAATGTCAGGTGCGAGTCATCTCAAGCACCATCCAACTCTCGATGCGAGCAAGCTCCTAAGCATCGGCAAACAGGCATTATAGCGGGGTAAAGACACTTATACTACTATCCACATGCACAAATGACGAGTCTGTGCATAACCAAATGTACAAACGTGCAAGCATAAACAATTCGGCAATTTTTTTATAAAACCACGACTATGCCAGGGTCCCAACATGACCCAATTCACCACAATAAATATACTCGAGTCGCTTATCATACATGCTCAAGACTCGAAAATCCACGGTAACATGATAGGCTATGCAAACTAGAAAACAAAGCATACCAGTCTCATGTCATTACACCAAAGCCTAATCACACCAAAATTACTATTCGATTTCATTCAAGTATATCATGTTTTCCGAAAATCCAATGCATAATTCATTCACACATAACTAACACAATCCTCGAAATATCCGAAAACTCCGAATTTCGAATTTGGGTACAATTCCACACAATTGACGGTAAACGTAAAAATTCATTTCAGGATTTCAAATACTTATTTCTTAAAATACAAATTATAGTTCCACTCACCTGGCGGAATGGATTTTCAAAACCCAATTCCTACCGGTCAAAGCTCCAAACACGCAATACCACGAATGCGGGGCCACGAAAATTCTAAAACTGCAAGGCGGACTCGGAAATGAGTAAACTAGCCGAAAACTGAAATAAATAAATAAATACAAGCGGCGCGTGACTGAAAGGAAAACTTACAGGCAAAAGGAATTCGGCAACCACCCCGCCGCAACCCAAAGTGGGGCGAAAACGTGCCGAAACCCTCCCTACACCGGTCTGAACGCTACCAAACTGCACCACAGCCCACAAAAGAGTCTAAGGACACTCAGAGTCACGAAAAGGAAACTCACCCACGCACCCAAAGCTCGAATTCACGCCGAGGAACCCTCCAAACAAACATGCACCCTGATTTTTTGAAAAAAAATTTGGCCAACCACAAAACAGTCCTGCATGTCGGTTCTAAGGGCTCCCAAGGATGCCACCAAGGCCCTAACACGGCTGATCGGAGCTAAAAACCCGATCAAACCCCAAACCCAAATGAAAACTGATTTTTTTTTTTTTTTTTTTTTTTTTGAAAAAAAACAACTGAGAAATAAATAGGGGGAAGAGAGAACGAACCGAGGAGGAGGAGGAGGTGAGATTGGGGAACGAAAATCCACCAAAAACCACCGAAAATCACTGAAGAAATGGCGAGGAGCTCGCCGCGTCTCTCGCTGGAACGAACAGAAAAAGAAAGAAGAAAAGGGGGAGGGGAGGGGTCGTGCTGTTTTAAAGGGGTGGGTGGCTATGTGCCCCCACCACCTTTATACTGAGTACACCCCGCCTTAAAAAAAACTTTTTTTTTTTTTTTTTTTTTTTTTTTTTTTGAAAACCGCAGGTCTCACACTGACAGTATGATTGGTCCTTTAACTGGAGTGCTTGAGAATGGAGAAAAACCAGTATACAAGCAAGTTCAATACTCTCGAGTATGTTAGACACTTCTTCAACAAGGCTCACGATGGGAAGAAGACTATCGACCATGCAAAAGTATGATTTTCCTTGCGTAATCTATATATGTTCGCTATAAGCTAGTATGTATGAATAATTCCTTCCCTTAAAGCCTGAAGGGTCCAAGTTATGAATATCTACCTCAATAAAATTCTTTAAATTTAATGGAAGAGCTTCTAGCAATATAATGTTAACCTTAGCTAGCTAGCCAGCTACAACATTTGATGAGCTTGAAGACTCGATAATCGTTATTTTATTTATTTATTCCCCCTCTGACTCTGTATGAGCTTGTTGGGTATGATAATTTTCAAGGCTGAAGTAACCATTCCTTGAAAAGCTAGATATGAACCAGCAATCTTTAAATTACTGTTTGAAAGAAGTTTCAAAGAGAGATAACTAAAGTCCTTTAAAATCAAAAGTCGACCTCATAAAAACTTATATCTTTGTTATATTGTTTTTAGAGTTTCAACAATGCTCCGATTAAATTTCTAGCAATTACAATGCATAAAACATCAAAAGCTCTAAATTTTTTTTTTTTTTTTTATGGATTGTGCAATTGTTGGAATTTTATGTACTCCTTACAAAATAGAAGTTGCATACACAATTTATAGGGATGTGCGATTGGTGTGAACTAAGTTGGTGAAACAATTTATAGGGATGTGGATGCTAAGCTACTGCATATAGAATTTTATCAAGCTCCTAATATGCACAGATTTATGAAGAAAGAAATGTTCTTCTTCTCTCTCAGCGGGAAGGGTGCGTTCTTCTCTTCTCAGCGGGAAGGGTGTGTTTTTTTTCCCCAATATGGCTTATAATTTGGGGATTTGGAGTAGGAGTTGAGAGATGAAAAAATGGGGCCTCCCAAACCTATTTTGCGCCCAATATTTTTTTTTTTTTTTTTTTGTATATTTGTTTTTCAAAAAATCCATTAGGGACGGCTTATACCGTAGCAACAAGTTTTTATTTGTTTTAATGTTTTAATTAGCTACGATTTATTCTAAATTTAGCCACGGTTTTCCCGTCACAAGCACGGTTTTTATGAATATGGTCTTGGTCAGCTACCAAAAGCATTAGTGATAGTATTTTGCTGTCTCAAATCTTTTAAATAGAAATGGAATCAGACTACTGTCTCTAGTATTTGTAGCTATTAATCCTTTTTTTTGTAGTGACATCTATATTAATCAAAGTATGAGATGACCATTTTAAGGTACATTCAAACAAAGACCCTAAATTTCATATTTTAGAAAATTAAAGTTCGGGAAAAATTCACTGCAACAATTTTTTTAATACATATATATTCTTACAAATCAAGTTTGACCTAATTCCATGACCAACTCTCTCTCGTACCAATGACATGATTAACAAGTTTGACCTAATTTCTCTTGAAAGAATGAGAAATCTCCAAAATGTTTATGTGCATCTCGAGGTTGTAAAAACCCTCATCTGATGATGCCACATCATCCTGGTTGCAGAACCTGGTTCCCTAGCCTCACTCCACGAGTAATACATTAGTACAAAACAAATGAAGAAGATTATAATAATTAACAAGACGTTAAGCACATGTTAGACCACGTCAAAATAATGTCAACCCAAATCAAGGACTTCATTAGGATAAGAAAGAGTTAGAAGATGTGTCAAACACTAACACTTTCAAATATTCAAACTTGTAACAAACATTTATCATATCCCCTCATATCTGTAACTGTTACAGTAAATCACTTATCATATCAACTATAACACTTATCATATCCCATCATATCTGTAACACTAATCATATCCCATCATATCTGTAATTGTGACAGTTAGTGTTCTAAAAAAAGGTTAGGCGCTAGGTAGCTAGGAGCCGCCTAGGCGGGCTAGGCAGATTTTTATTATTATTTTTTTATATACTTCAAGTCCAGAAAAAATAATTAAGACTCTATTTTCCTTATATATTTTGCATATGTATTTTGGCATTGAATTGGAAGTAATTTATATGTTATTATGCTCAATTTTTATAAATTATAAATTATAATAAATAAATAAATAACCGCCTAGGACTCGCCTAATCCTCTGGGCGCTAGTCCCTGCTCGCCGCCTAGGGTTTTTTTTAGAATATTGGTTACAGTGTATCACCTATCAATTCAATTATAAATAGAATACTCAAACACTCCAACAAGGTGTGAGAGCCATTATTCCAATCTAACTTGGTATCAGAAGTCTAAAGTATCCTGAACTACGCTTCGCTCTCCCCATTATGGCCGAAAATGCAGCAACTTCATCCAACTCCTCCAACTCATCACCTGCTAAACTACTCACATCCATCACCCGATTTCTGTCAAACTCAATGATACGAATTATCTCTTATGGCTTACACAGTTCAAACCTCTTTTGAAGGGAAATGAACTTGAAGGGTACATTGATGGGACTCTCCCTTGTCCTCCTCATACTTTATCCCCCGCTGATGCCACCATCAATCCTGCTTTCTTAGCATGGCAAAAGTAGGACTAAGTATTACTTGGATGACTTTTTTTTTCACTCTCAAAGAGTGTACTTGCACAAGTTGTTGGATTTGTTTCCTCTCGTGCTGCTTGGACTGCCCTTGAGAAGCAATTTGCTTCCAGGTCTCGTGCTCGAATAATGCAAATTCGACGTGAGCTTCAAACTATGAGAAAAAGGTTCTAAAACCATGTCTCAATATTTCTTACTTGCCAAACAACTTTTTGACAGCCTTTTTGCTTCTGGAAATCCCATGAGTGACTCTGATCTACAACAAATCATTCTTAATGGTCTCAATTCTGCTTATGATGCTATTGTAACCACACTCACGTCGACGGTTACTGACATCAACATGAATGATTTATGCTCATCTCCTTGCTTTTGACATACGAGTTGCGACTCAACAATCACTTTTTCAACAACATCCCATGGCTAATGTAGCTACTTCTCACCGATCACAGCACCACAAAAACACTCGTGTTCAGGCTAATCAGCCCAGTAATCACAACTTGAACAATGGTGGCTTTAATCGATCTCAGAATCGTCATTCTCCTCAACCTGGTGCAAATTTTTCAGGGCCTTGCCAATTATGTGGCAAGAAAAATCACACTGCTGCAGATTGTTGGCATCGCTATGATAAAACTTTTCAGGCTCCATCTGCTCGCTCTCCTGCCATGGCTTATGTGGTTGCGCCTAGTTCTCTCACTGATGGCAACTGGTATCCTGATAGTGGCGCAACTCACCACCTCACCTCTGATCTGAACAACTTACACATTCGGTCAGAATATGGTGGCCCAGATCAGATCCGTGTTGGGAATGATAACACTTTACCCATAGCCCATGTTGGTACTGCCTCTTTCTCTACCCCCTTCGTACGTTTCATTTAAAAAATATTTATCATGTGCCTAGAATCTCCGCAAACTTACTTTTAGTTTCACAATTTTTCAAAGATAATGATGTTTATTTTGAATTTCACCCAATATTTTTTCTTGTGAAGGATCACCACACGGGAAATGTTCTTCCGCAAGGCCAGAATAGATGAGGAATTTATTGTCTTGGTCATGCTCGGGATATGCCAAATACAATTTTCAATATCTGCATTTGTTTCAGAGTCATTGCCTTTATGGCATCAACGTTTTGGTCATCCAATGCTTCGAACAGTAAAACGCATTGTGGATTCGAATAGTCTTCCCATTTCCAATAAATCAGTTTCCTTCTGTCATTCATGTCATGTTAGTAAAAGTAGGAAACTACCTTTTTCATCTAGTTCAACTTCTTATGACAAACCTTTGAGTTTAATTGTGTCTGATTTATGGGGTCATGCCCCCGTTGTTTCTCGCAATGGATTTTGTTATTATCTATTATTAATGGATGTCTTTAGTAACTTTACTTGGAACTTTCTATTGGCCAATAAATCTGATGCTTTATCTACTTTCATTTTGTTCAAAAATAAAATCGAGAATCTCATCATAGGCCAATAAACATAAGCTTGCACCGCATTCTTTGTCTTGTGTGTTCATTGGTTAGTGTTCACAAAGGGTATTTATGTTTTCATCCTCCTACCAATCGTATTTACATATCTCATCATTTAGTTTTTTAGGAAAGTTCCTTCCCCTATTTGGCTGAGTACAAGAACATTCAAAGCAATGGTAATCTTTTCACAGTTAAGAACAATCATCATTTACACTCCCCACCGCCACTCACTCTTCCATCTTCCAATGAGCAACCATCATCCCCGCCTGCTTCTACACCTATTGAACCCATTTCCTATAGTCTTATTCCAGCTGATCTGCAAACATCATCCATGCCTATCTCTACACCTACTGCATCCATTTTCCATAGTCTTATTCCCACTGATCAGCCACGACATCGTATGATCACTCGAGCACGTGATGGAATTACAAAGCCTGTTAAAAAATGTGTTTAACTGTCACTAGGCATCCCTTGCATGTTACAGATGTTGAAGAACCAACTTGCTACTCTAAAGCAATTACTGATCCTTCTTGGCGCAATGCAATGGATGACAAGATCAATGCACTCATTAAGAATGGGACTTGGACTTTGGTTCCTGCTACACTGAACATGAACATTGTCGGTTGTAAGTGGGTATTTCAGGTGAAGCGCAAGGCTGATGGCTCTATTGACCGATATAAAACACATTTAGTGGCAAAAGGCTTCAACCAACCGCAAGGTATTGATTATGGTGAGACATTCAGTCCAGCTGTCAAACCTTGCACCATTCGGATAGTGTAGACTTTTGTTATCAACAATGGCTGGTCTTTTCGTCAATTTAATGTTCAGAATGCATTTCTGCATGGTATGCTTACCGAAGAAGTATATATGAAGCAAGCACCAGGGTATATTGACTCATGTTTTCCATTTCATGTGTGTCGGTTTCACAAGTCACTATATGGTTTAAAGCAAGCTCCAAGGGCTTGGTACTCCCGCCTTAGCACATACCTTGTTCAACTCGGTTTTGAAGGCTCCAAAGCTGATACTTCACTCTTTATCAAGGTTATAGCTGAGTATACTCTTTATATTTTAATTTATGTTGATGATATTATCGTCACTGGTTCAAGTCCTAAGCATATCAACGAGTTGATTACTCAGCTCAATTCAGCTTTTGATATCAAGGATTTGGGAGCTCTGAATTATTTTTTTGGCATTGAAGTTCTTCCTACTCAATCTAATGGTATTTTTCTCTCACAAAGGATGTATATTATTGATCTCTTAAAGAGGAAAAAAAATGGATGGTGTGAAGCCTGTTCAAACTCCACTTGCTGCTCCGACTCAGTTGTCTCAGTTTGGTGCCTCCAAACTTTCAAATCCCACACTTTATCGAATTATTGTTGGTGCTTTGCAGTATTTGACTTTCACTCAACCTGATATATCTGTTGCGGTCAACAAAGTATGTCAATTCATGCATGATCCTAATGAAGATCAATGGGTTGCTATCAAACGCATTTTGCGTTACCTGAAACACACAACTACTTACGGGCTACATCTATGACGATCTAATAATTTCCAGTTACATGCTTATTAAGACTCAGATTGGGCTAGATGCCCTGATGATCGTAGATCCACTAGTGGTTATGTATATTTCTTGGAGGCAACATGATTTCTTGGAGTGCTCATAAGCAAAAAACGGTGTCTAGGTCAAGCACTGAAGCTGAATACAGAGGGTTGGTCATTGCCAATGCTGAAGTTATGTGGATTGAATCATTGTTGAAAGAGCTTGGTCTCATCTCATCTTCCCTATACTATGGTGTGACAATTTAGGTGCAACTTATTTAACAGTCAACCCAATATTTCATGCTCGCACCAAACACATTGAGATCGATTACCATTTTGTCTGTGAAAGGGTAGCCCGACGACAGCTTGATGTGCGATTCATATCCACTAAAGATCAACTCGCCGATATTTTTGCTAAGGGGCTTAACACTTTTCGTTTTCAGTTTCTTCGAGACAAGTTATCCATCCAAAATATGACGACGCTAAACTTGCGGGGAGGTGTTAGACCACGTCAAAACAATGTCAACCCAAATCAAGGAACTCATCAGGAGAAGAAAGAGTTAGAGGATGTGTCAAACACTAATACATTCAAATATTCAAACTTGTAACAAACATTTATCACATCCCCTCATATCTGTAACTGTTACAATATATCACTTATCATATCAACTATAACACTTATCATATCCCATCATATCTGTAATACTTATCATATCCCATCATATCTGTAACTGTTACAGTGTCTCACCTATCAATTCAATTATAAATAGAATACTAAAACACTCCAACAAGGTGTGAAAGCCATTATTCAAATCTAACTAACGTAAATTCGATTTGATTAGATCCGATTTCCAGAAGGTGGGGCACCTATGATGTCTCATGGACGAGAATGAACCTCCTCACTGTGCCACTTGAAATCTGTCTCTTCTTATTTTTCTTTAAATTCTCTCCTTGATTTTCTCACTCATACACCAAGAAGAAAAGGAAACTCAGACACCCTTTTGTTCTCTAGTTCAGTTTCCGTCACAAATTCATGATTTCGAAGATCAATGGAGTCTGTTGTTCCTTCGATCAGAACTCACCCACCAAAGGTAAAGTTCACTCACTCACTCCCAATCAGTTAACTTTGCTTTGATTTTTCATTTTTTTGGTTTTAACAATTGGTTTTTTTAGTAAGAAATTATTGTAAAGACTTCAGGCAGTGCTAAAACTGTGATTGTGGTAAGTTGTTGTTCCATTTCCATATCGATTTGTTTCCTTTTCATGTCAAGAATGTATGAACCAAGAATAAGTATAATTATGTTGCAGGGATCAGAAGGGGTTAAGGAGAGAATTAGTAAAATGTTTGTTAAGGTTAAACTTTTAGTTTCTTCTTAAGACACTGCTTGGGTAGCTATGGTGCCTTCTCTGAACTCTCCTCAATCCCCTTGTTTTCTTGAATGTCTAAATTGGTTATTGGAGAATCAACCCCCGAATGATTCATGGGGTCTTCCACATAGCGATCACATCCTGGTTAAACAGATGTATGAAGAAAATAAACAGACTCTGGTTACAGATGGATGAAGAAATTTTTTTAGACATTTTATAGGTAAAGAAATTCTGAAAA
Source organism: Berberis vulgaris (assembly GCA_963556465.1). Taxonomy (NCBI): domain Eukaryota; kingdom Viridiplantae; phylum Streptophyta; class Magnoliopsida; order Ranunculales; family Berberidaceae; genus Berberis; species Berberis vulgaris. The sequence goes on along the minus strand of OY747124.1, from coordinate 664,153 downwards.
ACCATAACGTAGATAACTTGAGAATTCTGAAAACATCATATAGGTAAAGAAATTCTGTAGCTTTTTGAATCTATTAAAGAGTTTCTCACACATATTATGAGAGTATTATGATGTTTTCAAATTGTCATGAACCAACCAATTCTCCCAAAAGCCCAAGCTGTCCAGGAGGGGAATGTCTATGACTAGGATCGTGACATTTCCCCACGCTTCCAAAGTCGACGTCCTCGTCGGCCTACTCTATCGACATTGACCCGATGAGCTTCTCTCACCTACCAGTATTCAACAACTTAACACTATGCCCATACATAATGGTAAATTATTTTAATCCAGCCTATAGGTCGCCTCTGCCTGGAATCGAACCTTGGATGTGGGACGTTGACTTTGGAAGCGTGGGACGTTGACCTAGGATCGTGACCTTGTGCGCACCATTTAATGCTGTTAACATCTGTGATCGAGGTGCTGTCAACTCAATGGCTACGATTTTAACAACTGCTCCACTATGCCACCAATTAGCACGATTCAGCGTGATTTTAGGGTTTCGTATAGCTATCATTTCCTGCATGATCTCCTATTGGTTGTTTTTCGCTCTCTTAATCCTATATAAGGGTGTTAGAGATGTGTGTTATCTTCTTTACGCCGTCTTTCATTTGCAAAACTTGTTTGTTCTTTTTCTCTTATTTGCACGAGCTCCTTTGTCATGGTATAAAGTTCATATATGAAAATGGAGGAGTGGAATTTGAGGCCTGCACTGTGAGATGATAGCAACATAGCAACAATATCAGAAGTGCAATCTCTACCAGATATACCTGATTAAACGTGTTATCAGTCTAATATAATATCTCATTCGAATCCAGTAATTCATAAAGTATATAAAATGCTGAAATCCTGATTTGTTCGATTCCAAGATATAAACTCCAAAGTCAAGACATAAACAGTTCACTTTTTAGACAATCAAACCAATTTTCTGATCAAGGTTTTGTCCTGAACAAATGATATCCACAAATTACTAATGTCTTTCATTATGACCGAAGGACATGGAAATTTTTCTACTAGCGACTGAAATTCCAAATCTACGACACTATGAATAGTGTCTGCTCGGACATTCGAGGGAAAATTGATTCACAGTGAATAGTGTATGCTAATAGCGACTAAAGAGTGTTTGCTCGTAATCTGGAGGTATAAAGTGCTCTTTCATCAATTGCTTCATACGCCTCCAAGTTTGGACTTTGTTCTTCCCTTGTCGGATGCGTGTGGTTTGTAGTTGGTCCCACCAAGCTAACGCGCCTCCTTTAAATCGATAGGCGACCAACTTGACCTTCATGTATTCTTCAATCTCCCAATAGTCGAAGAATTTCTCCACTTCAGCTAGCCAATCAAGAAATTCTTCAATCACGAACAGGCCATCGAAATGTGGAATTTCAATCTTCATACGATAGTTGTCCTGTCGTCTTCCTTGGTCGGGCCCAAGAGTAGTTGGTACTTCATCATCACTACTTGTATCCTGTTCTGGATCAAACTCATTTATGCGCTTGAAATTGTCACGGTGATTATTGGGTTATCTCCATCGATTGGTTTCATCTCGCCTCTGCTGTCGAAGATTGTTGTTTCGTCAGCCAATGAGTTGTGTCAAATTCTCGATCATTGCCTCTAGATTTTGTAATCTTCTGTCAATTGCTTCCACAGACTCCTTTGTTGCAAATCTCTCCACTTGTTGGTTTTGCTGTCTAGACTCCATGTCAGACATTTTTTTTAAACAAATACAAGCACAAAATACAAAGTACAATTTTTTTATGCACTGAACTCTTGTCCCCACGCACTTAAAACACCTACTTAAAAAAACACGCACTAAGTAATCACTTCCCTTTTCTTTTCTTTTTTCCTTTGACCTTGTCCCCCGCCTACGTTCTTTCCTTTTCTCCTTTTCTGACCATCAATTCTTCTCTTTCTCTTCCGCCATTCTTTTGACTTTTTATACCAAAAAAAATACACACCTCGACAAAACCTACTTTTTTTTTCACTTGTCCCCATTTACCCCTTTTTCTCTCCTTACAACTCACACACACAACTCCTCTCCCACAAACTCTCTCTTCTTCTTCTTTCTTCTTCCAGAAACTGACACTTCCCCTCTACTAACTTTTTTTTTTGGTGCTGGAATCTCGAGTCTACAAGTTAGGTGGTGGTGACGATGACGGGTTTTTGGGGTATTGTGGTATTGGTTTCGATGAGGGGGAAATTTTGTTTTTTTTTTTTGTACTGGGATTTCGAATTTACTGGTTGGTGGTGACGATGATGGATTTTGGGTATGGCGGTATTTGGGGTATTGGTCTCGATGGAGGCTCTGTGATTTTTTTTTTAGGTTGGGTTACAAGGTTACTGATTGGCGGTGGTGGCGGATTTTTGGGTCGTCGGCGGTTGTTTTGGCAATGGTTGGAAAAACTTCGCCTGGATCAAAGGAAGGCTCTGATACCAATTGAAGAAGCGGGTTGCTAGGTGCGCCCTAACTTGCGATCTCACAAGGAGAAGGAAGGTAAAATTCTCACACAGAGAAATAGAAACTTGAGTTTTTGATTTTGAAAATACTGAACTCGTATTTATACATGAATTGTAGCAGAAATATCGCAATAATACAAGGAAAAAATACACACGGATTGTTTACTTCTGACATGCGGTGGGCGGCGCGCTGACACGCGGTGATCAGCGCTTGGGTGGCGCTTGGGCGGTGCTTGGCGGCTTGGTGCAAGTCCTGCATAAGATAGGGTATTTTTTTCTCTTCCACCAGCTCATTACAATTGAAAACTTATTGTGATGCAGATTGGGCTAGATGTAGAGATATTAGGAGATCCATTACAGGTTATTGTGTCATGCTTGGCGATTCACCAATTTCTTGGAAAGCTAAGAAACAAACTACAGTGGTAAGATCTACTGTTGAAGCAAAATATAGGGCCACGACTTCTACATGCTGTGAGTTAACCTGGTTGAGGTACATTCTTAATGATTTGCACATTAATCACCCTCAGGCAGCTCTCTTATTTTGTGACAACAAGGCTGCACTCCATATTGCATCTAATCCCCTTTTTCATGAGCGAACGAAGCATATAGAGATTAATTGTCATTTGATTAGAGAAAAAAATACAAGAGGGCACTATTCAGACTGAGCATGTTGGAACACTACATCAACGGGCAGATTTGTTCACTAAAGCTTTGAGCACTTATCAATTTGATAATCTTCTTAGCAAGTTAGGTATTACAAACATATACTCCAACTTGAGGTGGAGTGTTAAAGAATAGAAGTCTACCTATGTTACATTATAGGTTAGGAAAGTCAGAATAGAATAGAAGTCTTAGGTTTCCTATCTCTACAAGGTTAGGTTAGAATTTGCTTTATAAGCTTGTATTCCATTCAACACAAAATAATAATATTACAATACAATTTCTTTACAGAAACAGATCCTGAAATTTTAGTCTCGGAGAATGGAGAAGATAGAAAAATTGTTGAAATGGCTAGTGACCATTTCCTCTTCTTTAAACTTTATATATGAAGAAAGATATGCAAAATAATGAAGTGGCAGTTTCACATCACATGTTATGGAGAACACCATTTCCTCTTCTCTGAAGCTTAATATATACTTGCATTGATGATCTTGTACATGGACCATTGTATTTTTGGTTACGTGTAAATAATGAATAAAATGTCTAAAAAAAATTATCCCAGAAATTGTCGAGCCTTATGGATCCCTCCATAGGTACACATGGGATCAATAATTGACATGGTCAACCATTAGAAGCCTGCACAAAACATGGGTACCCATTTCCATCCGAAAATGCCTCTCCATCTTTCCTTCAAGTAAGTTGCATGTCTATATATACATTTTTATTCAGCTTAATTAGTTTCACCCATGCATAAATTTCCTTTGTTCAAGAGATAACTTTTGTTATACAACATGACGACTTATAGTGAGGATTATAGCATAATGTGCATTAATAAGAACACAATTGCTAATGACACTAGGTATATTTTCTCGCAGAATGACTATAAATATTTCAACCAGGTTTTCATGTTTCAGATTGCTCTGATTTCTTTGCTGAAAGCCATACTTGAGGTTGTCCTCAAGCCTTTCGGTTTTACTTCAGTGCTGCCACAAATTTTGGTAAGTTCCTCCTGGTTAAAATGTTTCAACTCTGTGTTGAGATTTTGTTTTGATGTTGGTAAATGGATGGTCGTTGAACATTATGTGATACAAGTAATAAGATGACAATAACAAGAATATATGACCAATATATAGATTCTCTCTGGTAAAGGGTTGGGCTAGGAATATTTTACACAGACCTTGTTGGTAAGCCTAATCTCATTAGAAATGATACAGTGATCAAGTTTCTTAATATTATAACCTTACTTTCATCTTAATTAAAAAAATGTTACTTACAAATATCATTAAAAAAAACCCATCTATGAAGTACTAGTTAAAAGATATTTTTCTCATAAAATACAAGTTGGTCATTGATTTCGTCTCTTCTTTTCTTTTTTGGATGTACTTTAGATCTCGTCATTTATATCAGTAGAGGGTTTAGGTTCTCGATTTATCCATGTTAGAGTTTGGGTCCCTTTACCACGTTGACCTGAAGTTTGGGTTACACAAACCTTTCTTTTGTTGCTGCATGGACAGCATGGTAAAATTAATAGAGAATAACCGAGCATCAATGACCCATAATTTCCATTTTTACTTTTCTTGTACTTTAATTTGTGCTATAATACAAATCAGCAAACTTGAACTCCTGTCTACAAATGGTAACAACAATTGGAAGAACTCCATAATCACAGCTTCATAATGTGTCATTATCTAGTTTTGTTATGGTCGTAAACAATTGAATCAATTACACTTTGATAATCTTATTTATTCACCCATGTCTTACAATCATTTTTTGGTACATAAAATGTTTTTGCAGAGTAGTCAAATATTTGGATTAACAGGTTTGTCACAAATACCAGAGTTCAGATATCTTTTCAATCCACAAGAAGTATCGCTTAGATCTGAAACTCTGGGGCCGTTTGGGGTTATGCTTTACCTATTCTTGATTGGGGTAAAAATGGACCTAAGTACTATGATCGGATCTTCTAGAAAGATATGGGTCATAGGCATCTCAACCTTCATCATTCCATTAGCTTTTACACTTCCAACGGCTTTCTATATAAGGGGAACCATTTTAAGCGAAACAGATGTCGGAACTACTCTCCCATTAACAGCTGTAATGGTGTCAATGACCTCTTTTCATGTAATAAGCAGCTTCTTGTCCGAACTCAAAATCCTTAATACAGAGATAGGACGTCAAGCCACTTCTATATCTACAATTAGTGGCACATGCAGTTGGATCGCACTTATCATCTGTTTTGCATTATACCAATATTCAAACGCCACCCTAAAAAATATAATTGGTTTTGTTCTTTCTACATTTTCACTCATAATATTCATTACAGTTGTATTACGAAAAGTTGTGATTCGGATTATCAAACAAACTCCCAATGGTGAAGCTGTAAAGGATCTTCATTTATTTATCATATTTCTGATGATCCCGGCAACTGGATATATTGGAGAGATCATTGGTGTACGATTTTTGTTTGGACCAATTATACTTGGCTTGGTCATACCTGATGGCCCTCCCCTCGGATCCGCTTTGACAGATAAACTAGAATGTTTTATTTATGGAGTATTGATGCCGATTTACCTTGTGCAAATTGGTAATTCAACATCGCATATATACGTGCAATCAACATATGGTGCCTTAGAGTCGACAATGCTATTAATGGCACTTGGTTTTCTTGGAAAGTTTCTTGGCACTATCATCCCTTGCCACTTCTATGAAATGCCTTTCAAAGATGCCCTTATGCTTGGCCTAGTACTGACTACTCTTGGCATATTTGATATTACAGTCTACTATGATGCATTAACTCGAAAGGTACAATTACCAAAACGCAATTTAATTTAGGTTAATTTTTCTCTTTTAAGGCTTGTTTGTGTCGTAGAGACTTTTTTGTTATTATTAGTTTTAATTTTGAAGAAATAACAATCCAAATTGTGAGTAAAGTGGATTAAAATGATCCTCCTCAATCCACTCAACGTATGCACCACCGCTGCCCACCAACTAAAATACTACAAAACCAATAACACTACCTTCATAACTGCACATCACTCATGCCTTCACCACTGCCACTATATATTTCTTTTATTTAACCTCTGATATGGAGGACCAACTATGGATGCCAGACCTTTATTACTTGTCAAATAAATTGATGTATGTACTAATCGAGGGTGCATTACGACTTTACCCGAGTCAAAACAACCTAATCCACTGTCTAGTTCCTAAACAAGAAACTATACAAATTAAAACCAGGTTCAGAAACACTAGCCAGTTGTTCAACCAAAAAGAATCCAACTTCACCACGCCTTGCCCCATCGACAAGCCATCGGATCGATATGTTGTTTTGACTGTCCAAGCAATACCAGGTCAACCAGCCAGACTGTCCAATAACATCAGCTCTATTCCTCAGTTTGCAAAATACCAAATAAGGGATCCCCTGCCCTGTTTCCGCACCTCCAACAGCCCAGAAAAACTGAACACTACAGACCCTGAAAGAATCACAGACCCTGCATACACCAACATATCAATCCTCCATTAGCCATTTTCTTGTCTTCGGTGACCACTCAAACAACAACGCAAGCGGCTGCTCTGTTTTGAGCAAAAACAGTATGTTCAACAGCCATTCTCTTCTCTGCAGTGACCAAACCAACAAACCAAACAGCTGCTCAGTTTTCTGCAGAACCGAGCTGCTGTCAACTTCCCTGCCAACTGTGGTTTTTTTCCTCTCTCACAACCCCCACTAATAAACGAAACACCCCATTCAAATCGCCACAAAATAAAAACGCTTCACCTCCTCAACAGCCCGAAAGAAATCCAATCTCATGCAGCTTTTGAAAACTTTCGCCTCTGAATAGAATCCTGAAAAATTCTTTCACTCATTCCCTAATATATGCTGTATGCGATTTATCTAACCAGACCAAAATATTCTAGCCGGAAGATTATTTGCTTCAAACTCGCACGAGATCCTTTCCCGCTGCGCCTTTCCAGCCAAAGCGTTCTGCAACCGAATTTGATTCTTTAAATATATGTCTACAAAGAACAACTTTCCCATTAATAAGAAAATGAATCTCCCTCCAGAAATTTTCTAGGAACCAACGAATCATGCACTTATCATGAAACCATCGTCTAACTAATTCTGAATCGGTTTGCACAACCACTTTCGTAAGGCCCCACTGAGAACATAACCGCAAACCTTCTAGGACTCCAACACTTCAGGTCGATTATTAGTACCTTCTCCAAAAACAAGTTGAAGAGCTGCCACAACTACTCCCCGCCTATCATCCCTAATAACAACTCTTCTGTAGCACTATCATTATCCGAAGATTTGTCGACATTTAAAGCTACAAAACCTGCTTAAGGGAACTCCCAATAAACAATCCTACTTTCCCTATGAGACAAAGGTAAGATTGGTAAGCCTAAAACTAGTCGCAAACCGCTATTTGAGCTGTGACGTTTTGGAGTGAAAATCGAGTTGACTAATCGCAGCCATCTTCTAACTATGAAAATCACAGATAGAACATTCGAGCTAACATCCTTAAAGACACTTTTGCACCTTTGTTTCCAGATTTCTCAAATAATAATCATCAGAGTAAGATAATACATAATACCTACTTGTGTCGTCCCATTGGCTCTCCGAAACCACACCGATAACAAAGTTGATATTTTTGCAGGTCTTCTCACATGCACAATGAAAATCAACTCAAAATGCTTCCAAATCTTCGCAGCTAACCTACCCTCAATAAACAAATGCTTCAATGATTCAAAACCAGGTTCCAGGCAACACCTACACCTTGACAGCAAGCTGAAACCACGTCAAATCAGCTCCCCATCCACTGGAACGTCGCTATTAAGTAGCCCACAAAAACAAAAATTCTTGAAGGCAAAAGAGGCTGCCAAATCTTCTTAGCAGCATTGTTTCCTCGCCCCTGACTCGCAACATGTCATAGGTTGACCGAATAGTGAATAAACCATCAGGACTAGGCTTCCAAAGACACAAGTCATCTTTGTAACTCCTTCCCTGGAGTCTATCAAATAACAATCTCACATGTCCTGTAGGGGCAGCTCTAGCAATTCGAAACACAATTCCTCACTTCCTCCAACACTTCCAACGGTCTAGAAAAAACAGTAATTAAATTCCAATTTTCATCAAAGAAACTTATATTACCGCTACCAATCCACCAAACTAAATTTCCGAATAACACATCTTTAAGTTTCAAAAGATCTTTCATCATCGAGGATGCACCACTTTTCTCTACCTGCCTACTCAATGGGATGCCCGATTTCCAATATTCTTTCTCATAGAAATCGCCCAGAGCGAAAAAGAATTTAGAAAATTCCATAAAGCTTTTACCTGAAAGGCTTTAACAACCATAGAGAAATTTTGAACTCCTGATCCCTCCTCCCCCAACGGACAACCGATTTTTTCTGGGACACCCATTTCTTCCTCAGTCCACATTCACAATCCCCCCTCCAGAAGAAAACCGCTGGCAGCTTCTGAATTCTGGATAATACCTTCTGAGGCACACACATAGCACTTAGTTTATATACAGGATTAGAACTAAGCACATGTTTTATTAGGATCAATCTACTTCCCGGAGATAATAAGTTTGCTTCCAACCCTCAATCCTTCTTTTAATTTTGCTAACAATCTTCTCAAAATAAATAATTTTACACCTCCCTTAATAAACTGGCGCACCTAAACATTTCACAGGTGACCCTTTAAACTCAAAACATGTGTAAGTTTTTAGCGCCACAATTCGTTCTAGCACCACCTTTTCCTCTCCATGAAAGAACTTTTATCTTAATTAATTTTCTGTCCCTCTCTCCAAATATTTGATGCATCCCGTCACCGATGTTTTACCATTTAGAAAAATTTATGTGTCGACATACAGCAGGTGAGTAATAGGCGCAAAGGCACTTGTTGTATAGTAGAAGCTGATCTGCCCTTTCTGAAAAGTCATCTTAAGCCCCCTATTGAGAACTTCATAGGCAATAATGAACATTAAAGGTGATAAAGGATCCTCCTGCCTCAACCCTCTGGTGGATTTGAAATGTCCATTGTACACTCCTTGTAATAACACTGAAAAACCACAGTTGAAAATGAAATTCGAGATAATATGGCAGACCCTGTTAGTGAAACAAAATCTTCTAAGAACCGAAATTAGGAAGGCCCATTTTAGCCAATCATACGCCTCATCATGTCAATCTTAAGCACCACATTGCCACCAAAAGCCTTTTTGCTAATGTCTCGTACAAATTCTTGAGCCAGACCAATATTTTCTACAATAGCTTTCCCTCTAACAAAGGCACCCCGCTCCTAGGAAACTATATTTGGTAAGACAGTGGCCAATCTATTGCAAAGTAATTTACTAAAATTTTATAAACAACATTGCAAAGACCGCTAAGTCTAAAATCTAAAAAAAATCAAAAAAAAACCCTGGCGAATCCATCTTTGGAATGAGTGGAATCAAACTGGCTGAAAATGCCGAAGGGAGAGCTTCCTCTTCAGAAAACTAAATAGTTGCTTCCCATAAATCAACTCCAATAATTTGTATCAGTTTTAAGTTTAGGACCCAAGTTCATCTAGCCTTGAGTCTGAGTCGCAAGACCACATTGACTATCAACTCTCTGTTACAACCATAGGATCTAAATGCAAAACTGGTATACATGTTGGAGCTAAAGTACAAATTTATTTATCAATACCAAAGTCAATCGTATTTCAAAAATAAAAATAAAAACTCATTCAATTACTGGATAGAGAATTAATAGTCAATGTGGTTCTTGGGACCCGGACTCAAAGCTGGATAAACTTGAGACCTGAACCCAATATTTGTATAAATCATAGGATCCAAAGACAAAATAACCATTTTTCTACATTATTAGACGCTACTCCACAACATTTCTCTACCTTCTCAAATATATTATTAATTATAAAATATAAATAATGTTTAATCATTTTCCACATTTCTAACTATAATACACTTTATGTGTGTGTGTGTGTGAGCAATTTATGAATTTCAAAAAGATTGATGAAGTTTTTGCAGTTAGATTTTGCATGTGTGTTTTAGAAGGCATATACAGAAAACAAAGGAAAAATAATATATTTGGGTCTAGCAATGCCCCACTCTTAGGGACAACTGTAGCGCGCATTGCGCATGTTGAGGGATAGTATCTTTAAATATTTTTGACTTGGGCTTTTTCTAAGTGCACCGGCCTTATGCTTGGTGCAAACCAGGCACCGTAGATCTGCATCGAGATAGGAGTTGTCTCTTATCTCGATGCAGATCTACGGTGCCTGATCGCACCAGGCACCGTAACATTACTCTTTAGACTTTACTTCACATTGTGGCAACTATGACTCAAAATATTCTAACATTTGAAAAAAAAAATTCACTAATTGCAGATTCTTCATATGAGTGTTTTTGGAACATTGATATACGGTTCCACGATTGTAGCAACTGTGACCTCACCTTTAGTTCGATGGTTCTATAAACCTTCAACTAAGTATTATGGTTGCAAGAATCAGACAATCCAAAATGCCAAACACAATGATGAATTTTGTATGCTAGTTTGTGTCTACAATGAAAATAATGTGCCTGCAATTGTTAACCTTATTGAGGCGTCGAATCCAACTAAGAAAAGTCGAATTTCTGTATATCTCCTTCATCTCATTGAGCTTTACGGTCGTTCAACTCCTTTTTTCATAGCCCACCAGCCACGTGACATGATATCAAACAAGTCTACTCCATCAGATCATATAGTCAACTGCTTCAGAATCTACGAAAAACAAAATCATGGTGTTGTTGTCGTCCATGCTTTCACAACTGTAACGCCTTTCGTATCAGCCCATGAAGATATTTGCACAATGGCACTTGAAAAAAAATCATCTTTAATTATCATCCCTTTTCACAAACAATGGAATGTAGATGGAGTTACAGATTCTTCCAAGTGCAGGAATATCAATAAAAAGGTACTTAGTAAAGCACCATGCTCAGTTGGTATCCTTATTGATCGTGGAAGGTTGAACATCAACAAATCTGTTGTTTCTTGTTGGTCCACTTACAATATTGTAGTTATCTTTTTGGGTGGCCCTGATGATCGAGAAGCACTATTTTTTGCAACAAGGATGGCATAACACCCGAATATCAATTTGATAGTGCATCGCCTTATTCCTGTTAATCCGACCATAAATGATTTGAACGACAAGATTCTGGATGATAGTTTTATAAATGAATATCGACTTGAACATGTAAAGAATGGGCCTAACATGTACAAGGAGGAAGTATTAGAAAATGGTCTTGAGATGGTACGTGTTATTCGAACAATAGAGAATTCCTATGACCTTATCCTTGTGGGGAGACTACAAAATAATTACTCTTCGTTGTTTGCTGGACTTGTAGAATGGAATGAGTATCCTGAAATTGGATTCTTTGGGGATATGTTCGCTTCATCAGACTTCAATGGAAATATTCCAATATTAGTGGTACAACAACATTCTTATGTATATCTTGAATAAGGATAAGCACAAATGTGCTTGTAGCATTAATTCCTTCAATGACTTTCACCTATGCATGAATAAAAGTTGTGGTAAATCCCTTGTAATTAGTTGTAGGAAGACACCACTTTGTTTGAACGCCAATTTCAAAATGGGACCACGTAATATCCAAACCAAAATAAGTTTTATTTATAGTCTACGTGACAACATATAGGATGTTTTATTTTCTATCCGAAAAAACAACCTTGCATACTTACATTTTTTTTTACCTTGCTTCAGCTGGGACATAACCAAAAATGGATAAATTGGTTGAGGATGTTTTGTTCCATTTTAGGCCGATCTCAATCTACATTACAATTCAGACTGATGTTTTACTATTCATTACTGACTGAGACAAACTAATTAGAATTTGAGATAAAAGATGGCTAGGACTAAGAGTTGAGAATGTGTTGAGGGTTGAGATCTAATTCCTATGATGACATGTTTATAATTATAAAAATGTAGAAGGGCAAAAAATGAAAAAAAATATATATATTAAAAAAGTCGGTGGATTATACATGTGCCGGAGATAGAAAGTATTGTGTTTTTTTTATCAAAATGAAAATTTTATCATAACTATCTACATAAAAAAATTAGTATTTTATAGAACTAAAGGGTATCCAATGCATGATAATTAACATTAAAAAAAAAGTGTATGTGGAGTGCCAACGGTACGGGTAATATGCTAGTTAACATTAATTCCTCAAATGTCATTCATTTATGTACAAAATTAATTATGGCAAGTCTCCACTTTGTTCGAGCACCAATTTCATAACAAGGCCACGCATTATTGATTAAATCAATATCAGTTTTATTTGCAAAACTCGTGTGACCAGAGTAATCAATTCGGGGAAGCGATAAAAGCTCGATTTGTTGATCACTCTCATAAACACATCTCCTAATAACTTGGTTAGAACTAATGATACATCAAAATAGACCATCATCGCAGCCATACACATGGCAGAAATCATCCATCATGAGGATCGGGTATCTCTCCTATTAAGCCAGCTCATAAAGCCCAAAAAGAGCAAAACCAATCATAAAAGCCCAAACAGTGCCCATAAGAAGAAATCATAACTAAGGCCCAAAATCCAGGCCAAAGCAAGTTCTCTCATAAAGAAGATAAACGTTGCATAAAAAGAGTCGTATAGGGAGTTACGCCTCCACGGACACTTTTTCATAAAGGAGGAGACTGTTAAGAAGAATGTCTCCTTCTGTTGCGCCTCACATGCTTATGTCACACAGAGAATTAATCGCGACCATTATATAAGGTAAAGAGAACAATCGACCAATGTATGCAACGTTAACTAAGTTTTGTCCAGATTTACTTCCTTCTCCAACATAGTTGTTGACTTAAGCATCGGAGTGCCTTCGGCCACCAAAAAAGGTGGTCATTGCAGTCTAACATCTGTTTTGCAGGTCAAACTTACAGGAGGACGAGATTTGGATGCATCAATTTTGCGCCGTCCATGGGAAACAACAAGTTTTCTTTTTGAAAAAAAAAATCCACAGTAATAAAACTTACTAAAATTTGATCAACGATCAACAGGCCATCAGAATAGATGGAACACTCTACAGACCCTCAACCCAACAACAATCATAGTGACCCTCCTACTTGCGACACTGCATTACCAGCGGCTTGTGATCGAGACCCAACAGTAACCACCGGGCCAATTGCGCCTGACGGTCAAGATCCACAGCATGCAGTAGCTTAGACAACCCAGACATTCGGCGACGTCGCTACTGACCCTCAAGTAGATTTTCTTATGACCCAGATGAACCACATGATGAAGATGCTGGAGAAACTCACTCAAGAGTCCACTCAGTCAGCAGCCTATCCAAGCGCCACCCTAGCAAAACTCTACTAATCGAGTCTGAGAAAGCAACGAGGTTTCTGCAGAACCTCAACAGGGAATCTCGAAAGCAATGAACCTCCTCAAGGTAAGACTCCAAAAAGTGACAGAACACATGTTGAATACAAGTTCATGATATGAGTCACAAATCCTAACGTATTGTAAGAGCTAGCCAAGCCACCATTCTCTGACGCCCTCACGATAACTCCCATGCCAAATAAGTTCACCCTACCAAAATTCGAGGCATATGATGGCACCACCGACCCAATAGATCATTTGCGACATTTCCACCACATGATGGCATTAAAGTTGAGTACAAAATCAATCTTGTGTAGAACATTTCCAACTAGTCTTAGCTCTACAGCAATGAACTAGTTCAACAGCTTACCACCGAGATCGATAGACTCTTTCTAGGCTATAGCCACCGCCTTTATCACAAGGCTCATCGATAGTCAACAAATGAAGAAAGGACCACACTACCTGATTTACATAAAACAAAAGCCTGAGGAGACGATAAAAGGAGTACGTCACTTTATTCACTAACGAGCTAACAATGATCAATGGATGCAGTGATGACACGGCCAATGTTATTTTCAACGCCAGACTGAAAAGAGGACCCTTTTATGCTCTCAACCTGGAACCCACCAAAAAATTGCGACTTTGTTGAAGACCGTCCAAAAACACATTTCTCTTGAGGAGATGAAAGCTGCCAGGAAGAATAAAATGATCACGAAAAAAAAGGGCCACTCAAAGAAGTGGGAAATAATGGAGGAACAGAGAATAGACGTCGAGCCCCGGGAGGGTAGCATCCAGTCAAAGAGGCATCAGACCAATGAGAGATCAGAATGCAACTAGCAAGAGTCCAAAAATCTACAGTCGACAAGACCCAAACACGAGCGGGTAACAAGTGTGTTGAAAAGATATACAAACAGTATGCAGCCTTGAAAACAAGTCGGGCCAATATACTGAAACACATGGCGAAATGGGAGGACGTCAACTGGCCACTCAAAATGAGAGGAGACCAAGAAGGGAAAGATAAGAATAAGTATTATTCCTTCCACAAGGATCACGGGCACAATATCGAAGACTGCTACAATCTAAAAGATGAAATTGAGTATTGGGTTTATAGAGGACGACTTGTCGTATTCATCGGAATGCCAGACAAGCAACCCAAATAAATGGAAAAGGCAGACACCACTACGTGATCAAAAGAACAACCCAGAGAACTAATATACGCCCTACACTGCATAGCCGGAGGGAATAAAACGATCAACCCAACTAAAAAAGCAATCGAAAACACCTCCCACTAGAGCTGATCTATATCAAAGTAAGAGTATTAACACTAAACAAAACCAAACAAACCAATATACTGATTCACGGCAAAAGAACATGGAGAAGGTTGCACCAGCCAACTAACATGATTCGAAGACCCTACTGACAGATGCAAACCTGACCCGTATTACTAACGACGAAATTGATGACAACAAACTTGATTAGACCTCGACATTTGGAGTTGATGTCACTACAACAATTAAGGCCTTTTTCAAGAAAAAAAATTCCCTTGATACAAATCAAACTTTTGTTGGAGAATACTTTTAACAAGGAAAATTTTGTTAAAAATCACATGTGAGCGTGATTGGACAATTTGGCGCTGATGTGAGCATGATTGGACAGTTTAGCACTGATTTGAGCATGATCGGGCAATTCAAACCTGCTCAGTTACCGAATTAGAAAGCACCCCGAGTCCATTAGCTACAATAACATATTCAACGAACGACGAGATGAAACAAACAAATTAAACCAGTAGCAAATCCGATGACTCGAAGACATAGACGATGTCAAAAAAAGCAACAAAGACGTAAATCTCTAACAACACGAGGATCGACATCAATCAAGTAAATGTAAGAAGGACGAAGCAAACCACTCTACAACCTAGCGTAACTTTTTGAAAAATAACAACCACTAGGGTTTTTTAGAATACCTGAGAAGGGAATATCAATAAAACTACAAGTTTGAAATTCCCATCTTGCACGTGAACAATAGAATCAAGGCATCAAAGCTCGATAATATGGAGCAATCAGCATATCAAACAAAAAAAGATCGGGACATGAGTCAGATACACACAATAAACTTTTGGTATGATCAACCACGAAGTAAAAGTTTGACGAATGAGTCAACTTACTCAAATAAAGAACTTTGGGTTGACTAGTACGTCGAACCAACGAAGTAAAAATTGGACGAACGAGTCAACTTACTCAAATAAAAAACTTCGAGTTGACTAGCACGTCGAACCAACGAAGTAAAAGTTGGACTTTGGGTTGACTAGTACATCGAACCAACGAAGTAAAAGTTGGACGAACGAGTCAACTTACTAAAATAAAGAACTTTGGGTTGACTAGTACGTCGAACCAACGAAGTAAAAATTGGACAAACGAGTCAACTTACTCAAAGAACTTCGGGTTGACTAGTACGCCGAACCAACAAAGTAAAAGTCGGACAAGCGAGTCAACTTACTTAAGTAAAAGCAACTTCGGGTCGACTAATGTGTCGGACCAACGAAGTAAAAGTTGGGACGAACAAGTCAACTTATAAAGGACTTTGGGTCGACTAATGCGTCGGACCAACGAAGTAAAAGTTGGGACGAACAAGTCAACTTATAAAGAACTTCGGGTCGATTAATACGTCAGACTAGCGAAGTAAAAGTTGGACGAACGAGTCAACTTACTCAAATAAAAGCTTCAGGTCGAGTAATACGAAATAAAACTCAAAATGGAAAAGTCAACTTGCTCAAATATGTTTCGAGTCAATTGAACAAATAAAGTCAATACTTCGGGGCAACTGACGCGTCAAACTATAAAAGTAGCCATAAAGGAATCCAGAATCAAGAAACTTGGACATGATTCAAAATGTAGCTGTAAAGGCCCCCTGGCCAATCAAAAAGTCAAACTGGAGATACGCAGTACAACTTACTTCAATAACTATGACTGGACTGAGAGTAAAAAGGTATGCGTCAATACACATATTATGACACGCGCAATGAGTCAACTCACAACCCAAGACAAATTACGACTACGATGGAAAAACAAGTAAATCAATAAAACTATTCTATTACATCCGGGGAAGAAGGTAAAGGAATGGGAGATAAAGCGGAGGCAATCACAACATCATTGGTGACATCATTTGACGAACGAAAGCAACCGCATCATTAACAGGAGCTCTCTCTTTAAAAGGAGAAGGAAGCGATGATTCTTCAACCACTGGATCATCCGTAGAGCCCGAAACATATTCAACACCATCTTCATCTTCAAAAACTTGATCAACTAAGTGACGGTACTAGGATAAATCAATACCAAGCCCCTCGATATAGTAAAAAAACTCAGTTTGCCATCAATGACTTGCTGCCAATTTGTCGCCTCCGCATTGTGAAGCCTGTATTTGACGGAAGCAAGTTCGTTCTTAGCCGTAATAAGTCATCCCTCAGCGGTGGTAAGCATAATCGAAGTATCTGCCTTGACCTCGTCGAGATGTAGACATTAACTGCTACACCCGATTCTCAGCGACATCGCAATTGACGGACTGCTCAACCACGACATGTGCAACCTCATCATGAGTTGCCTTCTCGGCAGACAGCTCCCTCTCTACATCATGCTAACATGCACAAACCCCATCCAAATCGATCCTCAAAGACTCGAGCTCAATGACAGACTTATCTCGTGCACCCACCGCTTCAATCAACAAGGCCCGATAGCCCCGGCTATTTTCTCTTATTCTGCACATCGTGCTCTCAACACGTCGAATTGACAAAGGTCGTGAGAAAATACCAGCAACAACAACACAAACTTCCTCTCCAGAGAAACCACCTGATTATGACCAACTCGGTAATCTGAGACCATCACCCCGGCATAAGTAAGATGATTCATCTCGTCCATTATAAGTTTAAGACCATCATCAAGATGAGTGCTCGGATCCAACATAGGCATCGAAGGCCTTTCCACCGACCGCCTGTGCCATTTGTTGATCAACCTACGTGCACCATCCTACACGCCAGCAAAACTTCTCATCCGATTTAACGCGAATCTTTTTAGGGATAGGTTCCTTCCAACTAATCCGTGGATGAAACAAGCGGGGATCCGAAAGCACGGAGGAGCCACCTCTAATGACCGGAAGAGAAAACAGAACATCAGTAACGAAAAAAAACATGCTTACCCTTTCATTGCATAGTAGTCGCAGTGGGAGCAGAACAAGTAGTAGTACCAACGGGGGCAAAAGAATTTAAATGAGTAGGATAAGAAGGTAAAAACTCCACCGCGTCATCAACAGGAGCAAAAGGATCGAGGAGAAAACACTTCAAAATCCTGATGGTGATCATCAATCTCCTTAGATTACAGAATTGTTAACTAAAGCATCTTATCATCGATAGCTCGAGGATCATCATTAGAGCGTTCAGCAGTGTCAGGCCCACCATATGCGGAAAGGAGTTTTTTTCATTATCCTTCTCACTCCTCTCCAATGTCAACTTCATCTCCTCATCCTCCTTGAAAGATAAGCGATCATCTTTTGCAAGTTCCCTATCAACAGAGCAGGGACGAGGAACAACGCGACGAATAGAGCTAGGAAGTCATTTCCTCTTCGGAACATGGTCAGAACTTATAAATAACCGCTTCAACGGACTAGCAGACCTCGTTATTTTTCTCTTTCTGGAAGTTGGATTAGCAACGCCAACGCTAACAGGAGCATTGAGATCCGTAACATTTGAGCTCACTTTCCCATCAACGCCAGCATTACCAATGTCAACTGAAGGTGCGTGGGAAGCAACCTCCTCAGCCTGCCTTTCTATCAGCAACTGTTCACCCTCATGCATGTTGTACAAGCCACTGCATTCCACCATGACATCGGAAAGAAAGGCCCCCAAAGGAACCTCGGGAAGCTTCAAAAAATGTTCGCTAACCATTTATTTTTTCGCAGTCAATTGCAGATCCCTCCACTTGTTAGGAATCTGGAAGGACCTCACTATCTGATGACCTCGCAAGTCGAAGTAGCCAAAGTTGACAGAAGCATAAAACTACTCTCGCAACCAAACCCGGATAACATCGTTAAGATTACCAAAGAACGTCGGAGAACGAAGAAAGCAAATGCTCTTAGTCACCAATAGACCAACCACTGAGTGCAAAGTCCTAACAGTCAAGGGAATACCAAAAAGGATGGCTCTCGCATAAATGGAAACCATAACCCTCCAACCATTAGGGCCCATCTGAGCAGGAGGGATACCTAAAATGTCTAAATACGCCCAAAATAATTCCAAAACTGGAAATCGAAGGCTATATTGAAATATGCGCGGGTAGAATGCAATATACCCATCCCTCATATGACAAAGACTATCTCTCTGTCGGGGCAAAATGATCTCAAGGTCGGAGGGTAAAGAGTAGTCGGAGTGAACGTTATCCATCGACTCCTAAGAAACCTTCTTGGGAAATAAGTGAGCTTCGGAGGCAGCAAGCTGCTCACCGACCAGTAAATTGTCGGCAGGCATCATGGAGGAACAAGAAAATCAAGAAAAACGAATAAGAAAAATTAAGAAGGAAAAAAGAAAGAACCCCAACTTCAAAGATGGCGTAAATAGGAAAACAAACTTGTCACGTCCCCCTTTATAGAGCCAAACAGCGAAGAGACTGCTCATGGAACGACGTGTGGGATAGGATGGCCTCGCGAAATCCTAAAAATGTGTGCAAAAAAGAACGGATAAGCAAGAGCTCAAAACACCAACTAAGCAAAAGTTGCTGACAAACATTAAATGCAAAGCAATGATGGAATCGAAAGTACAACCATCACGAAGTTAGTGGCCACGTCAGCATACCCACTAACTAAATGGGGGAGTAACTAATGACACATCAAAATATAGCGTCATCACAGCCATACACGTGGCATAAATCATCCATCACGAGGACCATGTATCCCTCCTACTGGGACAGCTCATAAAGCCTAAAGAGGGCATACCCAATCATAAAAGCCCAAATAGGACTCATCAAAATAAATCATAGCTAAGGCCCAAATCCAGACCCAAGCAAGTTCTCTCATAAAGAAGAGAAATGTTACATAAAAAATAATCATTGAGGGAGTTACGCCTCCACGGACGCATCTTCATAAATGAGGAGACTGTTACGAATAACGTCTCCTTATGTTGCGCCTCACATGCTTAAGTCATGAAGAGAATTAACCGCGACCATCATATAAGGTAAAGGTAACAATCGACCAAGATATACAACTTTAACTGAGTTTTGTCCAGATTTACTTCTTGTTCCAACAGAGTTGCTGACTTAAGAATCGGAGTGCCATCAGACACCAAAAGAGGTGGTCCTTGGTAGTCTAACAACTTTTTACAGGTCAAACTTACAAGAGGACGAAATTTGGACGCATCAAGAACAATACTCGAACATGTATGGGTCTTTCAAAAAAGTAATATTTGGCCTTTGCTAAAAATTAGAATTTGTACTGTTTTGATCAATGGTCAGGCACTTGGCCAGTAATAAGATAGTTCACAATATATGCATACCATGTGGACCTCAAAGGTGAGTGAGTGATATTCACATAATTATTATTTAATATATCCCTTAATTTATATATGTTAGTGTTTCGATTATTATATTTAATAATAATTATTTTGTTTTTATGTCTTTGTAGGAATTTGAGCGTGAAAGATGAAATCGTATTAAGGCGACAATTTAAGGAATGACAATTGGTTGATTCTAGCGGTGGTACAAAGCAGAGAGTCGCATATCTAAACCTAACCCAAATAAACGTATGTCCACCTAATTTAATCTAAGCCCAAACCCAAAATGCTAACCTAAAAACTCAAGCCCAACTCCTTTTGGAGAACCCAAGCCCAAGAAAATAGGAGAACCCTATTAGCTCTCCCTAGTTTGGAGAAAGCTCTCTCTTGTTCTCTCTTTTATTCCCCTCTCTGGGGGCTCTTCCAGCCACCACGCCAATCCACCCTGCCGGCAATCCTTGCTCGATAGGAGAGCCGGCAGCGCAATAACCCCACCATCACCACCTCCTCCTCGTCCTCCACCATCAGCCGCTACCTCCTCACCCTTTTTCGCACACCCACAACCGCCACCATCTACCATCCCTCTCTCTGTTCCATCATCCTCACCGCCGCCATCCACCTTCCAGCAACCTCGCCACCAGAGCCACAACCACCGCCACTAACCACCATGAAACAGGGGCGTGACAACCCTGTTTCACGTTAAAAACTTCACCTCACCACCAGAGAACCACCACCATCTGGACCTCTCTTCGCATCACTTTGGTCTCTCTCACAACCACCACCATCACCCGAGCACCTCCACCACCACCACGCGCACAGAACAGAGGAGAAACAGGGAGCAAGTCCATGTTTTCCTCCCTCGCAGCCGCCCTCCTTCCTGTTTTCCTCTCTTCTCCACGGTCTCTCCCTCCTCCACTTCTCTCTCTCTGCTCCTGCATCACAACAAACCACGCAACCACGCCATCAGCCACCGCAAAACAGAGCAGCGACAGAGCACCACCGCTCCACTCCTCGTCGTTTCGTTATCTCGTTGTTTCCTCACCCTCTCTGTCTTCTTGCAGGTACCGGAGCCAGTTAGGGAGAAGAGCACGCTCGCGAGGAGTGAAGAACAGTGGCAGAGCAGACGCTGTCACGCTGGAGAAGAAAGCCGCGCGATTTCTGGCGGGAGTCCTCTATTTGCACCCCAAGAACCTGTAAGAGCCACCACGGTGCAATGTCAGCATTTTTTCAAAATTCGCATTCGTGTAGAGATGAGTTGCGGCGTACCACACCATGAGGAGATGACCACCGCTACCATGATCATCTAAACTCTTCACCAAGGCTAAGATGAAACTACAAGGTTTCCTAGAGTTTGTTGTATTTAAATTTATTGTTTTCTTTATGCTTGAACGTTAAACACATTTGATTTCTGAGTCTCAATAATTTGCTTTCACCGATTATATCCTGATTAATTATCTAGACTAGTCGGTAGTTAGAAGTACTCTTTGTTGACATTCAAAGCCTGATTTAATCAATTAATCTGAATCTGTGATTGTGTGTGCCGTAAGAAGACATGCAATGCTAGGGGTTTAGAATTAGTTAAAATAAACATGTGATTGTGTGTGCCGTAAGAAGACACACAATGCTAGGGGTTTATACCTCTGCTGAAATCAATTGCGAACTTAGATTAATCTTTAGGTTAGTCATGTTAATTCTTGAAAACAATAATTTTGATTAATCTGTGGTGGATTCAATGCCTTGGTTTCCCTTCTCATATTCTTTAAAACTTTTTATTTTGTTTTTAATTTGATTTTTAGTTTAGATATTTTAATTGTTGTAACCCCAATTTAAATTAGTTTAAATCAACTCTGAAATTTAATTGCAACCACAGTCCTTGTGGGATCGACCTGTACTTGCCCATGTCTACCAGTTAGACACTATGCACTTGCAATTATTAAAATTAGGTTAAATTAACCTATTTATTTAGGTTAGTTAAATCTGCATCAGTGAGATACCATCATTTACTGTTCATTAGGAAATGTTTCAGTTGTGGATAAATACCCTTTCTCAGATTCTACAATCATCTTAAGTTATCAGCAATCACATTTTTTTTTCCCTTTTTATCTCAAATCTTAAGTTCAAACTCTTGAAGTAATAAGATTCATCGGATCAAACGTGGTTTGACATCCTTCTTAGGCTAAGGATACATAAGAGTTGCATGATCAGAATAGATAATGTCGTTTGATCCTATTAGGTATGATCAAACTTATTAAGGGCAAAAATGACTGCCAACAACTCTTTCTCCATGGTGGAGTATTTCAGTTGTGCACCATCAAGAGTCTTACTAGCATAACGGAGCACATGGGGACGTTTGTCTATTCGATGTCCCAAGACAACACCAATGGCATAATCAGAAGCATCACTCATTATCTCAAAAGTGACACTCCATTCCAGAAGTTGAATGATAGGCGTTCAGGTATGTTCTAACATTACCCGCTCAAATGCCTTCAAGCATTCTTCAACGAACTCAAATGAGACACCCTTGCCCAAAAGAGTACTGAAGGGCCTCACAATTTTGCTGAAGTCATTAATTAACTGACGGTATAAGCCAGCATGCCCTAGGAATGTTGAATATCCTTAACATTTTTCGGTAGTGGGAAGCCAACTATTATATCAACTTTTGCCTTATTTACTTTGATGCCTTTCTCTGAAACAATGTGTCCTTAGATGATTCCCACCCTTGAAATTAAGGACAAACTTTTTTCTCCCTGCATTTTTTGAAAACAAGGGTTAGATGAGTCAAACATTGATCAAAGCTAGAATTGAAAATAGAGAAATCATCCATGAAAGCTTCTGGAAATGTCTCTACCATGTCTGAGAAAATACTCAACATGCATCGCTGGAATGTGGTTGGTTTATTGATAATTTTTGCCTTATCTTTTGTTGCATATACGGCAAGAATTGTGATATCATTTTTCGAGGTAATTTCATTAAGTTGATTTTATGAAATATTTCGTGAATTATTTCATTGTGTATAGAAAAATGTAACAACTTTAGTTGTAATTTTAAAGTTATCAATATTGATGATACACCAAACCATCCTCTGATCAGCACCGTACACGTGTCATGATAATCTCGTCTATAGAAAGAAGCATGCCCAATTTTTCGATCGATCCAGCAATGTCCAAACAGATGCAAGCTCATCATTGGCAGAATTCAAACAGTCAGATCCAAGTTGCAATGAACTAGTAAGCCAACACGTCACGCGGTCAGGCCCAATGCTCATAAGACCACTAAGGCAAGTATCTGAGAGATGTACCCAAGACAGGCAGGCTAGCGACACATTGGATCCGACTTGGAAACATATATTCGAATATAAGTCGGACAAGAAAACTTCCTTGCATGGACAACACTCAGAAAGGGAAACTTCTCTCACAGATCTAGGAGCACAAATCATATAGGGAAACTATCCCACATGGATAGTTCTCAATCATGAAAACATTTTTACAGCAAGATCACTTTGCCTAAACTAGGGGTGGGCATTTAGGACTGGACCGATCGGGTCAGTTTGGATCGGTTTTAATTAAGTAAAAAAATTTGGTTGTAAAAGCCCGACCCGGCCCGAAGTTTCTGGTCCGGGCCTCGGTTTCCATTTCTGAAGCCCGTCGGGTAACCGGCCAGGCCCAACTCCTTCACTTAACTAATTCTCTCTCCCTTCAACTTCACAGAGAAAGTATCATTCTCATATCTCTTCATGTTCTCCCCTCACCTTCACATTCTCTCCTCACCTTCACTTAACTAATTACACAGAGAGACCAATGCTCTTGTCCTGGTTTTCAACTGAGCTGCAACGGATGGGAGTAAGAGGTGGTCTAGGTTGGGGAGGGGAGCAGGTGCTACTCCGGCTTGATGGATCATTTTGGATCTGACCCCTCACTTGATGGTTCAAAGATAAAGAAAATAAAGAATCGGTTCGACGAAGGTGTCGAAGCAGATCCACCTTACAGATCGTGAACCCAACAAAGGTGTCGAAAAACCGGTTCAAAGGTGTCGAAGCAGATCCACCTTATAGACGAAGGGTCGAAGTCGAAGATCACGATCTCTCCCTCTCACACACAGACGAAGGGTCGAAGTGGAAGATCAGATATCAGAGTTGAGATCAGATCCGCCTTCCTCTTCCGGATCTTAGATTGAGATTAGATTTAGGATTTTTTGTAATTTGTTGAGATTAGATCAGATTGAGATTAGACCGATTTTTTTATTTTTTTATTTGTAATTTGTTGTATGGTTTTTTTTGTAATTTTTTGATATAATTTTTGTACGTATGATGAATGAAGTATTTTTTTTACTGTAGAAGTATTATTTTGCTCTTAGGACCGAGACCGGCCCGAAACTGGCCCGTAATTCGGTTAACCGGGACCTCGGTTACCCGGTCAACTAGATCCGGTTTCGGGTCTCATAAACATGGGCCCGAATTTCTCAGGCCGATTTTCGATTTTTAGCTTTTGGGCCGGTTACCCGTACTTGCCCAACCCTAGCCTAAACTACGCCACCAAAAGCCCAGCCGAACAAGGACTCCTTCACTCTAAAAGGGATATAAGGTCGATGAACTAAAGTACGCAATATGACCCAGTTTATAGTTTTAAGCCTCTCATAAGCCTTATCTAACTTAAGCATCAAGGAGTGCCATCGGCCACCACACAGTGGTCTTTGGTTCACATTTGCTACCTGTGCAGGTCTAGGTAAGCAGCAAGGAATGAGAGCAGAAATCGACTACATCAGTTTGGGGCCGTCCCTGGGGAATAACAAAATTCCATAAAAAGAACAGTAGTTCCACCTTTTCCAGATGATTAGCGAGATGGTGACAACAAGGACCCTTGATAATGGAGACGCGGTGGAAACCTCAAACGCTCGAAATGGCAGAGCACTACCTACTCCGGTGCTGCTGCAACCACGGGAGCAACCTTTGCAAACCCCCGTTTCGCAACATGCAGTTGAAGGAAGAAAACTTAAGCCCCTTGACCCATACCCTGGTCGGACTCAGCAAGGAGAAGTACTTCCCGATCGAGAGGTTCAAATTAAATGTAGTGGTCGTTGCACTGTCCACCTACAATATCATCCTGTGGAGGCCTTGGATTCATCAGATGGAGGCCACGGTCTCCACTTTACACTAGTGCATTAAGTATCCATACCAATCAGACAGTGGACACAATAAAAGGAAATCAGCCAGCCGCCGGAGACTGTTATTACTCAGCACTGGAATGGCTTGACAGCCGACAACTGTAGATCGGGGCCACAATTGAGACGCCATAAAGCTCAAATCCAAAATTGAGCGAGGACTCTCCCATTTGGGTCGAAGAGGCCCCGATCAGCCCGAGAGAAAGACCCAATGTTGGTCAACCCAAAAAAAGCATGTGACCGTGTATCTGGACAACCCTAGTAACAGCAGAGCCATCCAAATAGGTTCCCGCATGAACAAGGAATTCGCGGAACAACTGATAACACTATTGCGACAGAACCAAAATGTTTTTGCCTGGACGATAAAAGATGGGAATTGATCTATCCATAATCACTCATCAAGTGAATGTAGACCCAACACGAAAACTGGTAAGATAAAAGAAAAGACGTGTGGCCCCTGAAAGGAACTAGGTTATTAATGAAGCAGTGCAGAGGCTGCTAAACGCCGACATGATCAAAGAGGCGTGGTACCCAGACTAGCTTGCAAACACCATCTTGGTAAAAAAGAAAAATGGAAAGTGGAGTCTGCGTAGATTACACCGATCTGAACAAAGCATGCCCGAAGGACAGTTTTTCACTTCGCGGCATCGACCAAATTGATAATGCAACTTTCGGACACGGCCTCCTAAGTTTCATGGACGTCTACTCTGGATATAACCAGATATAGATGTACCCCCCGGATCAAGAGAAAACATCTTTCATAACCAAGAGAGGGATATATTGCTACTGGGTGATGTTATTCGGCCTCAAGAACGCGGGCGCTACATACGAACGTCTAGTGAACCGGATGTTCGAAAGCAAAATTAGAAGGAACATGGAGATTTACATTGATGATATGTTGGTCAAGAGCCTCCACAGCCCAGATCACATATCCGACCTCTTCGAAGCCTTCGGCTTATTCTGCAAGTATCGGATAAAGCTCAACCCGCAGGAATACTCATTTGGAGTCGAGTCAGGCAAGTTCCTAGGTTACATAGTAAATCAAAGAGGAATAAATACAGATCCAGGCTCTACTCGACATGAAGTCCCCGACCTTTATCAGGGAATTTCAGAGCCTGATAAGGAGGGTGACAGTAATTAACAGGTTTATATCCAAGTCATCAGACAAGTACCTCCGTTTCTTCAAGATACTCAATTGAAGGAAGGCCTTCAACTGGGCCGAAGTGCATGCAGGCCTTCCAGAACCTAAATTCATATATGGGAAGTACTAAGCTACTCTCAAAACCAAGAGAGACACTTTATTTATAACTAGTCGTCTTCAATCAATTTGTTAGCTCAGCTCTCGTACGGAATGATAAAAGGGTATAGAGATCAGTATATACGCCAGCAAAACTTTCGTGGAAACAAAAGCAAACTACCTGGATCTAAAGATAAAGAAATATTTAGTGAAATTTCTGTTTTTTTAGAGAATTACATTACTTGATAATATCAACATTTAAGGGGTCTAAAAATGACAATTTTTTCAGAAGCCCAATTCACCGAATTGTTTCGGTTGGTTCATGGTTGAGCTTGCTTCAACTCGAAATGAGATGCGGTGGTAGTGGGTGACAAAATAATGCTTGAGGATTGGCCTTGGTTTATTGGGGCAAAATACTCTCGAAGAGTTTTACCACCTACATTGCTAGGTTTTTTTACTTCTAACACAACCTCAATGAAAATGACAATCACAACCCAACAAAATAACAATTACAATTCAATATCTTGTGAAATTAAGCCCACAAAAGCAATACAAACACTTCTTGTAGAAGATTCGAAGTTGGTTGTGAAATATACTTCCCATTCGATGGTGGAAGATTAATTAATTGAGTTGAACCAGGGGAAATGTCTACCACAGTTCAATCATCCCGAGGAGTGTTCAACGCAAAAATCCAAAGAATTTGATCACCTCATTCGCCGAGAAGCTTTGACCATCCTTTACTTTCGATTGTATCTTAGACTAGTAAAATTATCAAGAAAGACTCACTTCTAGAATGCAAAGTTGGAAAATAGATTCAAGGAGTAAGGGTTTGGCGACTAGGCTGAAGAGCAATGGTCTCGTGGCAAGCTGTCGAAATCAGTTCGGGACTGACTAGGTTTCCACCATCCGAATCATTTATTATCAATCAAGGTGGGTGACAGATTCGGGGAGTAAGGGTTTGGGGACCAGGCTGAAGCGCAGTACTGGTCCATTGGCAAGCTGTCGGAATCAATTCGGGACTGACTAGGCTTCCACAATCCGAATCATTTATGACCGATCAAGGGGACGACAGATTCGAGAAGTAAGGATTCAGTGACCAGGCTGAAGAGCAGTGTTCCCATGGCAAGCCGTCGAAATTAGTTTGGGACTGACTAGGCTCCCACCTTTCAAATCGTCGACACCCTCCCCGCGCGGTGAGGGCTATGAATTCGAGAGGGTTTGGCGATCACACTGAAAAGCAGTGGTCTCATGGCAAGTCATTGGAATTAGTTCAAGACTGACTAGGCTCCCACCATCCAAATTATCTACACCTGAGTGCACCAAGCTACAAATTTGGGAGTGTTTCAACAGCCACGCTGAAAAGCAGCGGTCCCGTGACAAACCGTCGAGATCAGTTCGAGACTGACTACGCTCCCAGCTTCCAGACTATCTACACCTTTGCGCTAAGGCTACAAGTCTAGGGTTGGTGATTCAGCAACCACACTAAAGAGCGGTGGTCCCGTGGCGAGCCGTTGAAATTAGTTTGGGACTGACTGAGCTCTCACCTTTTGGACTATCTACACCCTCGCATTGGGGGCTACAAGTCCAGGGTTTGATCAAAAGCTTTCGTCGTAGGCGTCACCAGCTAGGCTTACCTGATTAGGTTCGGCGATCACTGTCCGCAAAGGGGGAAGTGATCCCTAGCAAGTCGTTATCACCAGGCGTGATAGTACTGATTAGACTCTAACTTCCTAAATCATCGATGCCCACGCTAGGCGGACTAGGTGTTGGGATGAACAAGAAGCTATCGTCATCAGTCATGGCTTACTAAGCTTGCCTGGTTTGAAAGGAGGTTTCGTTTGCTGAGGGGCGTGTGAACCCGATCCATCCGCGTGGTACATGGTGTGGAGGAAGTTACCTTAAACTGACTAGTGATCTGTAGGTATGATCCGTATGCCAGGGTTGACTAGGATCTTCTAGTGCTCGTGTCATGCATGCGACGGGGTGTCGTTCGATTATCAGGCTGGGCCCATGGGCCTGCAAAGGAAAGGCTAGGGTTTCCTTCAAGGTGCATTGTGTGTATAGTGTAGATCATGTGGTGACATGTGTACGACGCAGGTTGCATGACGTAGGGAAGGCAGTGGGGCGGATTTTCACATATATCCGCCCCACTCGCCCCATTTGGGGAGGATTTGGTTAAGGGTTTGTGGAGGTTGGGGCGGATACGGATATCCAAACTGTATCCATTTATTATTTGGGGCGGATACAAATTTGGCCATGTCCACCCCACGAATATCCATTTAATCGGTAAAATTACAAAAATACCCTTCAACTATATAAAGGGTTTAAACCCTAGATCTCTCACACATAGACACAGTCGCCTCTCCCTCTCACACACAGTCGCCTCCTCGAAGACGAAGAGTTGAAATCATCGCCTCTCACACACCGTCGACTGTCGCCTATCAGTTTCTCACTCAAAGACGAAGAGTCGAAATCATCGCCTCTTACACACAGTCGCCTTGAAGAGTCAAAGTCCAAGTCGAAGCCTCTCACAACGATAGACTCGAAGCTCTCACAGTCAAAGAAGAAGCCTTTCCTCTCTTCTCTATATTTCATCTTTTTTGTCTCAAATCTTCATTCATTCTAAAATATTCTTTGCAGTGAAATTGGGGGTTTTCCTCTTCTTGAAAATAGACGCAAGTGGAAGAAGACAGGTCATCTCCACTGTCATCAGGAAGAAAAGAGACCATTATTTCACTGATCTACAAGCTTCGTTCCTGTTTGTCACCCTTACTTCCAATTTGATACGAGAGTCCATAAGGTCTGAATTTTTATTGTGATCATAAGTTGTGCTATAATGACAATTCTATTGTAATGAAAACATTTTTTTAATGCAACCCTCAACACGAATCCATTCCTCCTGGTTCATTGGTTGGCACTGAAATAGGACTGAAAGCTCCTCACGGAGATGGGAACGAGTTTTGTATTTGGGGGATGTTTGTTTTTGTTTGTTTAATTAAAAGAGTCATGAAATCAGTCAATCACTTTATTCTTAAGAAAACACTGTATGGAGTCAAGTTGGTTTGACTGTCAATATTGAATGTTTAAACAAGATTAACATATTGTTTAGAATGATGAGATCTCAACAACCAGAGACAGATAGAGATATGTTTGTGATGATTGTATATTATCATTATATAGTAGTGATATAACAAGACAAGTAATGATCTTGATTCCACTTGAGTCACTTTCAGATCCCAAATGGTGTCCTCAATTGTGCCTATTGTCGAAAACTTTCAAGAACATTGAATTTACCATTGGCAGCCTGTTCGAAATAGAAATCAATCAGATGATCAAATGAAACAATTGGTACATCCCTCCATCTAGTAGGGTAGTGAGAGAGGAGCCATAATTGGCTTGCAAAAACACACTTGAAGAAAATATGAGAATTAGACTATCATTTTTTTACGATGGTATGAGTATTTTGCTACATATATGGTGTGATACGAAAGTTTTATCAATTTTTGGATCTGATTTTTGTTCGAGATTTCTCTAACTCATTTTTTCTTGTTTAATTAACTAGCTTATTTTGCCTGGCAACCATTAACATCTGACATCTCCGGCATGGAACCTCCAGTCTCATTGCTTTGTGTATGACTTTGTTTATTTGATTTTTTGTATTTTTTTATTTTCTTTTGGAAATAATCTCTTATTATTTCTTTTGTTTTCTTGATGTGTAGAATATGGCAGAAGAGAGTCCCAGAACATGTGAATCTCAGTATTCTATTGGTGATAGTGGCGTTCATCCATCACCCGTGATTGCGAATAATTTACAATCACCCGAGGTACAATCAAATCTCACTCCTCCCACTGATGTTAATAATATCGTACCTGAACCAACATTACCCCCAAAAGTAAGAAAAATAAAGTTAACATATTTAGCATGGAATCACTTTACTTTGATAACCATAAACGGTGAAGAAAAAGCTAAATGCAATTATTGTGGTGCTTTGCTTGGAGGGGAGACTAGGAATGGCACAAGTCATTTAAATGAGCATATTAAAAGATGTCTAAGGAAGAGGGGTGGTCAAGTTGACATTCGACAATCTATATTGAGTACATCCACATCGATTGGGTCGATTACTGTTACTGCTTCTGGCTTCGACCAAGAGCTTGCAAGAGAGGCTCTTGCAAAAGCAATTATTTTGCATGAGTACCCTCTTGCAATGGTTGAGCACTATGGTTTTAGAATGTTGATGGGTGTTATCCAACCACAGTTCAAGGTAGTGTCTAGAAATACCGTAAAAAGTGATATTTCGAAGATTTATGATCATGAAATGGTGAAAACAATGAAATTACTAGAGAGGAACAAAAGTAGGGTTGCAATTACTACTGATATGTGGATTGCGAGTAATCAAAAGAGTGGGTTTATGGCCGTCACAACGCATTTCATTGATGACATTTGGGCATTGCAAAGTCTTATTATAAGGTATACATATATCCTTTCTATTTAGATTTACTAATATAATTGTGTGTTAAATCATAAATGTTATTGATTAATAGTTCTACATTATTGCTTATTTATTGTTAGGTTCATTTATGTGCCATGCCCTCATATTGCTGAAGTTCTTTCTGATGCATTGATGGATTGGAATTTAGACCGTAAGGTATCTGCATTAACTGTGGATAATTGTTCAACTAATGATAGCATGGTCACTTTTTTGTTAAGGAAGCTTAATTTAGGCACCATGATGTTAGGGGTGATTTATTCCACATGAGATGTTCTGCACACATTTTAAATTTGATTGTGAAGGATGGGTTGGAAGTCATAGGTGATGGTGTTGAAAGAATTCGAAATAGTGTTGCTTATTGGACAACCACGCCAAAAAGGGAAGAAAAATTTATGGAAGCAGCTAGACAATTGAACACTGGTTGTGGTAAGAAGTTGGCTTTAGATTGCAAAACAAGGTGGAATTCCACTTTATTGATGCTTGAGACTGCCTTGATTTTCAAGGATGTTTTTCCTAGGTTGAAGTAACGAGATTCACAATATAAATGGTTGCCACGTGATGAAGATTGGTTGCTTGCATCTGATATGTGAGAAGTTGAAATTGTTTTACAATGCAACCAAATTATTTTCTGGAACCAAGTATCCTACTGATATTCACATAATTATTACATAATATATCCCTTAATTTATATATGTTAGTGTTTCGATTATTATAATTTATAATAATTATTTCGTTTTCATGTAGCAGGAATTTGAGCGTTAACGATGAAATGTTATTAAGGCGACAATTTAAGGAATGACAATTGGCCGACTCTAGTGGTGGTACAAAGTAGAGGAAGACATATCTAAACCTAATCCTAATAAACCTAGGTCCACCTAATTTAACCTAAGCCCAAATCCAAAAATGCTAACCTACAAACCCAAGCCCAAGATAATAAAACCCTATTTTAGCTCTCCTCATCTTAGAAAAAGGCCCTCTCTCCTTTTCCACGTTCTGTTTCCCCTCCTCTATCTTCCAGCCACCACACCAATCCACCCTGTCGGCAATCCTCGCTCGATAGGAGAGCCGGCAGTGCGATAATCCCGCCATCACCACCTCACCTCGCCACCGTCCAACACAGCCAACACCGAGCATCACCACCTCCCTGTCCCTGCTCCTCTCCCCTGTCCACGCAGCCACCACTACCACCTCCTCACACCCGTTTCGCACACCCACAGCCGCCACTCTACCTTCCCTCTCTCTGTTCCATCATCCTCACCGCCGCCATCCACCTTCCAGCAACCTCGCCACCAGAATCGCAATGACCACCACAGCCGCGAAACAGAACAGAGGTGAAACAGATAATCGCCCCTGTTTCTGCTCCTCCTCCACTTCTCTCTTTCTGCTCCTTCATCACCCGAGCAACCACCGCCATCACTGCCGCGAAACAGACCTCGCGACAGAGAATCGCCCCTGCTCCTCTCCTCTCTGTTCTCTCTTCGTCTCGGTCTCCCTTTGTATACCGGCCACCACCCAACGCCGGTCAGCCCCGGACACACGCCCGCACGCCCAAGCAGGACCTCCATCAGCGCGCCTGCGTTCCCGCCGGGTTTCCCGCCTCCTCTCTGTTCAAATCGGGAGAGAAAGGGGTGGCTGTTATTGGCACCCCCGAGTTCCCTAAGAGCCACCACAGTCCTATAGCATCCCTTTCCTCGGGATTCGCGTTCATGCAGAGATGAGTTGCGGCGTACCACATTACGAGGAGATGACTACCACTACCTTGATCAGCTAAACCATTCGCCAAGGCTAAGATGAAACCACAGAGTTTCCTAGAGTTTGTTGTATTTAAATTTATTGTTTTCTTTATGCTTGAACGTTAAACACATTTGATTTCTGATTCTCAATAATTTGCTTTCACCGATTATATCCTGATTAATTATCTAGACTAGTCGGTAGTTAGAAGTACCCTTTATTGACATTCAAAGTCTGATTTAATCAATTAATCTGAATCTGTGATTGTGTGTGCCGTAAAAAGACACGCAATGCTAGGGATTTATATTTTTGCTGAAATCAATTGCGAACTTAGATTAATCTTTAGGTTAGTCATGTTAATTCTTGAAAATAATAATTTGGATTACACAAATCTCAAAGAACTTGTGGTGGAGTCAATGCCTTGGTTTCCCTTCTCATATTCCTTAAAACTTTATATTTTTTTTTTAATTTGATTTTTAATTTAGATATTTTAATTGCTGTAACCCCATTTAAATTAGTTTAAATCAACTCTGAAATTTAATTGCAACCACAGTCCTTGTGGGATCGACCTGTACTTGCCATTGTCTACCAGTTAGACACTGTGCACTTGCAGTTATTACAAGTAGGTTAAATTAACCTATTCACTTAGGTTAGTTAAATCTGCATCAAGTTTATGGCGCCGTTGCCGGGGACTGTAGCAGTGTAATTGGATTTAAGAGTTTATTTTCACTAGTTTGTAGTTTAGGTTAAAAAAAATAATAAATAAAAAAATTAGGTCAGATATAGATTGTTTTTGCTTTTAGGATAGGCTTAATTTTATTTTTTTAATTATTTCTTAAAAGTCTTAGAAGTTTTGATACTTGTTTTTGTTTTTTTTTATTTTTGCAGATATTAACAGATAGGAAGCATATATTACAGGTTGCATATAAAAAAATTAAAAAAAAACAAAAAAACAAAACAAAACAAAAAAACACAGGGTTTGAATTGTTTACAGGTTGCTATCGCGTGGACACTCTCAGAAGTCGGCGAGCCGTCAGGTGGACGGTGCTTC
Organism: Berberis vulgaris; assembly: GCA_963556465.1. Lineage (NCBI taxonomy): Eukaryota > Viridiplantae > Streptophyta > Magnoliopsida > Ranunculales > Berberidaceae > Berberis > Berberis vulgaris. Next base: position 630,419 of record OY747124.1, on the reverse strand, counting down.
TGATCGACGTCAACTCGACTTCTACCCGGCGTCGCAAGTAACCCAAGAGAGGTTCACGCCGGAGGTAACTTCTTCCCACCGCATCTGCGCGCGGTTTCTGAGTGGATTACTGTGTGTTTAATTTGCTTGTTTTGTTTTTACCTAGAATTGCATGCAAATTTGAATAGATTGAGGATATTTCTGATGCTGTAAAATTCCGTGCTCTCTCCCGCGGATAGGTTAACCACCATCTATTTTAGGGTTAAAAACCTAAGCCCTCACTATTAAAATTTGTAGCAAGATAAATTAGGACAAGACGCTCATAGGACCCCTCTTTTGAAACTTGAAAGTTTAAAGTAGTCAAGTGAAGGAACATATCCAATCTTGGAATAGTTCTGAAACTGGCATTACACTTTAAGCTGAAGGTAGAAAAGGAGGTAGGAGCAATTAGATTTCAGGATATTTTTTATGCTGAGAAACTCCGTGCTCTCTCCCGCGGATAGGCTAATTAAAATGGATTTCAGCCCTTGATTAGTAACAACCATAGATAATAAAAAGGAGTGCTTGTAGGGATTACCAGACGTTACAGCCTCTACCTACTAAATTAGTTTCTCACGAGATTAATTTGCTTCGTAGAAACCTCGACTTTTCGTGGGGCTATAACTATCAGCTACGCAATACCCGAAGGTAATCTGAATGATTGTATTGCTAGGTATTTATCTAGGGTCGTTTTTCATTCATCTTGCTTGTGCATCATATAGGTCCTGATTAGGTTTTACCATTTTTATTTTAGAGTTAGGTTATCTTCATATATAGATTAGGCTTGCATAATTTTTTTTTTTTTTAAAAAAAAAATGAAATCTAATCATTATCCATCTCGCAGGAATGCATTTAATGCCATGCGACAACCTAATTATGCTCCATATTCAGATTATTACAACTCAGGTTCCTCATATTATCCTGACTTCCTCTCCCCTTCTAATGAGGATAAAGACTTTAAGGATTACTTCTCCCCTTCTACCTCGAAGCTTGAAATAGCTCTTATGAGGATGACTCAGAAATTAGATGCACTTATGAATTTGACTCAACCCCTACCTCCCAATAATGTTTCATTTGAGGGTTGTGTTGCATGTTCGAGTCCTAGTCATTCTACAGCTGATTGTGATTTGCAATATGATTATCCTGAATATTTCGCTAAGCAAATCCATTCTTTTAATGCTAATTGGCGACCTGGTTATAATTCAAAGTTCAACTATTACAGCCCTGATTTCGCCAATAATCAAAATCTCTCTTGGGCTCATCACTCACACCAAGGAGGACATATTTTCTCTCAGGCTCCTCAATACCCTAATCATGTTATGCCACACCATAACCAAGTTCCTCCATCCAACACATCAAGTTTAGAGGAAACGATTAATCAGTATTTGCAGCGCTCAGCAAGTATAATTGATCAGAATTCTAAGGACATATCTGAGTTGATAGCCACGACTCAAAGACTTGAGATAGTTGTGGATCATATTACTGAGGCAGTATCTGAAAGTGAGTTAGGAAGAGTTCCTAGTCACTCTGTTCAAAATTCAGAGGGTCAATTCATAACTGGTAACACATTGGAATCCGAGTCAGATGATGTTTTTGTGGATAATGTAATTGAAACTACTTTGCTTACTGACCCATTCCCTTCCCCACATTTTCATGAAGACCCACTCGACATATGTCTTCCTAGTAACTCATGCATAGAATCAAACTGTGAACCGTCTTTAGAGTCTCCCCTTGACTGTTTTCATGATACACATGACCATTTAGAGGCTTGTTTGACTCATTCTAGTTTGGACTTTGATGTTGATGATTCCATTAGGGAAGTCAATGATTTGATTGACTCAGTCCCCATTGTGGATCCTAGTTATAAATGGAAGTCTAAAGTGGAGTCTCTTCCACTCAGTGAGTCAAAACTAGTCCCATCAGTTGAGCCACCTGAGCTTGACCTTAAACAATTACCTGACACCCTCAGGTATGCGTTTTCAGGTACTGATGATACTTTGCCTGTTATTATTTCATCTATATTGAATTCAAAACAGGTTGTCCCAAAGAAGTCGGGAGATATATTTAATGAGAGACTACATGCCATAGGTAGTGCTAATTCTAGGTTTGGGGGTGTTGTTGCGTCGTCTAACTCACCATCTTGGTGTAATCCATTTTGTTACGATGAACCTGTACCACCCGATATATTTATGGACATACCACTTTCCATCCCTTTCATATTGACTGATGCTACCTATATGGATCCATTGTTGGTAAGAGATGATTTCAATTTTCACCATCCTGATGTGGAAATTATCCAATCTTCTGATTTGGAACCAGACTTAGGATGTTCCATTTTAGGAGTAAGGGATGATCCTTTGTTGCATATCACTACTTGTGACCTATTCATGTTTAAGATCCCTATTGACTTCCAAGGAATGCGAGCTTCTTTACCATTTCTATATGAATTTAGATGTTGTCCTTGCAGCTTTTGGGTTGTGCTAGTATATCTTGTGTCGCATGTGGTTGCTATTTTTGAGTGGACTAATCCTCAACTTTTCAGGTTGTTGGTATACGATTCCTTAACCCTTTTGACTCGTTTCTATCATAGACTAGGTTTGGAGGTGAGTGCTCCATATGTTCTTCCTCGTCACTTCATGATATATCATTCATGAGGGAGAATATATGTCGGGCTGATGACGTTAAACCAAGTGCTCCTAGGAGGCAGCCTAGCTTCAGTTGTGTCATGATGGTTAGTCTGGATTGATTTTCGAGTTCTTTCTAGTTGCATTTCACTCATACTCGTTAGCTCCGTAACAATTTTGACTTACAACTGATACATGTAATTTTTTTTAAAAAAAAAATTTTAAATTTTTTCATTTGAGTCCTGTATTGTTTTTATCAATTTATCATGATGAGTCCACAGTTCTTATGTCTCTGAGCGTTCATTGGTGGAAGATTTCGTCGAAATTGGTAAAAACTTTCCCATGGTAATATCACTCTAACTCTCATATTTTATTTTTCCTGCATTTGTCATGATCATCATTTTATACATTGAGGACAATGTTTGGTTTAGGTTTGGGGGTGAGGTTTATGAGTTTTTTCTGTATTTTTCAAAATTTTGGAACTAAAATTTATTTCACAATTTACTATTGTATTCTACTCAATCTCCATTGAATACATTGTTAATTATGATTGTGTGACAAATTTTCACTTTGAAAATGCATTCAAATTCTAAGTTTCTTTCCAATGAAGAGGATGTGCCTTCAAATATGCCTTTAAATTGGAGGAATACATGCTTTCACGTGTCACTTGTATATATCAATAGGGAAGCATATGGTTTGATATTATCTTTAAGTTAAATATATTTCATGAGATTTTTTTCAACTCGATTACTTTTTGCACTATAAGCCATATTAGCATGATTTGAAGTTGATGAGTGAGATATGAGCTAGAAAACCTTAGAATAATAGTGGAGACTTAACCCGTGAAAGTTTTGAGCCATTCTTTTCTTTCTGAGTGTTAGATAAATATACTCTAATTTTTCTTGAGTTCGCATTAAGTCGTTGATGATCTCATTATTCTCATTTTTTTTATCAATTGCTTTGAGAATGACATTAAAATTAAATTATTGCACTATAACTTTTTTGTTTATTTAGTTGAGATGTCATAATACCAACCTGAACTTAAGAAATGATGTAGGCAAGTTTTTCTTAAACCTTTTCTAGCCTTTTTACTTACCCACTCATTAGTTCCCTTTTGAAGCCCTTTGAGCCGTTGATAGCATTTTATTTGTTAACCCCTTATCAATACCCAATTTATCTAAGAATGTATATGGATGAATGTAGTTGGAAATGGGCAATTAGAAAGAGCAGAGTCAAATATACCATGAGTCCTCAGTGTTGAAACATTCTATTGAGTAGAAGAGGAAAAGCATGTATTTGAAAAAAAAAAAAAAAAAAAAAAAAAACGATGTAATTGAAAAAAAAAAAATGAAGAAAGTAATTGATGGTTAGAACATTGATTTACTCTTCATAGCCCTTGTGTTAGTTTAATGGGTGTATACATTCTTAGAGATTTTTCGTATACCTTTTTCCATTCTTTGTTAGCCATTACCTAAGCCTCATTACAACCTATTAAAGTCCTATTTGATCTTAAGATATGGTTAGTTTCGAAGATGTGGAGATTAAATAAATAAGAACTATGGTGTATGATTTAACATTCTCAAAAGTAATTGATATTTCTATCCATGAGATCATATTCATTCCATTCTTGAAAAGACCGTTCTTCATATTACTATATGTGAGATGATTGTTTTCCATTATTTACTCTTTTCCTCACATATAAACTGAGTGAAATAACAAATCTCTGAGTGTTTTATTGTGAGTGACATAAGAGGTTTGAAGTCAAAACAAACGTTCTAAAGGAGATTTAGTAATTGTTTTACTCTGAAATAAAAAGTTATGTTGATAAGGCCATGCACACACACACTTCGAGTTGGGAATAATTGATGAAATGTATTTAACCTTTGGGTATTATTAAATTGTTGTGAGACTTTTTGATATATTATTGTGAGACTGTTAGCTATTTTCAAAATTTTTTGGCAATTAAATTCTTACTCTGAGGATAATAGACTGAGTTACCATGTTTTGGAAATTTATGAGTCATAATGTTTGTGGGTAACATTTCTGGAAACCCTCACGAGACTATAACTCGTCCACTAGAGGTAATCTAGGGGTTTAAAGCCTTGTTGCACGTTTAAGGTAAGTGCAACCGATGATTCCTGCGAAAGTGAGTTAAAATTTTATTTTTATTGTTTTGCTCGAGGACTAGCAAAATATAGGTTTGGGGGTATTTGATATTCACATAATTATTACATAATATATCCCTTAATTTATATATGTTAGTGTTTCGATTATTATAATTTATAATAATTATTTCATTTTCATGTCTTGGCAGGAATTTGAGCGTTAACGATGAAATGATATTAAGGCGACAATTTAAGGAATGACAATTGGCCGACTCTAGTGGTGGTACAAAGTAGAGGGAGACATATCTAAACCTAATCCTAATAAACCTAGGTCCACCTAATTTAACCTAAGCCCAAATCCAAAAATGCTAACCTACAAACCCAAGCCCAAGATAATAAAACCCTATTTTAGCTCTCCTCATCTTAGAAAAAGGCCCTCTCTCCTTTTCCACGTTCTGTTTCCCCTCCTCTCTCTTCCAGCCACCACACCAATCCACCCTGCCGGCAATCCTCGCTCGATAGGAGAGCCGGCAGTGCGATAATCCCGCCATCACCACCTCACCTCGCCACCGTCCAACACAGCCAACACCGAGCATCACCACCTCCCTGTCCCTGCTCCTCTCCCCTGTCCACGCAGCCACCACTACCACCTCCTCACACCCATTTCGCACACCCACAGCCGCCACTCTACCTTCCCTCTCTCTGTTCCGTCATCCTCACCGCCGCCATCCACCTTCCAGCAACCTCGCCACCAGAATCGCAACGACCACCACAGCCGCGAAACAGAACAGAGGTGAAACAGAGAATCGCCCCTGTTTCTCCCCTCTCTCGGCCTCCTTCCTGTTTTCCTCTCTTCTCCACGGTCTCTCCCTCCTCCACTTCTCTCTTTCTGCTCCTTCATCACCCGAGCAACCACCGCCATCACTGCCGCGAAACAGACCTCGCGACAGAGAATCGCCCCTGCTCCTCTCCTCTCTGTTCTCTCTTCATCTCGGTCTCCCTTTGTATACCGGCCACCACCCAACGCCGGTCAGCCCCGGACACACGCCCGCACGCCCAAGCAGGACCTCCATCAGCGCGCCTGCGTTCCCGCCGGGTTTCCCGCCTCCTCTCTTTTCAAATCGGGAGAGAAAGGGGTGGCTGTTATTGGCACCCCCGAGTTCCCTAAGAGCCACCACAGTGCCTATAGCATCCCTTTCCTCGGGATTCGCGTTCGTGCAGAGATGAGTTATGGCGTACCACATTACGAGGAGATGACTACCACTACCATGATCAGCTAAACCATTCGCCAAGGCTAAGATGAAACCACAGAGTTTCCTAGAGTTTGTTGTATTTAAATTTATTGTTTTCTTTATGCTTGAACGTTAAACACATTTGATTTCTGATTCTCAATAATTTGCTTTCACCGATTATATCCTGATTAATTATCTAGACTAGTCGGTAGTTAGAAGTACCCTTTATTGACATTCAAAGTCTGATTTAATCAATTAATCTGAATCTGTGATTGTGTGTGCCGTAAAAAGACACGCAATGCTAGGGGTTTAGAATTAGTTAAAATAAACTTGTGATTATGTGTTCCGTAAGAAGACACGCAATGCTAGGGGTTTATATTTTTGCTGAAATCAATTGCGAACTTAGATTAATCTTTAGGTTAGTCATGTTAATTCTTGAAAATAATAATTTGGATTACACAAATCTCAAAGAACTTGTGGTGGAGTCAATGCCTTGGTTTCCCTTCTCATATTCCTTAAAACTTTATATTTTGTTTTTTTTTAATTTGATTTTTAGTTTAGATATTTTAATTGCTGTAACCCCATTTAAATTAGTTTAAATCAACTCTAAAATTTAATTGCAACCACAGTCCTTGTGGGATCGACCTGTACTTGCCATTGTCTACCAGTTAGACACTGTGCACTTGCAGTTATTACAAGTAGGTTAAATTAACCTATTTACTTAGGTTAGTTAAATCTGCATCACCTACTGCCAACCTCTTTTTCCCTACAATTTGTTCGATTAAAAAGTCATTAGATCAGTGGTGTGACTCTAATTATTCAATGGTAAGAGACATGGCATAAAAAATGGTTGAAAATTTTGACAAGTATTGGACTGCAATTAATGGGATAATGGTTGTGACAACTATTTTGGATCCTTGATTCAAAATGAAGTTGATTGGGTATTTATTTCCCAAACTCTATGATCAGGATGATGTAGAAGAAAAAATCCATAGAGTTCGGAACTTATGTTTTGACTTGCTAAGTGAATATATGAGCACATGGTTTGGGGCAAGTTCTAGTTCTTCAAGGGTTAGTCAAGCTCAAGCATATGTTGGTCAACTACAATCTGTACTTGTTAATGATGTTCTTGGTGATTATTTTGTGGATTCTATGCAGAGCTCTGGGGGTGAACCTAGTAGTACCGTCAAGTCGGAGTTGGATTACTATTTGGCTGATGATGTTATTCCTCCGGAACAAAATTTTGACATTCTGAATTGGTGGAAGACTAATGGAAGCAAATATCTGACCTTTGCATTTAGTACGGGTGGCAGATTTGTTAGCCCACATCGCAGTCGACTTCATCCAAAGACATTAGAAGTTTTGATGTGTGCCCAAAACTGGTTATGGGCTAATATTAAAGGTAATAAAATGTCTAGTTGTGAATATCTTTCTTATTTGTTTTATGTTTGTTTATCTTATGACAGATGAAACTTTAACATCACCATATCGGAGGTCAACTTTTGAAGATGATGCAGATCCTCCTGAGGTAAATAAGTATTTAAATAAGTTTATAATGAACTAATGATATCTTAGGCTTTGCTAAAATGGAATATTTTATTTGTAGGAACAAAATTGCACGTTGATTGCATGATCCAAAAGTTTTTAATGTTTTTTATTTCAATGACTTGATGGAGGTAATGTAAAACAACGCCAAATTTTTTACTTGTCTTCATATGCCTTTTTTTTAAGAAACTAACTTAGAAAAAAAAAATTTATTTCAGGTTGGCTAAGTTATTGCAACAACAAAATAGCAAATGTCTTATGGTTTTTGTTATTTTCTTGGGTTAATGTGTAGGTTTTAAGACTTGAAATTCAGGTTTTGAGTGTAATGGGATTGGGTTTTGTCTGCTCTTATTTTGGATTGTTATTGTTGTGTGCAATTCATGTTTTGGTTGTTTAAGTCTAGGTTGTTTAATGTTGTATACATGTAAGGTTGTTTAAGGCTATTATCAGGTTCAAGTTTTGTGTTTATTATCAGATTTTGTCAAAGATTATGTGCATGTCTTGTGTTTGTGGCACAGTAGATTTATTATAATGTGTTGTTTTCAAAAATAGCAGGCAATGTTTATTATAATGTGCTTATGTGCTTTCATAAACAGCAGGTTTTTATTATAATTTGATGCTTTGAATGTCTCATTTTCATAAATAGTAGCTTTGATAATGTGCTGCTTTGAATGTATAAACATAGCTTTCATAAACAGCAGACCCAAATTATAATGAACAGCAGTCCAATCCGCCCCGTTGCCATCCCTAGCATGACGATTGAGTATCGGTTACTCCCCCTCAATTGATGGGGTTGCGTGCAGCGCCATTAATTGATTGACGTGTTCTGCGTAGTTTCTTTGGGAACCGTCGTCTTTCTGTTTTCTAGACATTATTCAATGTTTGAAATTTAATGCTTGAGTGTCCGTTTGGTGAACCATTACGTTTATATAATGATGTTTCCCAATCGCTGTAGGCAGTATATTTCGCAAAGTTTATCTCTTGTAATGTTTTTGTTTAAAGAAGACGCTTTGGATTTTCCAAAGGCTAAAGTTGTATCTCCTTGTCTGGAGTCTCTGAGTGTTTTGATTTTTATGCCTTTTAGGCATGGAGAAAGTTGTCGTTATGCGTGGTCACCTTATATGGGTGGGCACATAGTTGATCCGTTGAGGTCTCATAATTCTTTCTCATATCCCGGAGAAGTAATACAGATTCCCTTCCAAGGGAACAGTTCTTTTTTATGAGCAGATGCCTTATCGTTGTTCCTGAATGTTTGATCTCAGAGATAACATTTGAATCCAACTCCATGGTGGTCACCTCCATCGCTTCTCAATTAGCCTTGTCTCCATGCCTCGTGCTGGGGTTCGGGATCTTTAGACGTAGAGTTGGACATGGTCCATGGAATTGGCAATTGATTCATGGACGCCCTCTCACCCCCGCGAGCGGAAGGTGCACTCTACCTGTGGTGACTTGATACTTGTCTCAGGTTTGTCGTTATGTCGGATTGAGGACGTGAACTGGCAGTATCTCGTAATGGCTCACTGCGGGACTCTCAATTGCCGATTTTGTACCCCCACATGCCACATTTGATGGTGTCCATATCTTCACGTCGTTTGTGAGGTCGAGCAGTACGAGCAAGTCCTCACTCCATGTTGACTCGATGCCTATGGTATATAATTTTTTGTATGCCTCGGGGTGCTCGCAGTATGTAGTTTTTTGTATCCGCCTCAAGGCGCTCGCAGTATGTAGTTTTTTGTATCCGCCTCAGGGCATTCACAGTATGTAGTTATTGTATCTATCTCAAGGTGCTTGTTGTTACATATTTCCAATAATCAATAGAGTTTTTTTATGAAATTCGTGTTTTATTTCTTAAATGGTTGTAAATCATATATGTTTCTTAAGAACTCTAAACTCAATATTGACTATAAAAAGGGAAATAAACAACTTAAAGCAAACTAAATATTGATGGAGATAAACTAATCTTGGCCTCGAAGCGAATTCGGATAGCTTTCGCGGATCATTTAGTGAACTATCGAGGCGTTACATAGGTCACTGAATAGTAAACCTTGCAGAGGGGTTGATCATCGCACGGACAGAATGTTGGGGGGATTTGTTTTCGCTTGCCATTGTTGTACGAATCGCTGGGCGAAAGAATTGACTGCTCCTGTACCGTTTGAAAATGGTGCCCCTTCTGTCTTTAGGCCTTGCACCGGGTCAGACTACTTTGAATGATGTAGCTGGATCTGGGAGCAATCTATCTGTTTCAGTGCGGCATAGTGGCAGCCTCGTGCCCTGGTTGGTCTCCACGTATAGTGCCTTCAGAATGGTTAGCAGTATACTTAACATATTGATGAAGGTGGAGACCACTGCCTCCATTTGATGGAGCCATAGCCTTCCCAAGATGAGATTGTAGGACGATGGTGCGTCTACCACCATGAAGTCCAGAAATAGGACACTCCTTAGCTGTGGCTCTCCGGCTACTGTGGCTAGCCTTATCCTTCTGACGGGGAAACACTTATGTCCGATGAATCTGATCAGAAGGTGCTCTGATGGCGTTAGGCTTTCCTCCTTGAGGTCAATGTTGCGGAAAGCATTGTAGAACAGAACGTTGAGTGAGCTTCCTATGTCAACGAGGGCTCTCTTCATTTCCTACTTTGCGATGGACACAGAGATGACCAAGGCGTAGTAATGTGGCGCTCGAACTCCGTCTAAGTCCCTGTTCGTGAAGTTCAAAGTGGGAATGGGGTTCTGAATTCTTGAATAGCAAACGCGTCTGTCCTCGTCTGCGAGTTGCGTCTGCATATCCAACAGAGTCCGCTTGCGAAACCTATGCTACTGGTTTTCATTCGGTCTGACTCCATGAAGGACGTATATTATGCCAGAAGTCTCCTTTTCTAACTCTTTGACTGGTCCACCAATTGTAGCTCAGTTGGTCGGACATCCACTCTCTTTGTGAGAGGTCACGAGTTCAAGACTCACCAGTTAGGATTTTGTGAGTTTTTGCTCGATTATTAGGAGCACATTTGCTCTGCCGTTGATAAGCCTTCGGGTATTGAATGCAGCTGCTTAGATGGACTAGACCGGAGTGAAGCGAAAGTGAGTCTTCATGCATGGTGAAGGCGATGGACCAAAGCGAAAGCAAGTCTCTATGCGAGATGGAGGCGACGAGGATATTAAGTGGCAACAATATTGTAGCCTTCGAGCCTGGTTTGTTAACCCTATAGGGTCAGTTATGTAGCCTTCGGGCATGGATTAATAAATAAATAAATAAAAAGGGTCAATGACAAGAAAAATAAAAAAAATTAAGTTTTAAAATTTTTTAAAAATTTAAAAAAAAAAAAAAAAAAACTCTTTGACTAACTCCCTCTGTCTATGGTCTGCTCTGGATGCTTCTTAGACTTCAGGAAGTCTTTCAATTTGCCCTTGCAGATCCAGTGCTCTACTTCATACCTCAGACTTTTGCAGTCATTGGTGTTGTGGCCGCCTTTTTTGTGGTACGCACAGTACTTGTCGTTATCCCTTCTAGCAGAGTTTTCGTGTGTCTTCGGGGGCCACTTCAATTCCTCCCAATTTTTCATGGAGTTGAGTACATCCGACAGACTAGCATTCAGGGTGTCACGGCTCTGGATCCAACGTAGTTGGATGACTTCTCTGGCTTGGTCTGCTGTAAATGTGCTTCCTCGTGTCTCTTTTCTTTCTTTTTATCCCTCGAAGCAGAGAGCTTTCTGTCGCCTTCAGTTTCCTTCTAGGCTGTCCTTGATTCCTCCAGGGTGATGTGTCTTTGAACGCTCTTGAGGAGCTCCAAGGTGAGGTACATGAAAAACTTTCCTTCTCTGAGGCCCGCAGTAAAGGTCATTACGGCTGTATCGTCGATACACCCATCAATAAGGGTCAGCTCATTGTTGAAGCGCGTGACATACTCTTGGAGCGTCTCGCCACACCTCTGCCTTAGAGAGAATATGTAGTGCGGACATTTTTTGAAATGATGGCTTCCGACGAATCGGGTCAGGAATTCCTTGGCTAGTGTTTTGAAAGAATCAATTGACTTCGGCAGAAGGCTGTGGAACCATGTCAATGCAGGGCCTTTGAGACTGGTAGAAAAGGTTTTGCACATGACGGATTCAGATCCTTCCTTGAGAGCCATCATGTGCTGGTAGTGGCGTAGATGATTGAAGGAATCTGTGGTCCCAATGTAGGAATCTAGCTTCGAGGGAGTAAACTTCCTTGGGAGGGCCTCGATCATTATCTGGTCTACGAATGGTGGGACGGAGAGACGATACAGGACGTCAGGATCATGCGCTCCTCTGCGGAGGAGATTTTCGGGATCAAGCCTCTCTGTTATGGCGGCTGGATCAGCGTTAGTTGAACAACCTCCTTTAGTCCAATAGGAATTGGCAGGGGCCTGGCTCTCCTGTGCTTGCTCCCTATCGTCCACTGGAGGTGGAGGTCCATGTTGTTCCCTGTCTCCATCAATAGCAGGTGGATTTTGTCTTGTTAGTGTCTCCACCGCCTTGATAACCTGCTGTATTTGGGATGTCAGCACCTCGATTTTGGGGTCTGCCGTTGGTGTAAGGGCATGAGTAAGTTGCCTGTGCTTGGCAGGAACTAGTATAGGGATAGCCGGAGCGTTGGACATGTCCTCTGGTTCGTTGTTGCATGACCTAGTGGTCACCATCTCTCTGGAATTTGGTAGGAGATGACCTTAGTGTAAAGTTAAGAACTATGTCGTCCCCACGGACAGTGCCAAACTGATGCAATCGTTTTTCGCTCCCTGCTCTGACCTTCTCCTGCTGACCTGTTTGACCTGCACAAGTAGCACACGTGAGCCACAGACCACCGTGGGGTGGCCGATGACACTCCGATGTTAAAGTTAGAAAGGATCTGAGGAAGGTATAATGGTGTAACAAAGAATTTGTAGCGTACCTTAGCTTATCAACCTCATGTCTTAATTATAGTGCAAGGAATCATGGGTTAACCAAGCCATCGTAGACGTAGATTGGGGAGGAGATTTTTGTGGAGATCTCTTTCTAATTAGGAGTCGTGCTGTAGGAAAGAAGTTCTCTATTAGCTCCGTGCTCCTAGATACGCGGGAGATAGTTCCCAATCTGAGAGCATTCCGTGGAAGAGAGTTTCCCTGTGTGGAAGATACTCTGGTGTTTGCTGCCTAATTGGAAGCAAAGAGCAGTTGTGGTTGCCCGTCCGAAGTAGATCCTCGAGATACTTGCCTGAAAAGGGGCTTACGGATATCGAGGATAGCTATGAGACGTGTGGGCCTAGCATGTTGTGAGAGTCCGGACCCTCCTGGTGGGCTGAAATTGAGCGGGCTGAGAACCGCTCGGGCTAGATCCGTATTGGGTTGTTGCTTGAACCCATAGTTCCTCGAGATCATCATGACACGTGTACAACTCAAGGGTGTGACCGTTTTTATGTATCATCAGTGACGGCCCGAAAATTTTTCTCACGTAAACTCGCAAACAGTGACAACTTTGGAAGCATCACATATAGGTTCGCCACCTATGCCAGATTTCTTGTAGTGAGGTATGCAACTTTAACTGAGTTTTGTCCAGATTTACTTTCTTTTTCAAACATAGTTGTTGACTTAAGCATCGGAGTGCTTTCGGACACCAAAAATGCGGTCATTGGCAGTCTAGCATCTGTTTTGCAAGTCAAACTTACGTGAGGACAATTTTTGGACGCATCAAAGAGGATGAGCTGTTTTGGGTAGTAAGGTTTCTTAGGGTTTGTTTGGTTAGCCATTTCCCTTGGGAAATGGAATCTAATTCCATTATTATGCAAATTTTCGTTGTTTGATTGTCCATTAACAGATTCTTCATAAGACTGTTTTCTCACTTCTCATGGGAATCCAAGTCTGAGGGGGAGGCCTCAAAATTAGATTCACATAAACGACTTCAATTTTCATGTCTATTTTCCATGCAACCAAACGTAACCTTGGTTAAAATGGTTTCCTATAAAAATATATATATATTTGAGTCTGTACTCTTATTCAAACAGGGTTTTTTTTTTTTTATTATTTTTTTTTTCTGGGGGGAAACATGGCATTGGTCGTGGACTGGGCTACGAATTGTGCCGAACTATTTGGTAAAATAGTTGTTAATTATTTTGTGAGGACATAATAGTTTTCTTATATAATTTTGTGAGTAGCATATAATCTATTCCCTCAGCAGGTGATCTGGAGTCTGGACTCATAAAAAAAATTGTTTAACAACCATTTAAAGGGGCATTTCTTTGGTATGCCTACTCGGGATGCTCTTATTAATAACTCGACTGCTTTGATTAATGCTAATTGGTGCAAGGGATTAATGATCTCCAAGAATTCGGCAATCGTATAGTCTCTATTTCACGTTCTCACATTTATTGATACAACCTAATGAACAGGCAGCAGCCCCTCCGTCTCCGCATTTTGATGCACACGTATTCACACATCTTTTTTTGGCTGAGGAAAGGGCCATAAGATGGGAGCTGCCCGAATGGCCTATGACTGGTCTTGTCGATTGTGCTTCGGCCTCAAATAGCTGCACAGTGGCGAGGAGGACAATGAAGACAACGAGAATGCTTAGTATTTGCTTTCCCATGTCTTCAGCTTATTATTAACTTTATTAATTCCCTTAATTTTGTGGTATTTAATACAATACCCTATTTATACATCATGGAAAACCTAACTTAAGGGAAATATTAAAAAAAGTCAGACACGAATTAGTCAGTCGTTGAATAGTAAGTCCTAAAAAACAGCAACAATAAGGAAGATTCCTTACCATCCACGTGCATTTTTATATACAATGGAATTTGGTTTATTACCATCCAATTGTCGCTCAACTCTAAACTTAGAAATGGACAATGCAAAACTTACAGATTTGGTCCATGTCTTGCATCCAAATCGGATCACTATGGATGAGAAAGACAACAAGATCAATACAAATCGAGCAGGGCGCACAGTCGCAGTTATTTCATGTATATGGATTCTTGCTGATGAGAAATTCCTCTGAGTAGCAATAATAGTTGATGATACACCAAAACGGTCATATACCTTTATGCGTGGACCATGACGGCTAAGGAAATAGAAATCTAGTCAGCGTTTGTCCGCTGATGATGACGACTCGCCAAGCGATCATTGCTCTCCAACAGACAATGGTCGTTGAACTTAGTAGGTAAGCTTAGTCAATTCATGACTGATGACGATAGTTTCTGGTGTCCGACGCCTAGTCCGCTATGGGCGGACCACGATAGCCGAGGAAGTGGGAGTCTAATCAACGTTTGTCCGCTGATGACGACGACTCGCTAACCGATCATTGCTCTCCAACAGACAATGATCGCCGAACTTAGCAGGTAAGCTTAGTAAGTTCACAATTGATGACGATGGATTTTGGTGCCCGACGCCTAGTCCGCTATTCGCGGACCATGACGGCCGAGGAAGTGAGAGTCTAGTTAGTACTTGTCCATTGTTGATGACGACTCGCCAAGGGATCATTGCTCTCCAACAGACAATGATCGCCGAACTTACCAGGTAAGCTTAGTCAGTTCACGACTGATGATGATGGCTTCTGGCGCCCGATGCCTAGTCCGCTATTCGCGGGCCACGACGGTCGAAGAAGTGGGAGTCTAGTCAGCGCTTGTCTGTTGATGACGAAGACTCACCAAGGGATCATTGTTCTCCAACAGACAATGATCGCCGAACTTACAAAGTAAGCTTAGTCAATTTGCGGCTAATGATGATGGCTTGTAGTGCTCGATGCCTATTCCGCTATGCATGGGCCACGACGGCCGAGGAAGTAGGAGTCTAGTCAGTGTTTGTCTGCTGATGACGATGACTCGCCAAAGGATCATTGCTCTCCAACAGACAATGATCGTCAAACATACTAGGTAAGCTTAGTCATTCGCGATTGATGATGTTGGCTTCTAGTACTCGACTCCTAGTCCACAATGCAGGAACCATCACGACCGAGGAAATGGGAGTCTAGTCAGTGCTCATCTGCTGATGACGATGACTCGCCAAGAGATCATTGCTCTCCAACAAATCATGATCGAGAAAGATTAGTCGATCATCGACTGATGACGATGGTTTCTGTTGCTCGACACCTAATATGCCACACGAGGGCAATGACAGGGCCAATGTATAATGGTGACAACCCGCCAAACAATCAACGCTCCCCGAAAGATAATAATCTTTGGAGCATCTCAATACAGCCAGCGACGCACAAACAACAATGGCTTATCGACAAACGAAAGCAATTAAAGGCAGCCAATACACTTTGATTGACAAAAATATGCTCTCTGCCCAGTAGTACAAATCCTACGATCTACGAAGCATCTAAAGAAAACTCGACATTATAAGGCAAAACAATATTTTCATTAAAAAATTGTTTTTCTATCCTGGGAATAACGTTACGACTATTTTAAGGAAAGACCTGCGGAGCCAGAACCTTCCCCTCAAGAAATTGGTCTAAAATCAGTCCTCCTATAACGAGCAAAATTAATGTCAACACCAGGATGTTCTTCTCTGATTAACTCCAGAAGTTCCAACCTGCCCTGAATAACCTCAGACGATATCAACGGTCTCCTTCCCAACAGATCAAAATCCACCGCAAGGGCAGCATAATGCAAACACTCCTCCAGCAATAAGCGTTCCACCTCACAAGCGCGACGGAGCCCTTCGTCAACTGCAAACTCCAGCTGTCGTAGTTCGACGACCCATTCTGCTTTAGGCACTCCAGTTCAGTCCTAGTCTGCCCTAGTTTAGCACGAGTTGATGCCAAATCTAACTTGGCCGCCCTCGGTTGAAATCTCATGTTAGCAAACTCCGCTTCAGTAGCGAAAATCGCGGCTCTCACAGACCCCAAGTTCGCAGCAGTAGCAGAACTCTGCAGCTGACCAGTCAAGGAATCCACCTGATAGAGAGCGTCTGAATATGATAGTCATAGGTCCGCAAAGGCCTTTCAAAAAGCAAGGTCTCACCCGCGGGCTTCAGGGTGCAGCGCGACAGGATTGTACGACTCAAAGGCATGAGCGACTATCTCAATACCACAATGACGCGAAGCGTCGACGCATGCATGGTCCAATGTCCTCCCCCTCTAATTCAACAGAGGAAGTAGTAGCATCAAGAGGGAAGCGACGTTCCCCCGAGGTTGCCGCCTGTGCATACTGCGACAGACCGAGGGGAGAAGCCATGCGGTCAGAGGGTTGCCTCCTCTTTAGAACAATGACAGGAAGCACATTCACCTCCAATTTGGCAAGCCTAGTCGGGCTGGGCAGGGCCAAACTTCTCTTCCTTGAATGACGACTGACAACCCCTTCAACTGGTGAACTTGGCACGGGGCGAACATCAGGAGAACAACGCAGCAACCCGCTGCGCACAATATTGCCTGACATTATGACCTCCTCAACTGAGGTCAAAGAAAGCTTGAGGAACTCCCTCTCTATCCGCCTCTCCTCTTCGGTAAGAGACAGAACAACAAACTTTTCTAAAACAGATGAATAACATCAAAACCAGCGCCGCATCAAGGATATATAAAATATATATATAATATGCCAGCGGCAAATAAACTTACGAAGATCAAACTGAAAGTATCGGAAAACTCTACGATTTCCAAGCTTGAAGTATGAAGAATCCACCGAAGCCAAAAACCAATACTTTTTCCAGGGATCAGCGTCGTCCACTACCAAGCGCAGACATGCAAAACAATTCAATATGCAGAAGCCCTTGGGGTCCAACTGAGCAATGATCATGTGATGGATCACCGCCGAGTCAAACGAAGGCCAACATCATGTGCCCTCAGAAAAATTGCAAGCAGAATTTTAAACCCGCTTGGAACCATTTGAGCGGGAAGCATATAGAAAGAAAGAAATAAGCGTTAGACATCATCTGGCACTGAAAATCGGAGCCCAGACTCAAACATGCCTCAGTGAAAACTTATATACCCCTGAGGGGGTGTAGTCGGAGCCAAATCTCCAAACGCGGGAATGATTTCTAAATCTCCCAGAATACGGTATAAACTACAAAGTCTGATTAACTCGATTTCATCAACCAGGCTACCCTCAAAGAGCTTGAGGCAAATGAAGGACAACAAATCCTTGGGAGAAAGTTCAACATTATCTTCCATGGGTAGAAAGAACGAATCATACTTCACAGCAATATAATACTATTGCTTGAAAGAACAACGCGGATGAGAATGAGAAAATCTCCATCGAAGCGGCAAATATTTATAAGGAAGAAAAATCGCACCTTCCCTCCTTGAGCAGTCATGTATCCGTAGATGTTATGTGTCGCTCGAAACAAACGTTTCGAGTTCAATCATCACGACGGTACAATTGCTTTTTCAAAGAGTCAGTGGACTGACTAAACGCCCCACTAACTAGGGGGAGTAGCTGATGACACACCAAAATGGTCACATCCCTGAGCCATACAAGTGTCATGATGATCTCGAGGAATTACAAACCTCAGCGTCAGCCCAATACTGATCCAGCCCAAGCGGTTCTAAGCTCGCCAAACAGCTTACTAAGCCCACGCGTCTCACAGCTATCCTCAATACCCGTAAGCCCTACTAAGGCAAGTAACTCAATGATCAGCTTCAGATAGGCAACTACAGCAGCTCTCCGCTTCCAACTAGGAAGCGAATACCAGAGTATATATCACACAGGAAAACTTCCTTTTACGGATTACCCTCAGATTGAGAACTATTTCCCGCGTATCTAAGAGCACAGGGCTAACAGGGAACTTCCCTTCTACGACACGACTCCTAATTAGAGAAGAATCTTCACGAAGATCTCATTCTTAAACTACACCATCGATGGCCTGGTCGAACCAGGACTCTTGCACTATAAATAAGACATGAGGTTGGTAAGCTAAGGTACGCTACAAATTTCCTATTTACAGCATTACACCTTCCTAAGATCCTTGTCTGACTTTAGCATCGGAGTACCACCACAACGGTGGTCTGTGGCTAACGTGCGTTCCTTGTGCAGGTCAGCATGACTAAGTCAAAGCAGAGAGCGAAAAACGACTGCATCAATAATAATAATAATAATAATAATAATAATAATAATAATAATAATAATAATAATAATAATATTATATATATATGACATTGACTTAGATGTCTAATTTTTTATAAGAGAACATGAAAGTGATTAAAAATGAAATAAAATAAATAAATAAGAATAAGAAAACATACATATCACTGAGAAAATGGATGTAAATTATAGGGCAATGCACATTAGAAAACACACCTCCTCCACTCAAACCACTTTTCAAGACATTCCTGCAATTTTATTTTTTGTTTGTTCCTCGAAAGGCATCAAATGCGACTTCGGATTCAGTAATTGGTGTGCACCATGATAATAAGTTTGCATGGTTCGAATGAGGAAAATGAAAAAAGTTAAATTAAATTAAAGAGTTTGGTTCACTAATCAATGCACATCACTTAATTCCAAAAATGTAGGCTGATGTTTGAGTTTATTAGTCATATCGTTGAAGGGCAATATAGCCTTTGAAATTTGGTCTAAATGTTTAAGTCCAGTTTTAGGCTTATAGTTTAGAATATACTTGTTATTTTAATTTTAAACTTATTTGGATAATGAAAAATAGTTAAGCATATTGAGAACAAGAAAAAAAAAAAGACTAAATAAAATATCGAAAGAATCCTCTAAAATTTTGGATTATAGTCTTTGAAATTAGTCAAAATATCTAAGTCTGGTTAAACAAGTTATGCTAACTTCAAAACTATTAGGATAACTAAATTGTTAAAGGATTATCGAATACAACAAAAAAAATGGCGAATAAGAAATCGAGAGAATCCTTCGAAATTGTGGATTATAGCCTACGAAATTTGATTAACATATCTAAGATCTTGTTTAGGCACATAGTTTAGAATAGACATGTATTGTAACTTAATACTTATAATGACAATAATAATGGCAAAGCATTATCGTGAAAAAAAATTGGCAAAACAAAAAATCGAGAAAATCCTCCGAAATTGTAGATTTAGCCTTTGAAATTTGGTCAAAATCATCAAGTCCAATTTTAGGCTCATAGTTTAAAATAAACCAGCAAATTTATCTTAAATATTTCAAGGATAATAAAATTGGGAAAGCATTATCGAGAACAAGAAAAAAATGTCGAAATAGAAAGTCAAGAAACTTCCCCCAAGTTTTATGCTCAGAGTTTAGAGTATACCTGTTATTTTAAATTAAAATTTATAAGTATAATTAAATTTAAAACAATTATCGAGAACCCAAAAATATGGAAATATAAATAATTAAGAGAATCCTCCCAAATTGAGGATTATAGCCTTTGAAATTCGATTAAAAACTCTAAGTTCGATAGTGTCGAATCGTGTTCTCTTTGACCTTGACCTGCACAAGGAACACACGTGAACCAAAGACCACCATTGTGGCGGCTAATGACACTCCGATGCTTAAGTCAGACAAGGCTTGAGAAATGTGTAATGTTGTAAATTGGGTTTTATAGCATACCTTTGTTCATCAACCCTGTGTCCTATTTACAATACAAGAGTCCTTGTTCGGCTAGGCCTTGGTGGCATAGTTTAAGGAAAGATATATTGCTAGAGATCTTTTCCTTACTGAGAGTCGTCCATGTAGGAGTCTAGGAGAGTTTCCCTACACGACTTGTGTTCTTAGATTTGCGGGAGAGTATTCCCTTTTGGAGTGTTGTCCATGCAAGGAAGTTTTCATGCACGACTTATACTCCGTTATTTATTTTCTAGTTGGAACCAATGCATTATTGGTCTGCCCGTCTTAGGTCGGACCCCCAGATACTTGCCTTATTTGGTCTTACGGGTATTGGGCCTCAACATATGACGTATGGGCTTATTAGGGCACTGCAGTTTGGGTCCAAACTGCTGGACCCTACCTTGGTGGGCTTCGTGTGGTCTGGGCTTTATCGGATTGGGCGCGCAATCAGGCCCACTATATGTTCTATTAGCGAGATTGTCATGACAGGTGTACGACATGGATTGAATGGCGGTTTGGTGTACCATCAGCTATTCCCCTCGAGTTAGTAGGTCATCTTGCAAGTCCATTAAGTCACTTCAATAGGAACTGTACAGTCGTGATGATTGAGCCCGAAATGTCATCTCGAGCGGTGCACATCATTAAATGAGTATGTGACTACTTGAAAAAAGGGGGCCCGAATCCCTAGCTCTATATAAGTTGCCATTTCTACAGAGGAGAGTTCTTTTACTTTTGTAATCTTTTTTAAACTCCTTCTTGCTTTCTTGCTTCTGCGTTCTTGCTTTTAGTTTAGCAAGTGCACTCAAAAGTTTGTATTTTCTTCCATGGCGGATAATGTCGAACTTACTCCCGAACACGAGTCGTCCTACGTTTGCCACGAGTTTTTCCGGGACAGATCGATTGGTGAATCTGATATGGTTAAGCTCTTGGATCAGCATCGAATTCCCGAAGACCTAGAATTTACCCTCTTGGGTACTGACCGAACCCTGTTAATGCCTCCGCAAGGGTTCATCGCCTTGCATAAATGTGTGTTTAAATCTGGATTTCAATTTTCGATTCCGGAAGATATTTGGCCCTTCCTGACGTATCTTTGCATTCCTCTTGCTCAGATGGTATCGAACAGGTTCAGGACCTTAATTGTTGTCTTTATTAGAACAAAGGACTGGCCTTCGCTTGACTCCGCGGGTGTTCCATCTGCTGACTTCTCCTCAGCTGAATGCCCACGGGGTCTGTCAGCTGATCACCCCGGATTATTTGGGTCCATATCGGATGCTTTCAAGTCCTAGCAAAAGTATTATTCTCTAGCTTCTTCAGATTCTTCATACTTTAAGTTGGAGGGATGTTCATTTGTCAGATACTTCAAATTTGATTGTAGTAAGCATAATGTTCATCTTCATTTTTCTTGTCCAGTCACTATGGATATTGCATTGAGTTATTGTTTTATTTTTTTGCAGAGAAGTTTTTGTGGCTCCAACTCTCACTAAGGAGGAGGAATCGATAAAGAAAAAGTTTCATGAGCTTTCTTTTATGACCATCAAAGAGGTTATGGTTTCGAGCAACATCGTGCAGAGTGGGTTGTTCGAGAATTTCCATGTAACTCCTAGTATGTTCGATCATTGCCGAAAGAGGCCGGTAGTAGTCATTCAAAGAAGATAAAGTTGACGATGTCTAGCTCGACGAAGTAGGCTGAGTTGGAAGTGGTCCTGCCACCCATTACTTGGCTCAAGAGGAAGCAGACCGGTCGCAAGACTGCTTCCTTTTCTCATCCGCTGATTCCACTGGAGAGGGAGGTGACCATCGCGGAGTTGGACATACTCAGTCCACCCGAGAAATGGTTCTGGGAAAGCAGGGTGCCATGTTTGATCCTCCTGCCCCCGTCATTGACCTAAATAAGGATCGTTCAAAGCTGGCAAGCCTTGGTGACGTCGAAGCTTCGCATCTTGTCAAATCCTCGGATATGGATCCTGCCACCGAATCTACTGATGCTTCCCGTTCTGCTGAAGTTGTTGCTCTAGGGAGTGGGGATTCTCCTTTTCTCCCATCCTCAGACCCTGATCCCAGACATCAGGCCGAGCCTCTAGCTATGAAAGCTTTTGCTGCGGAACGATAATCCTCTAAGGGTCCCCTTGAGACAATAGTGAAGTCTAAGGGCAGAGTGGGCGTGTCCTTGGATCGGAGTGAGCTGCACCTCGACCCCAATAGTAGAGTGCATGCCTTGGAGAAGGCTTTTGCTAAATTGCAGAAGTTGTACTCTGACGCACTTTATCGGGTAGATTCCTTAAACAAGTAGCTAGAGGAGTCGGGTGTTGGGGTAGATTCTGAATTATTGCGGGTTGCGCGAGGCCAATCTTGAGGCCAAGCTAGAAGTCTCAGAAACTAAGCTAAATTCTTCCAATGTCGGCTTATTTTCCGCTAATTTGAAACTGGGGCGCACTCGGGAAGAGTTGAAGCGTGGAATAGAGGTGATGGGTAAGGCACAGGCTAATTTGCAAGCCCGAGCTACTGAAAAGGAGTGAGTTTAGTCAGCATGGACCGACTTGCATCAAAAGCTTGAGTCTGAAGTTGTGGATGGGCATTTTCGTATCTGCGAAGCGGAGGATAAATCCGTTTCTGTGTTGGCAGAGTTGAATCTACTAAAACAGAAGTTGGCAATGGAGCAATCTCAGGTGGCTGTGCTTCCGAACAAGCTGAACAAGGAAAAGAAGAGTCTAGTGGAGCCTGAAGCTCGTGAACAAAAATGGTAGGCAACTTTGGAATCTACTGACATTGTTTGAGAAAGGCTGGAACTGTTGGGGCTGATCGAAGAAGAAAACCCTGACCTTGAACTTGACTTTGAACACTACAAAATGTTGCTTATTGGAATATTGACGAGGAAGAAGCCTCCAATCTAGTGCCCTCAACTTGCAGTTCGGGACAAGCCTCTGACGATGCTGACTTATCCCCTGTAATTCCTTCTGATGTAACTGGCCATTTGGACTTTGTAGCAAAAGTATGGACTACACTATAGGTCAGAGCTAGGCATGTCGCCTTTGAGTAGTTTTCTAGTTTTTAAACAGTAAGTTTCTTAGTATAACAACTATTTTAGGCAATTGTTTGCATAGTTAAAATGATTCATCTATTTACCAGCTGATGATTCCACGGAAAACCAAAAATTAGTTTAGAAGTTGAAACACACTTACTACACACATAGACTTGATGAATGTTTCAGACGAAAGTCCATGAAGCTGAATCTGATCCATCATCTCCCATGTAAGGGTGTGTTTGGTTGCATGGAATCCTATGCCATGGAAATTCATGAGGGGACCCCTACATTTTAGGCTAAATTGATGTATCACTCCACATCTACCATTTGGTTTTGTGATCAATTGTGGGAATGGAAGTCTCATGAACATGAGAATCACATGCCTTGGGGGATCAAGGAGTGGGATTCCCATGTTCATGGGACTTTCATTCCCACCATTGATCACAAAATCAAATGGTGGTCAAATGGTAGATGTGAGTAATATATCAATTTAGCCTAAAATGTAGGGGTCCCCTCATGAATTCTCATGGCATAGGATTCCATGCAACCAAACACACCCTAATACGGATAAAATCCCCCTCTTTGTCGCCACTCAACCTCTTCCCCCTGTGTTCCTCCACCCAATCACCAAGTATAGAGTCCAATTCTTTGGCAAGTTTCTTCATAGCACTCTCAGTACCCAACATGTTATCCAACCACCAAAGACTTGGAACCAAATCCGAGATAACAAGGTTCCCCAAAAATCATGTCGCCTCATCGATGGCCCTTTTATACTTCACGGCCTCTGCGTCACCAAGTCTTGCCTTGGTACCAAAACTCTTTTTCCCAGAAACATTCCTAGTCACCACATTCAACATCAATTCTTCGAACCATTTTTTCATTTCCACCGGAATTCCACTCTTCTCATTGCATAGTTCATATAGTTGTTTAAAACTTGCATCAATTTCTGATACTCGGGAACGATTTAGCTTCATCACCCTTTGGTGAGATAAGAGATTAGATTTTGTTACCTTACGCATTTCGACCCAAACAAAGTGGGCCATATGGTGTGACCCCAACTGATGCTTCACCATATGTCAGGATCTTCATGGCCTTATTGCTTGGACGATTTAGGAAGTACTTGTCTTTGGTGGTGAAACATTCTTTTGCAAGGTCCCAAGAACTGATCACGAGTTCTTGGTACGCCCCGATATTGAGGGTAAAGGTTGGTCCATATTTATCAGCCAATTTCGCTAATGCATGATGAGGCAGCTCCTATACCCATCAGTAGGTGCAGGTGACCAATGACTAGCCATGCACCGCGAACCACGGGTGCACTCTTGCCACCTTTACTGAAAAAGGATTTAGAATATTTTCTGAGAAGATTGGAAAAAAGAGGGATATTGGTGATTCAATTGAAAAAAGAGGAGTTTATATAGAGATTTAGGAACAACTTAGTCAATAATGGTGGTCACTTAAACTTAGGAATAATGAGGACCAAACTATACAACCATTTTCCAGTCAGTCTGAGTGAAAAGTGGTCCAGTTTTTCGGCACAGCAGTATGTATATCTCTTGTTTATCTTTTAAATTTAAGATAATGTGCCATGGCGGCCGGTGTGAAGCATATGTTAATCATGTTTCATTTTTATTATTCATTTATTCTTTTAATGCAATACATGCCAAACTCAAGACTATAAATAGTACAATTTTTAGACAATCAAACCAATTTTCTGGTCAAGGTTTTCTCCTGAACACGTGATATCAGAGGATAGGAGAGAAGAAAGTGTGTGTGGAGGATTCTGGATTGGTCTCGAGGGAGAAGAAGAAAAGAACTGCAGGAACCAAGTCAATACACCATAAACTTATAAACATACAGCCAGCTAGGTTCAAACCCATGACCTAGTGGTAGGTCACCAAGCTCTAACCATTGAGCTGTCATACCATACATGGTTGACGAAGTGATTAAACTAAAAGCTAAATAAAAACTATGTAAATCCCCTAGGTGTATCTGATTCATGCTGGATATTTGTATTTTCTCATCATTTCTTGTGATTGTTCTCTTTTTATCTCGATTTCTTTTTTTTTTTATTAGGTTTGGCTTCATTTTATGAAAATTTTCTAAACAAATAAGTTCCAATCTGACTTCAGAACGATAAAAATGCAGATTCTTGGATCTGTAAAAGTCACTTATGAACTTATACATCTAGCTATGTAGATGGTTGAACTTTGATCCTAAACTGAATTTTACATTAAGATTGGATTGGAATAGATAAGTTGCATTTCACTTTCTTGTCCCAGTTTTCATCAAATCTTTATCTAGATTGGGTTATTTCCTTATGAACTCTAGCCCGGTGACTTGGCCCATGTTGTCGGAAAGGATTGGGCCAAGTCAGTACCATCCATGGGCTAAACTTTGGCCCAGGTTATTGT